>OU342741.1:328494322-329052200 GCA_910589775.1 Avena eriantha | reverse complement strand
AAAGAACACACATTTGAATGACTCTGGTTGTTGTTACTAAAATAACACACATGCAACGACACTGGTGGATCCATGGGTGGATTGTGAAAAGAGCACACATGCAATGACACTGGTGGATCCATATGTGGTATGTGAAAAGAACAAACATGCAATGACTCTGGTTGTTGTTAGTGAAATGAACACACATGCAATGACACTGGTGGATCCATAGGTGGTATGTGAGAAGAACACACATTTCAATGACTCTGGTTGTTGTTACTAAAAAGAACACACATGCAATGACACTGGTGGATCCATGGGTGGATTGTGAAAAGAGCACACATGCAATGACACTGGTGGATCCATATGTGGTATGTGAAAAGAACACAAATGCAATGACTCCAGTTGTTGTTAGTGAAAAGAACATACATGCAATAACACTGGTGGATCCATGTGTGGTCTCTAAAGAGAGCACACATGTCAATGACTCTGGTTGTTGTTAGTGAAAATAACACACATGCAATGACACTGGTGGATCCATGCGTAGATTGTGAAGAGAACACACATGCAATGACACTGGTGGATCCATAGGTGGTATGTGAGAAGAAAAGCCATGAAATGACTCTGGTTGTTGTTAGTTAAAAGAACACACATGCAATGACACTGGTGGATCCATAGGTGGATTGTGAAAAAGCACACGTGCCATGACTCCAGTTGTTGTTAGTGAAAAGAACCCACCTGCAACGACACTAGTTGTTGTTACTAAAAAGAACACACATGCAATGACACTTGTGGATCCATATGTCGATTGTGAAAAGAGCACACATGCAATGACTCCAGTTGTTGTTAGTGAAACGAACATACATGCAATGACACTGGTTTTTGTTAGTGAAATGAACACACATGCAATGACACTGGTGAATCCATAGGTGGTATGTGAGAAGAACACACATTTCAATGACTCCGGTAGTTGTTACTAAAAAGAACACACATGTAATGACACTGGTGGATCCATAGGTGGATTGTGAACAGAGCACACATGCAATGACTCCAGTTGTTGTTAGTAAAAAGAACACACCTGCAATGACACTAGTTGTTGTTACTAAAAAGAACACACATGCAATGACACTAGTGGATCCATATGTGGATTGTGAAAAAAGCACACATGCAATGACTCCAGTTGTTGTTAGTGAAAAGAACATACATGCAATGACACTAGTTGTTATTAGTGAAATGGACACACATGCAATGACACTAGTGGATCCATAGGTGGTATGTGAGAAGAACACACATTTCAATTACTCTAGTTGTTATTACTAAAAAGAACACACATGCAATGACACTGGTGGATCCATGGGTGGATTGTGAAAAGAGCACACGTGCAATGACACTGGTGGATCCATATGTGGTATGTGAAAAGAACACACATGCAATGACTCCAGTTGTTGTTAGTGAAAAGAACATACATGCAATGACACCGGTGGAGCCATGTGTGGTCTCTGAAGAGAGCACACATTTCAATGACTCTGGTTGTTGTTAGTAAAAAGAACACACATGCAATGACACTGGTGGATCCATGTGTGGTCTTTGAAGAGAACACACATGCAATGACACTGGTTGTGGTTACTAAAAAGAACACACATTCAATGACACTTGTGGATCCATGTCTAGATTGTGAAGAGAACACACATGCAATGACACTGGTGGATCCATAGGTGGTATGTGAGAAGAACAGCCATGAAATGACTCTGGTTGTTGTTAGTAAAAATAACACACATGCAATGACAGTAGTGGATCCATAGGTGGATTGTGAAAAGAGCACACATGCAATGAATCCAGTTGTTGTTAGTGAAAAGAACACACATGCAATGACACTGGTTGTTGTTACTAGAAAGAACACACATGCAATGACACTGGTGGATCCATAGGCGGTATGTGAAAAGAACACACATTTGAATGACTCTGGTTGTTGTTACTAAAAATAACACAGATGCAATGACACTGGTGGATCCATGGGTGGATTGTGAAAAGAGCACACATGCAATGACACTGGTGGATCCATATGTGGTATGTGAAAAGATCACACATGCAATGACTCCAGTTGTTGTTAGTGAAAAGAACATACATGCAATGACACCGATGGATCCATGTGTGGTCTCTGAAGAGAGCACACATTTCAATGACTCTGGTTGTTGTTAATAAAAAGAACACGCATGCCATGACACTGGTGGATCCATGTGTGGTCTATAAAGAGAACACACATGGAATGACACTAGTTGTTGTTACTAAAAAGAACACACATGCAATGACACTGGTGGATCCAAGTGTGGATTGTGAAGAGAACAGACATGCAATGACACTGGTGGATCCATAGGTGGTATGTGAGAAGAACATCCATGAAATGACTCTAGTTGTTGTTAGTAAAAGGGACACACATGCAATGACACCGGTGGATCCATGTGTGGTGTCTGAAGAGAGCACACATTTCAATGACTCTGGTTGTTGTTAGTAAAAAGAACACACATGCAATGACATTTGTGGATCCATGTGTGGTCTCTGAAGAGAACACACATGAAATGACGCTGGTTGTTGTTACTAAAAAGAACACACATGCAATGACACTGGTGGATCCATGTGTGGATTGTGAAGAGAACACACATGGATCCACCAGTTGTTGTTAGTGAAAAGAACATACATGTAATGACACTGGTGGATCAATATGTGGATTGTGAAAAGAGCACACATGCAATGACTCCAGTTGTTGTTAGTGAAGAGAACACACCTGCAATGACACTGGTGGATCCATATGTGGATTGTGAAAAGAGCACACATGCAATGACACTGGTGGATCCATATGTGGTATGTGAAAAGAACACACATGCAATGACTCTAGTTGTTGTTAGTAAAAAGAACACACATGCAATGACACTGGTGGATCCATAGGTGGATTGTGAAAAGAGCGCACATGCAATGACATTTGAATGGTACTGGTGGATCCATAGGCGGATTGTGAAAAGAGATTTTCCCTCTCTCTCTGTCACAAATCTCACAAAAGCCTAAACGTGTGGAGATCCCAAACATGTGCTCACTCTGGGTGCTATGCCCTGATTGGCTGACACAGATGTCACGCGGATCGTCTCCACCAACTGTTGATCCCATGTGATCCAACGGGCAGGATAACCCCTCCCTTCTCCACTTTTCTTATGCATGGTTAATCCGTGCTACCTCTCTATCCGTGCCACCGATACTTTACCCCATAAACAAGTGAAAATCCATCTATCTAACTAAAATAAATAAAGTAAATGATCATATTTCGAAGAAGCCATCGTCTTCGTCTTCCGGTTCGTCCTCGTCTTCGTCAACGCCATGGTCCCTACCATCGCCACCGTCGGTTCCCTCCTCTGATAACTCGACACCGCCCCTTCCTCGAATAAGCATGCTATCTCCTCATCGGAGTCCTCCTCATCCTCCTCTTCGTAGTCCCATGGGTCCACGTCACTCTCCTCCGCTTCTGCCTCCAACTGATCGATGAACGCCTCCTCGTTGGTCGAGTCAGACTCATCTAAATAGATATCTCCTCTCTTCTTCCTGGTCTTCTTCTCGTTCCTCTTTTTGTCCGTACTCGCCGGTGCAACATGCGCCCCCTTCCTGGCTGCTACTTTGCACTCGTCCGACGCTGCAGGTACCCCACGCTCCTCCTGCGTGGCCGGTATGAGCTTCGATGTTGCGGTGTCCTCGAGTGCCGATGTCGATGGATCCTGGCGCGGTCGGACATGACGTGCTGCCTCAGCAGGCGACTCGCAAGCGCGGACGATGCAGGGAAGAGCCGGGGGACGTAGGACGGTCAGTGGACGGCTTGGACTTGCCATTGCCACAGCGAGGGGGCATCATGCTCGAGGTAGTTGCTCCGAATGGTCGATGTCGGGTACACAAAGTGGGGTGACAATGTGATCAAGGATGAGCAGCGGTTTCGTGTGTCGTGTCCACGCATGCATTTGTCGATTATCAATAAAAAGAAGTAATATCTCGCGTACTGAACATAATTTGATCACAACAAAAGTGGCACAACGTACTGAACATAATTTGATCACAACGTAAATATCCCGTGTGTGCCTGTCACGTGGAGTTTGATGGAGTTGGACGTGCCCACGTGATCATGCAGCAGTTGCGCGCGTCATTTCCCCATCAACACGTGACACACGCACGCGGGATGTGCGCGCCAATTCCCGTGACGACCACCCGGCTCGCACTCCCCTTATTATATACTGGATTTTGGGCGGCACCGAAGACCATTGAAGTGTCCATCGCAATAAAGACAAGTCCCATCGATTCCCTACCCCTGCCTCCCTGGCTTCTTTGAGAAGGTAGATCTTACACGGTGGTCTTGTATAATAGTACTAGTACTACTGGACCACGGCCTGTACTCTTACTCTTCTCCCACACTAATAATCACTATCTCCTTCCTCCTACCGTCGCCACACTCACCCTGCAAGCCATGGCTCCACTGAGGAGGGGGAGAGGCCGGTCGATGATCCTCACGGAGAAACGGGGGAGAAATCACCGTGAGGAACTTCTTGCTCTACCAGCCGCTCAAGCCCACCCTCTCATCGAGGCCCAATCTCCCCCGACAATGGCGCCGAATGTTCTAGCAGGCGAGGGCTCCACCCGTTACGGTCTCCTTATTCTACTTCTTCTCCATCTCCCTCTCCATCATGATCTTAATCAGCTTCTTCTTGTTTTTCTTCTTCTGGCTCTTCCTCTTCTACATATTACAGGTCGGCCGTGGAGCCCGAATCCACCACGATGGAGGCGTTGCAGGACCCGTTCGGCCCCGTTCCATGTCTTAGCGAGGTAGCAAATCTCCACACTATTATTTCTCCGAGTTATGATGTGGATTTCTTAGATGCTGTCCGCCCCACATTGGTTTTTCTTCTTCTTTCGCGAGTTGTATTAGTTTTCATGAATATCACTGGATCTCTTGGTCTTTCCTTAATACCAGTGCTCATAGATTCACTATGGATTTTCTGTGATTAGGATTAGTTTATCGTGGTCATGAATAGATCTCCAGTTCCATTTTTTAACACTGCGGCCAATAGATTCAACGGGATTTTTTTGATCTGTATTAGTATTCACCTGGGACCTGGAGTGTAATTGTAGAATTGCTATTTCAATTAACATGAACGATGCAGCGATCGAAGGCCGAGTACCGTGAGAAGGTGGCCGCGATCAGTTCCAAGATTGCCAACCAACATGAGCTTTTACGCTCCCTCACCCAAGCTAATGAGAGCCTATGCAAGCAATTATCTGTGTAGAAGGAGATCTCGCTAAATTTTGCACGTGACGTCATTAGGCTACAGAAAGTGCTCGATCGTAACTTGATTAGGCAAGAACAGGCCATCAAGATAATCAACGAGCTCACGGAGGAGAAGAAGAATCTCGTGGAAAGGTGCATTCTCCTACAGGACGAAGTCAGCGAGGCACTCTGAGGACGCGTCGAGGAAACCAAGGCTACCATCCGAGCCTACCATGACAGGAACCGTTGCCTAGATGCAGTCAAGGAGATGAATGCGGTCATGAGCAGAGGGATCACCGTACTTGAGGGTGTTCGAAAAGAGAACGAGGAGCTAAGGGCATGTCTGGAGGCGTATCGGAGCAAGGCCCAAGTCTGATTCCCGTTAGCGGGGACACGAATACCAGTTCAGCCTCCTCTCCTTTTGTAATGTTTAGGGTTCAGGGAGCAATGCCCATGTCTGCTTCCCATTATAGGGTGCAATAAGAATCCTAGGGCAACTCCTTATCTATCTGGACGTGTGTTGGTGTTCATGTTCATGAATGGACACCATGTTCTCTTTCCATTATGTATTTGGACATGGGTTTCTACATTATGAGTTTGGCACTCTCCCACTACTATTTGGTGATATTGGGAAAAACCCACAGCACACTAAACCGCTGATAAATCTTATTTGTCTTCAAAATTGAAATTATGACAGTGCCACTAGTCGATTCATAAAATGTTGATTAGTCCTAGATTGTTTCTTCCTTGAAATTTTGACAGTGCCACTAGTCGATTCAGTTAATTATGGAAACTAACCAGCTTGTCCTGGTGAACTGAACAAACCATACTATGTATTTTTGTTGCAGGGAAAGAGGTGAAAGATCGACTAGGACCTGGCGACCTGGCTAAATGACAAGATAGCAATCCAAAGGGAGAAGCGGAATTCCCAGAAACTGGCCTTTGACCAACTGCGCGCTGAAGTCGCGGTCCTTTCTGACAATTGCCAGAAACTGAAGGAGTTTTGAAGACCTTCTGTTGCTCAAATCGAAAAGTGTTTAACTAACTAAAGTTGGATAATAACCTGGGGCAGAAGCACAAACAATTACAGCTGAAACCGACGTACAGAGATTTTACACGATTTTTTACAGCGAAGCACAAAAATCTGTTTCGAGACAACAACTTTCCAAAGCATTACTTCTCTCTCATTAAAGGTTACTCTTGGTACAAAAAGCAAATAAAACGGATAAGGATAGTTTATTACTGAAGCAATAACTTCCAAGACTCAACTAAAACTTTTTGGTTATCTCCCAATAAGTACTTTTCTTTAACGCCTTTAAGTTAGGCATAAGAAGCAAGAAAAGAATCAAGTATTCTCAAATGAAGAAGCATTAAGAGCAAATTTTGTTCTAATAGGATAGCCAAAAGGAATCTTCTGTATCTTATTAGGGAAGTGTTCTATACCTTTCTTGAGTGGGAGTTGATATTTAATGGCGCCTTCTTTCATATCAATAATGGCACCAACAGTTCTAAGAAAAGGTCTTCCCAAAGTAACAGGACAAGAAGCATTACATTCAACATCCAAAACATAGAAATCAATGGGGACATATGCATTGTCAAACATAATCAGAACATCATTAATACTCCCCATGAGTTTCTTTTTAGCATTATCATCAAGTTGGACATTTAAATAACAATCTTCCAATGGTGGCAAATCAAGCATTTCATAAATCTTTCTAGGCATAATAGAAACACTACTATCAAGATCACATAAAGCTTTGAGATCAAAATCATTTACTTTCATATTAATGATGGGTTCCCAACCATCTTCTAATTTCATAGGAATAGAAGCTTTATGTTTCATCTTTTCTTCTTTAATTTTTATGAGAGCATAAGTAATGTGTTTGGTAAAGGCCATATTCATAGCACTAGCATTAGGACTTTTAGCAAGCTTTTGTAGGAACATAATTACTTCAGAGATATTGCAACCATCAAGATCAAAATCATAATTATCATCTAAAGTAGTAGAACCATTGTTTCCCATGCTTCGAAGGATTTTAACATTTTTATTAGAAAAGGTTCCATTGGGTTTACTAGCTTCAATATTAGTGGTAGTGTTGTAGAAATACTAATATTTCTAGCAATTTCATCTTCTCTTTCCCACTTAGCATGCAATTCAGCTAATAGTCTAACATTTTCATCAATTCTAACTTGTATGGCATTAGTAGCAGCAAAGGGATTTTCAATAGTTTCAGGTTTAGCAACCATTTTATTCAAAGAAGATTAAGCTTCAGACAATGATGCTACATTTATTTCAGCATTAGAGAGTATTTACTCAATAGTTTTATTGAAAGCAGTTTGTTTACTAATAAAATCATTAAGCATAACTTCAAGTTCCGAGGGTGCACTCCTATTATTGTTGTAGGAATTTCCATAAGCACTACCATTATTGGGAGGATATGGCCTATAGTTATTATTACCAAAATTATTCCTGTAGGCATTGTTGCTAAAATTATTATTTCTTATAGAGATCACATCAATTTGCTCTTCTTGAGCAACCAAAGAGGCTAAGGGAACATGATTTGGATCAATATGAGCTTTCCCATTAACAAGCATAGACATAATAACATCAATTTTATCACTCAAGGAAGAGGTCTCTTCAACATAATTTACCTTCTTATATTGTGGAGCTCTCTTAGTGTGCCATTCAGAATAGTTAACCATCATATTATCCCGAAGCTTTGTTGCAACACCCAAAGTAATGGTCATAAAGGTACCTCCAGCAGCAGAATCCAGTAGATTTATTGAAGAATAATTCAATCCCGCATAAAAGGTTTGGATAATCATCGAAGAAGTCATTCCATGAGTGGGACAATTCTTTACCAAAGATTTCATTCTTTCCCAAGCTTGAGCAACATGTTCATTATCAGATTGTTTAAATTTCAATATTTCACTTCTCATAGATATAATCTTAGCAGGAGGATAGTATTTTCCAATGAAAGCATCTTTGCATTTAGTCCAAGAATCAATACTATTTCTAGTTAGGGATTGCAACCAATCTTTACCTTTTCCTCTCAAAGAGAAAGGAAACAATTTAAGCTTAATAACATCTCCATCTATATCCCTATGTTTTTGCATCTCACAAAGTTCAACAAAGTTATTAAGATGAGCAGCATCATCTTCAGTACAAATACTAGAGAATTGTTCTCTCATAACAAGATTGAGTAAAGCAGGTTTAATTTCAAAGAAACTAGCTTCAGGAACTGGTGGAGCAATAAAAGGTGTGCACATGAAATCATGGTTGTTGGTGCTAGTGAAGTCACACAACTTAGTATTTTCAAGAGTAGTCATTTTTTTGTGTTTTTAGTAAAGAAAGCAAACTAGTACAACTAATTTGTGTGTGTTTTTGATAAAAAACAAGCAAGCAAAGCAAAAATAAACTAAGCAAAACAAAAATAACAAAGTAAGGAGATTGGTTATGAGGGACTCCACTTGTGAAGATGTCCTTGACTCCCCGACAACGGCTCCAGAAAAATAGCTTGATGGCCCAAAATATATCGAGCTCGTTGAGGAACCCCAAGAGGAAGGTATGATGAGCACAACAACAAGTTTTCCCTCAGTTATGAAACCAATGTTATCGAACCAGTAGGAGCAAGGAAACACCTCCAAGGTGTTGTTTCCAACTTGGAATCCTGCACAACACAACCACAGAACTTTGCCCCAACTTATGGTGATGTTGTCAATGTCACCGATTTTGCTGAAAACAAGAGATTAAACGTATTGTGTGGAAGAAAGTAATTTCTTGCAGAAAGTAAACAGAAAACAATAAATAGAATGTAGATTGATAGTAAAATAAAGGACCGGGGTCCATAGTTCACTAGTGGTGATTCTCCTTAAGATAGATAACATGTTGGGTGAACAAATTACAGCGGGGCAATTGAGAAACATCGAGAAAGCATAAATGCATATACTAATCATCTTGACTCTTATGAGATTTGATTGGGCATTACAACATTATACATAGAACGTAATCCAACTGCATCTATGACTAATAATCCACCTTTAGGTTATCATCCGAACGCCCTCCAGTATTAAGTTGCAAGCAACAGATAATTGCATTAAGCATTGCATGTAAAGTAAACAATACGATCATTCTATGAACAAAGGATTGATGTTTTCTCCCTAGTAGCAACAACACATCTAGTACCTTAGATATTTCTGTCACTTCCCCAGGTTCCTAGAGGCATGAACCCACTATCGAGCATAAATACTCCCTCTTGGAGTTGCTAGCATCTACTCGGCCAAGATAGCTACTAACAACGGAAAGCATGCAAGATCACAAATAACAAAGACATGATAGAATAAATAATCAATCTGAAATAGCATCTCAATATCCATCGGATCCTCGCAAACACAACATGTATGATTACAAATAGATGATCTTGATCATGAATGGAGCTCACAAGATCTAGACATGGTAGCACAAAGGAGAAGAACCAACCATCTAGCTACTACATGGACCGGTAGTCTAGGGATGAACTACTCACGCATCACACAAGATGCAGTCATGGTGATGAAGAAGGCCTCCAGGGTGAATTCTCCCCTCCGGTAGGGTGTCGGGAAGAGCTTCAGATCCTTCCCGATATAGGGATGGAGATGACGGTGGCTACAGACTCTTTCATGGAATTTTGATCAGGTGCTTAGGGTTTCTATATCGGAGGTGATATATGGGAGAAAGGGGAGGCCGAGGGGGTGCCCTAGGCGGCCACACCACCCCCTGGCATAGGCCAGGCCTGGCCACGTGGCCAGGTGGTGTGGCCGGCCTCTGGCCCCTCTCCATCTCGTCTTCTAGCTCCGTGTCCCCCTCGGTGAAATATTGACTTTGGCTTTTGTCTCGTCCAATTCCGAGAATATTCATTTTCTGACTTTCCTGGAACCAAGAACAGCAGAAAACAGGCAGCTGGCACTATGGCATCTTGTTAATAGGTTAGCCCATGAAACTGTATAACAATACTCCAAAGTGTGGACAAAACATAAGAAAGTAGATATAAAACAAGCATGGAACATAAAAAATTATAGATACGTTAGCAACGTATCAACCTACACACTAAATAGGTGTCTAGATACACTCCTTTCACAAAGCTAAAACATCTTATATTTTGAATCAGAGGGAATAGTACACAATAGGTGGCAGCTACTGTTGGGGCTTAATTGAAACAAATAATAATGGCATAACTTGCAGAGGGAATGCAAAAACAAGTTCAATGACATAAAATTTGTGATGAATTACATTAGAGAAGGAAGTTACTCTGGTTGCTTAGTACAACCAAATTGAAATTAAAATAGCATAAATTCTGAACTTGTAGAGAAGGGAATGTTAACCTACATGTTCAGCGGCTTAAAACTACCAATAAACTCCGAATTACATGCAGTCAGTATTGTAGCAACAGACAAAGAAAATGCACGTTATGATTACATAACTTGCGAACTTGTAGAACAGGTTGGCATCTTCAGATGTTCAGTGAATTAACATTTTCCATGAATTGCATAATACCAATGAACTCTAATGATGCGAGTTTTGTACTACCAAAATTGTTTATATATATTAAGAGTAATTGTTGGTCAAAGAAAAAACACGCAGAACAAGGATGCCTTATACCTCGAAACAGAAGGAGTAGTTTAACGCTTGGATTTAACATAGACTACACCAAATTTATCAAGGGAGAATGGGATATCAATTAAACCAGTATTGAGGTAGGAATTTACCACCAATACAGAAATGCAGTTCACTATCGTAGGCTTATAACTGCTATATTGAAACGAACGAACAAGCAGATCTGGTTTACCTAGGTCATGGCATCGTCTACACATACATGACATCTTTGCGAGTCACGTCAAGGATGCCAAGGGTGCCCGGTAGTGGTGAGTCGGGCTGAAGCAGATAGATCTCGGGGGCGTCTGTGAAGCAGATCCGTGGAGGTTGTTGATGGGTCTAACTTGCTTCACAAGATGGCCGGTAAAGGAGATCTGGTGTAGTGCATGGTATCATTGGTGAAGTAGATTTGTTACGACCGATTATGGATTCGAGGCGCTGCACAAGAGCATCGGTGAAACAGATCTGGTGTAGTGGACTGTTGAGTCCGTGAAGTAGATCTATTGCAGCGCACACCAGCGTAGGTGAAGTAGGTCAGGTGTTGTGGGAGAGGGAGTTAGCAAAACTAACACAGTTGTATGGAAGAGGGTGTGAGTGATGTAGGTTTGGTAAGGTGGACATCGGCTGATCCAGTAGACTGGTCAAGAGTATATGTTATCGAGGTATGGCGTGTAGGCTGGTGAAGGGCGGTGGTGCAGGAGCCGGAGGTGGGATAGGGGGTTTGGGGTGGCGTGTGGGCGAGCGAAGTGCGGCGGTGATGTTTTGGTGCAGTGGTGCAGGAGATGGAGGTGAGATAGGGGGTTGGGTGGCGTGTAGGCGGGCGAAGTGCAGCGGAGATGATTACAGTGCAGTGGTGCAGGTGCTAGAGGTGAGAGGGAGTTGGGTGGCGTGTAGGCGGGCGAAACGCTGCGAGGATGCTTCGGTGTGATGGTGCAGGAGCCGAAGATGAGATAGGGGTTAGTGTTTTTCGGAGTGCTATGGGGGAAATGGCGTCAGTGGAAGGTAAACTACCCAACTTCAGAGCTGTTGGGACCCCGGGGGGATTACGAACCATACCCACACCCCGACATTAGTAGATATGACATTGTCAGGGGTTGAAAAGGAATTTCGTACGGCTACAACTTGGGGCGTGTGACCACTCGAAATATATCGGTGGAGGTGAGTCGGGAGAATTTGTCGCTCTAGGATTTTGAATTTGGCTATATAGTTCAAAATATATATAATAATATCCTATCCTAGGAGCAGCTATAGTCCAATGACTAGAAAAAATAGTTTACTATAATGTCCTAGCCTCTCTAGGTATGGAGTATTTCCGGAGCCATTTATGTAAAAATAGGGTCTCTACCTTCTGCTCAATTACATGCACACATGAAGGTAGTAATATGAACTAGTATGTTTCCCACTATGACCAGCCTAAGAGCATTTCTAGTGGCTAGTGTATCCGGTAGTCTAAGCCAAATATAGACCACCATGGACCAAAAAATGCCTCCGGTGGCTTGTGTATCCGGTGGTCTAAAATTTACATCCTCCAAACTAGCTACTCGTTGTACATATTTGGGCAACCAAGCCACCATGTCTAAAGCAAAGTTGGTCGCTTGCGAGCTTGCTCCCGCGCCAAATCAGAGTATTTGAGGTACTGATTTGCTGTCTATATTGACTATTTGTGTGCAGATGGACATATAGACTATCCACTAGAAAACTAAAGTCGTGTAAAAAGGAATATTTTTACACCATTATCTATGTGAAGATGTAGACTATCAAATGTAGACACGCCACTAGAGATGCTCTAAGAGACTACGAAATTTAGACAAGCCACTAGAGATCAAGGAAAAAATACTAGCGTGCTATTTAATTTAGTGTATATTTTCTGTAGACGATATGAAAGTTATAACGTGCTAATAACGTGCTATTTTACAAAATATGTTTTTGTAAAAATTTAAAAATATAACAGGTATATTATGAATATAAAGGATTTCAGCATCTAATGAATTGCCTAGAGTAATACTGGTACATGCATAATCAATTCCGGTGTTATCCAAGTCGGAGGAGAACTGGCAGGGCTGAATCTAGGTACAACGCCGAGTGCTACAGGAGGAGGCGGAGGCTTGACACGATTACTTAAGTTTAACAATCAAAATTTCATCGTATGTTTGCTTACTCGACACATTTATCATATGCTATCTTACTCCACACCCGCCAACAAAATAATAACATCGTATGAAATTTTGTATGAAATAGTGCTAACGCTATGATGTTTTAGAGTAATATAGCAAGCTATTTAAAAATAGCGCCATAGCGAGCAAAATCTTGAAAAATAATTGTGGACTATCCAAATACGTTATATCACACTAAATAGCGTGAAATAGCGCGCTATTTTTTTCCATCTAGAGATGCTCTAAGGCTGGTATAAGTGGTAAGTAACTTGGAGTAATAATATGCATACATTGTGCTAAAGACTATCAAAAGTACTCCCTCCATCTAGAAATAACTGAGTTCATTTTGTCTAGATTCAAATGTATTTAGACGCATTTTAGTGTATAGATACATTTGAATCTAGACAAACCTAAGCCAGTTCTTTATGGACGGAGGGAGTAGTATCTTTTAGATGCTAAAATGGAAAAGAAGATCCAACTACTGGCAATGTTGCGATTCGAGAACTTGATCCAACACCCAATATTCGAAGTTATTCATACACTATATATAACTAGTAAATTGCACGTGCTCTGCATGTGAGACTCAGATAATAGACGTCTGACATATTATCACTATATAAAATTATAATAGGTAAAGAAGAAAACATACAAATTTGATCAACATATATAAAGTATGGGTGTATATTTTTGGTTCTTGTACTTCGTATACCATGTAGAAGTTAACGATTATTAGCTATTTAATACTTGAAATTTTTGGTAGCATGGTCTAGAGAAACGAGGGAGAAGATTCTAAAATGATGGAGAAGTATGTTTTGAGTTTTGTGCATAGCATTCATTGTGATGAAGGCTATCAATAGAATCTTCTAGATGCTAGAATGGTAAAGAAGATCCATCGACTGGAAATGTTGGGATCCAACGATCAATATTCAAAGTTATTCATACACTATATAGTGGTAAGATAACTAGTAAATTGCACATGCCCTACACGTGAGACTCAGATAATAGACGTCTGACATATCATCAATATATAAAATTATAATAGGTAAAGTAGAAAAAATATAAATTTGATCAACATCTATAAAGTATGGGTGTATATTTGGTTCTTGTAATTTGTATATCATGTAGAAGTCAATGATTATTAGCTTTCTAAAACTTGAAATTTTTGGTAACATGGTCTAGAGAGACGAGGGAGAAGATTTTAGAATGATAGTGAAGTGTGTTCTGAGTTTGTGCATAGCATTCATTGTGATGAAGACTATCAATAGAATCTTCTAGATGCTAGAATGGAAAAGAAGATCCAACGATTGGAAATGTTGGGATTCGCGAGTCTTGATCCAACGGTCAATATTCAATGTTATGTAGTAAGATTTTATGCAGCTCCACAACTAAAAACTAAATGTTCGTGTGCTGTTCTATGCGATCTTATTAGAGAATAAAAATCAAATACGAGGATTGGGAGATAAATTTTTAGATCATGCTAGATTTTATCTCGTAGAAAAAAGATGCTCACACGATGGGGGTCTACTTTCTCTCTACCGCTTGGCTTCATATGTTGTAGAACCGCCGGACTAGTACTCTTTCAACTATAATCATGCGCGAAAGCACTATGCGTACCTGATGGGTGCTGCGAAGCTTTCTAAGGGGGGACAGGTAGAGAGGAGAGGGAAGAGCAGGGATCTATGATGATTTTCCTTCAAGTTTGGTAGCAAGGACATAATTATAGTGATTGTAAGGATTAATAGTGATTTTATGTGCATAGACATTGCAAGAAGTTGATTTTTTCAAACCTGATGGTGGTTTTTATATATTCAAATCTTGGATACCTTAAACGATTATTGAACCTATAATGCACTCGTCATGCAAATTTGATATATATATAACTTTGGTAGATCGACACGAAGTAGTTCCAATCGGAGAAAATAGCTACTAGAAAGATTCATGTTATTACTTGAAATAGCCCATAAACATGGTCTGCTATGTGCGCATAATGGTGTATTACCATTCTGGGCCTTATTCTTCATATACTAACTTAACAAATAAACATTGTCTATCACTTACAAAATTGAAAACTATTTTTGTTCATGAATGTTGGAAACTACAATTGTAAACACATTCTTCCATACCAACATGCGCTCATCTACTAAATATGGGCACAATATTCGTCTACTACAATGTAGATATAGCCATGACCCTAGTCATTTGATTTGGAAGCTATGCATCTTCACAACATGGAAGGCCATATTGCGAAGCAAGGTTTTGTGTAAAAATGGAAGGCTAGTAGCTAGCTTTATGAGCCTTAATTATTTGTTGTGTACTTTGTTAAATAATGTACAAATGTAAACATTGTTTACCATATCATGCCCATATGCGCATTTACCGAATACGAGCATTGTTATCATATAAGCATGGCAATTTGTTTTGAAACCCAATAATGTTTACATGGTATACCATATTGCGAAGAAATACTCTCAAGAGTTGTCCAAACTAAAGCTTGCGATTGTTTTGCATGGCAGGTGCAGATTCGCGTAAGAGGATATCGTGCACAAGTACTATAGTTTTTTTTGTTATTCTATTATTTTTTAGAACTCACCTGAATTTGTCTGCCAACATGTAAATTCTTTGCAAGTTGAATCTTTCAAACCTCCTAGTGTTTTTTGATATTGTATTGACTAACGTGCATCCCTTAAAACGATTTCGCGGATCCAACTCAACATGTGAGGGCAGTCCAACAGGGCAAATTTTCATTTAATAATATTTTATTTTTTATGTATAATATATAGGCTATTTAGATATCTTAATTAAGGTGGTCCATTCACCGCCCTAGCCACCATTTGGATCCTCCACATTGTAGGCGAAGCTAAGGAGCGAGAAGCCTATCATACGATCGTAGTTCAAGTTTGACATAATTTTGGTAAATCGATAAAGGGAGTTAAGTGGCAAAATTAGCTAGCACGTAATTCATGTAACTTGAGAAATGCCCATAAAATTGTGTGCACTATGTGTGAAAAAATGGGGTTTTCATATAGACCTTATTCCACATGTGCTAGCTTACAAAAATAGTAACTTGGAAAATTGTACTGATTTTTCTAGTCATAAAAATTGGAAAGTGATAATTATAATAAACATTGTTTACCATGCCAAGATGCGCCAATATATCGAATAAGGGGACCTTATCATCAATTACGATGTAAATATGGTCATACCTTGGTTGACCAAGGTATGTTCCTACATGGTAGGCCACTAGGCCATATTGCGAAGGAGTTTTTTTATAGAAGTTACCAAAACTCGTGTTTATCATTCCTCGTGGCAACCAAGGTAGTATGTTCCTACTACATGGTTGGCCATATTGCTCCTAGGCACTTTTTGAGTATGTTAGGTGGGCCATTTACATATAAAGTAGTCTTGTGTAAGTACAGTAATCCTTTAGAGGTAACTAGTGTATTGTACAAGCAAGTTGTTGGCTATGCTATTGGAATTGCTCTAAGGACTAGTCAACATGCTATAAGTAAAATAGTAGGATGTGTACACCGTGTATTTAGGGTTCGTTTGATTCAAAGGATTTGTAAAACATAGGAATAGGAGAAGTGCAGGAATAGAATGACGTGACACTTATAAAAAAGATGAAACAGTGTTAAGAGGAACCACTTTTTTTAATATAGTAGAAGTGGGTCAGCTTGAGAATTCCAGAAATTCGTCCCTGATAGGGATCGAACTCTAGTCATTTGGATGCGCCAACTATGACCAAAACACTAGGATATTACCCCATTCTCACTTATAATCCTATAGAAATGAAAAATGTAGGAATCGATAAGATGAGGTATTTGATTGCACCGCAGGAAAAATGTAGGAAATTTTAAACGGTTTAGGTACATGTCATAGACACATAGGAATTTTTCCAAGAGGTCTAACCTCTCGTTATAAATCCTAAAGGATTGTAGTGTAGGGAAGCTGACGTGGGAATACCTTACAGGTACTCGAGTTTGGTATATATGGCTTGATCTAGCAGAAGCCCACGACGTTACCAGGGCCCAATCCAAGATTCGGGTGACCTACAAAGACTCTGACAGCTTGCGGCATAAGGCAAAGCCTAATATAGAAAGTTTGAACGGGCGAACCCTAACTTGTAACCGACTCGACTTGCTACCTGAGACCCATCCTATCTATATAAAGGCTAGGAGGGGGGCGAGGAGGACAATCACAACCCCAGTTTCCATAACCTCGCCAGATTGCATCTGTGCACCCCTATAACTTTCGACTCCCTCGATTATCCCAAGAGAAGACAAGCACGAGTAGGGATGTAACATCCCAAAAAAAATAATTGTTGAAATGTTCAAAATAAATAAAATAAGTTAAATTCTAGTATCTAAATCCGTTAGTTAATTTACCCAAATGTTCCTATAAAAAATATATATAAATTTATGAACCCATCATGTTCAAAATAGTGAAAATGTTACAAATATGATACTATAATGATCTACTGAATTTTAGAAAAATTTGGAAACAAGAATCATGTCATTTAAAGTTCGTATGCAACAGATATAAAGGAAATACAAAAATAGAAAAGGAAAAAAAGAAAAGAAAAAGGAAAAAAAAATGAAATGGGCCGCCCCAACTAGGCCAACCGAACCAGCCAGCGCACGGAGCCAGGGGTCGATCCCACCTCTGCTTTAAAAATCGTGCGAAAACTCTTTTTCTAAACCTACCTCTATTGAAACGACTATATCTTTTTATCTACAAGCTCGAATTGACTTTAGTTTGTTTTTACTTATTCCCTACTCCAAGATCTATCTCTCCACTATCCTAAAGCCCTATATAATCTCCCGGAACCACATCTATATCACTTTTCTTTCTTGAAATCTCGAATCTACACCTTTCTGAATCATATTTCTCTTCTAAACCTATCCAAACTTCATTTGTTGCCTTCGGCTCCAACACGAAATGTGTAGATCTCGTCAAAATCTTTCAGTTCCGACAAACCTTACCTCCTTTCCTCCCCCACAGCTAGAAAATTCTGCCACGTAATACTTCAGATCTGGTCTTAGATTAAATTTTTAACGAAGTAAGTATTTTAAATAATTTATACTCTATTAAAAAGTAATTAAATTATGAAAAATGATTTATAACTCCAAATTTAGTAAAACCAATTTGTACTGTTTAGTTCTGATCATATCTATCAAGGGAAAAGGTACACAAAATTATTTGGTGTTGTTATATCAGATGATCTTGCAGAAATCCTAAATTGCATTGTTATAGTAATTAAATCATAGACAATGATCTAAAATTCCTTTTTGTATGATTCAAATTGCTACTGTTCCTAATTTCAATTACCTATCAAGTAGTATTTAATTAGAAATTTAATATTACATAAAAGTTAGAAGTTGAATTAGATTGATTTAAACCCCTATTTAAATCAATATAGTTCATTAATAAATTGTTTTATGCATTAGATGCCTTGTCATATGCATCGTATGTTTTAATAGTGTTCATAATACTAAATACAACCAGTGTGACATTGTAAATCATCATGCATAATATGATCACCATTGTTTAGTTGTATGTTTGTATTGTTGCTATGTTGGCAATTGCATTGACTGGAATTATTTTGTCCTCGTGTATTGTTCAGAGAGTGCGATTGCTGCAGAAGAATTCACTCATCACTCATAATACAAACATAAGGCAAGTTACACCTTTGTTCGTATCTTTTTCCCATGTTTTCTACTATGCATCTTTTACCTTCAAAGAGTAGTATGCATGTGCAGGATACTTTATTAGAAGTATTTTACAAGTGTTTTGCAAGTGCAATGTTGTTTTGTACTATGCCATGAGTAACTCGCTACTTAGGATTTTACCCTTCCTAATAGGTTATCCCTGAAATTTTCTAAGTATTGCGTGTGCTATGCCATATATATAAAGTACCGATGGGGGGTTCGAAAGACTGAAAATTTTCTAAGTATAAAAGCTCTCTTGAGCGAACCTTTTCTTCTCAAAAACCCCCTTCAAAATAAAACTATGTTTTCTTCTAGGCAGAATGGTTATCGGGTCAACGAGTGGAATTTGGTGGAGGACGGCCGCCCAGGAATCAAAGAAGTCTGCCATATTTCAGAATTCAGAAGCTTCCAGTGCAACCACAATACATATGGGCTTTGTCTTGGCCTAGTACTTAGTAGGAAACCTCACCAGGGTACCAACATTTGGAGTTTCTTGGCGGTTGGATCTAGTTGGTAGAGGGGCTACTAAGGGAAAGCCTGGCCATGTTTTTTTGTAAAAGGACTTGACCATGGATTGTGGGTAAAGTGCACACTCTCGAGAGTATTGCAATCTGATCGATCAGCCGAGTTCAATAAATAGAACACTTTGAGCATCTGAAGGATGGAGCCTCTAAAGGATCTTCCCCTCTCTTTCCAAACTTAAAGTTTTCTAAAACGCCATGGCGTGCTTAATATCGCCAATGGGTGGGATTTTGGGGACTTGGTGTGTAATATCCAAGTGTTAGGTTGATTGGACACTTGGTGCGTAATATCCTCGTGTTCCATTTGACCCTTTACTACTTAAGAAAATGTTTACAAAGTAGGATAAAACTCTCCCTCTTTTCTTCTTACTTAGAGAAAATTGGCTTTATGCAAATGAACCCCAAAGCCTACTCCTACCCTTGCATGTAGAGTTAGTCTTATTTTTTCCTTGGTGTAATTTTCCAATACATTCAAAGTATTGACCAACTCGTTTTTGGCTGCACGTTTCATGTGCATAATTTGGAGATCGTTGAAAGGTGTGCTAGGATCGTGGGTCTTCACTCAACTAGCCTATGGCATTGATGGGACTCCAAGTTGTATTATTTTGCTTATGTTTTAATAATGTAAACTTTAGATTATTCGATTCGTGTAATAAAGACTTGTGTTTTACATGATATTTCATTGACTGTGAGTGGTAGCTATTGATCCAGGGACTAACATGTTAATGACATGGACTTAGGATCTTTATCGATCCAAGGTCACTATAGATGGTATCAGAGCATGAGTTGACTATATATCGTTACCCTAGCATTGAAAAGCCTTAGGTGTATATTTTTAAAGTTATTTTAAAAGAAGAACTCTCATACTTCTCATCATCTATCTTTGGAGTATTAAAATTCTTAAGTCTCCTCTTTTCAACATTAGAAGATGACCATTGCGCACTTCAAGAAAAAACTTCTCTCAAGACTACCTTTCCATAGAAGATCATCTCAATGTTTTGCTCAAGTCAGGACTTGAAGACCTCCACAAAAGATGTTCCAAGACTAAAGCTACAAGAATTGAAGCATTCAAAGATACAAGTACCGATGACTTCTAAGGGGTTATTAACTAAAGACCTTGAAAGATTGAAGAACATGAGGACTATCAAGATCATGAAGACTTTTGAAGACTCGAAGGCTCGAAGATTCAAGTGACCCCTACTAGGAACCAAACCTGCATAGACTTCGCTACAATCGTTAGATGCTCTGATTTGTTTGCTATCCTTTTTATGGTTTTGTCAACATAGACAAATAAAACCTGTTTTAAAAAATACAATTTGTTTGTATGGGGTATATCTATCTCCATCCTAGATTCTATTCTTTCTATCTTAAACCCACAAAGCAAGAAGACTGAATTCAAGACATGAAGATGAATAAAATGACGCTAATATGAATGCAAAGATTATATTTTATCATGTCAATCAATAGCTACAAGAGAACACCCAAATGGTGGATGATGCACCAAGCCTTTGAAGACCAACAAGAAGAAATCGAGATTTCAAGGTGCTTCTAAGATGGCCTCACTTCGTCATCCATATGTGGAAGAGAAGAAAAAACGTCAAGATGTCAAAAAGCTAGAAGCTTTGAAGAGCTTCTCAATGGATAGAAACTTAACTATAAGAGATATGAGCACAAAGTAGTACACACAAAATATGGCATACCTAAAGGAAGACATTCTTTTAAGGGTGGTAGCACCCTAGTGTAACCCAAACCTATTTCTTTCTAGCCTTCTCGAATCTCGAGGACGAAATTCCTTTTAAGGGTGGTAGCCTGTAACATCCTAAAAAAATCCTAATTTTTGAAATGTTAAAAATAGATAAAATAAGTTAAATTCTAGTATCTAAATCCGTTAGTTGATTTGCCCAAATGTTCCTATAAGAAATATATAGAAATTTATGAATCCATCATGTTCAAAATAGTGAAAATGTTATAAATATGATCCTATAATGATCTACTGAATTTTAGAAAAATTTAGAAACGAGAATCATGTGATATAAAGTTCGTATGCAAAAGATATAAAGGAAATACAAAAATATTAAAGGAAAAAGAAAAAGAAAAAGGAAAAAAATAAAATGGGCCGGCCCAACTAGGCCGACCGAACCAGCCAACGCATGGAGCCAGGGGTTGATCCCACCTCTGCTTTAAAAATCGTGCGAAAACTCGTTCTAAACCTACCTCTATTCAAACTACTATATCTTTTTATCTACAACTCTGAATTGACTTACGTTTGTTTCTACTTATTCCCTACTCTAAGATATATCTTTTCACTATCCTAAACCCCTATATAATCTCCCGGAACCACAACTATATCACTTTTCTTTCTCGAAATCCAGAATCAACACCTTTCTGAATCATATTTCGCTTCTAAACCTATCCAAACTTCGTCGGTTGCCTTCGGATCCAACACGAAATGTGTATATCTCGTCGAAATGTTTCAATTCCGACAAACCTCACCTCCTTTCATCCACCAAAGCCAGAGAATTCCGCCATGCAATACTTCAGATCTGACGGTGTAATTCCAAGATTTTATCGTTCTCATTTCTTCAAATCCAAATTTCATTGGTGAAAAGGTAGACCTAATGATTTTCCATAACTTTCATGTTGGAAGTTTTTTGATTTAATCTACGGTTTTGTCTCTCTAACACATATCTGTTTCTAATATTTTCTGCGACAAGTCAAGCCGATTTGAAGCAACTTCTCTCCTAGCCATCGGACCTCATCCGACGGTCAGATTCAATCGTCCCGGTCAGCTGCTTCGTCACCGCCTCATTGTCACCAGGTCAGCATCTAGTCCCAGTCAACATGCACAGTCAACCCATCCGGTAAGCGAAATATTCCCTAGAATATTCCGTTTGAATTGAAAATTGCAGATTATAGATCTAACTTGTAGAATTCATAAGAAATTCATACTGTGTCCAAAAATTGTGTATAATATATAAAATTGAAGATAAGTTCATTTAGTTTATAAAAATCAGATTAGATCTAACTTTCATTCTACATTAAATGGTAATTAATTAAATAGTTTTTATATCCTTTTGGAGTAATAAATTCATAGTAAATTATACGTAGATCCAAAAATATAAATACTATGCCCCTGGATTCGCAATTCAATGTAGACTACAGATCTGGTGTTAGATTTTTTTAACAAAGTAGGTATTTTAAATAATTTATACTCTATTAAAAAGTAATTAAATTATAAAAAATGATTTATAACTCCAAATTTAGTAAAACCAATTTGTACTGTTTAGTGCTTATCATATCTATCAAGGAAAAAGGTACACACAATTATTTGGCGTTGTTATATCAGATGATCTTACAGAAATTCTAAATTGCATTGTTATAGTAATTAAATCATAAAAATGATCTTAAATTCCTTTTTGCATGATTCAAATTGCTACTGTTCCTAAATTCAATTACCTATCAAGTAGTATTTAATTAGAAATTTAATATTACATACAAGTTAGAAGTTGAATTAGAATGATTTAAACCCTTATTTAAATCAATATAGTTCATTAATAAATTATTTTATGCATTTAGATGCCTTGTCATATGCATCGTATGTTTTAATAGTGTTCATAATACTAAATGCAACCAGTGTGACAATGTAAATCATCATGCATAATATGATCATCAGTATGTTTGTATTGTTGCTGTGTTGGCAATTGTGTTGATTGGAGTTATTTTGTCCTCGCGTTAGATTGTTCGGAGAGTGCGATTGCTGCAGAAGAATTCACTCATCACTCATAATACAAACATAAGGAAAGTTACACCTTTGTTCATATCTTTGTCCCATGTTTTCTACTATGCATCTTTTACCTTCAAAGAGTAGTATGCATGTGCATGATACTTTATTAGAAATATTATACAAGTGTTTTAGAAGTGCGATGTTTTTTGTAGTATTCCATGAGTAGCTCTATACTTAGGATTTTCCCCTTCCTAATAGGTTATCCCTGAAATTTTCTAAGTATTGCGTGTGCTATGCCATATATATAATGTACTGATGGGTGGTTTGAAAGACTGAAAATTTTCTAAGTATAAAAGCTCTCTTGAGCGAACCTTTTCCTCTCAAAAACCCCCTTCAAATTAAAATTAAGTTTTCTTCTAGGAAGAATGGTTGTCGGGTCAACGAGTGGAATTTTGTGGAGGACGGCCGCCCAGGAATAAAAGAAGTCTGCCATGTTTTAGAATTCAGAAGCTTCTAGTGCAACCACAATGCATATGAGCTCTGTCTTGGACTAGTACTTAGTAGGAAACCTCACTGGGGTACCAACATTTGGAGTTTCTTGGCACGGCTGGATACAACTGGTAGAGGGGCTACTAAGGGAAAGCCTCGCCATGGTCTTTTTTGTAAAAGGACTTGACCGTGGATTGTGGGTAAAGTGCACAAACTCTCGAGAGTATTGCAATCTGATCGATTAACCGAGTTCATGGAAAAGAACACTTTGAGCATCTGAAGGATGGAGCCTTTGAAGGATCTTCCTCTCTTTTTCCAAACTTAAAGTTTTCTAAAAGCCCATGGCGTGCGTAATATCGCCAATGGGTGGGATTTTGGGGACTTGGTGTGTAATATCCAAGTGTTAGGTTGATTGGACACTTGGTGCGTAATATCCTCGTGTTCCACTTGACCCTTTACTACTTAAGCAAATGTTTATAAAGTAGGATAAAACTCTCCCTCTTTTCTTCTTACTTAGAGAAAATTGGATTTATGCAAATGAACCCCAAAGCCTACAACTAGCCTTGCATGTAGAGTTAGTATTATTCTTTACTTGGTGTAATTTTCCAATACATTCAAAGTATTGACCAACACGTTTGGCTGCACGTTTCATGTGCAGAATTTGGAGATCGTTGAAATGTGCGCTAGGATCACAGGTCTTCACTCCACTAGCTTGTGGCATTGATGGGACTGTTGGGTTCGCAGCATAGAAAACAAAAAATTTCCTACGATGTGAACTATACGCCAAGATCTATCTACTAGATACAGGCAACTGGTGAATATACATCCATAGAGAACTTACCCTCGAAGACAACAAAGCTTTGTTAACAATATGGAACTCGTGGATAATGTAGTCATATACTTGCCGATCTCAAGATCGTGATAAAGTCTAGTAGGTCCGGCTCCAGCACGTCCATCAGATCCAGCTCCAGCAAGTCCAGCACCACCAAGTCCAGCACCACAAAGCAGCGGTGCATCCAAGATCGCACACACGTCTGGTACCCGACAACCTTTGTCCTTCGCTCCAGCAAAGCAGCAGAAGCAACAACTCCTTTCCGGATAAAGCCACCAGGAACATGTATCTCGCTAATCCGAGACCATAGGGGAATAATACTAGAGGGGGAGAGAGATCGTTCACGAGGAGGTGTGAGGAAGAAGGGTTGTGAGGGTGGCCTTTTATAGGAGGAGGGGGGGTGACCCTCCCCATGGCCGGCGCCCAAGGGGTGACCATTCACCTCCTCATTCATGTGGTGGTAACTCCCTCCGCATAAACTTGCCCCTTCACATTCTCTTTTAACTCTCCACTTTAAATGCGTTAAATTTGTCCAAATTTAATGCTCTCTCATTTAATAAAACACTTTTATTAGTTTTATTCAGAATTTTGTTAATTACTATAATTAACAAACATTCACATAAAACCCCCTGCAACATTTCAATATTACATGAAGAACTAATTTCAACAATTTCACCCGAAAAAGTTTCGGTGTCTATTGAAATAATTCCAGCGCTTTCTTAAATCTTTATCTGAAACATATTTGCTCCAAATGGTGCCAGTAAACCTTAAGTGTGTCACCCTACGGTTCGCGAATAATGCAGACATGATCGAGACCCCTCTCCGATCAATAATCAGCAGCGGGACCTAGAGATCCGTACTGACTCCCACATATTCAACGATGACTCTTGTGATCGTGTGAACCTTTAACGCTAGTAACTAAATCCCTTTGTCTCGCGATATATCACATGTAAGAGATTCGATCATCGGTATCCCCATACCTAGTTTAATGTCGTTACCGACATGCACTCTTTTCTCGTTCCTGTGATATAACATTCTAGTGATCACATCACTTGCTTGCAAGCTATTTCAATGTGATATCACCGAGAGGGCCCAGAGTATATCTATCCGTCATCGGGATGGACAAATCCCACTCTTGAACCCACCTTCGTAGCACTGAACCCACCTTTATAGTCACCCTGTTATGGTGTGACGTGTGATGTTATCAAGATACTCTTCCGGTGTCAGCAATTAACTTGATCTCATGGTTTAAGGACTAAGATTACTTCGTATGATGTTATAGCAATATAAACATAATGACTCTGATCGTAATGCTATAATTCTGATGAATGATCATCACATCATTGCACCAATGTTGTGACCTCGTTATTAACAACATCCAATGTCTATGATCAGGAAACCTTGATCATCTTGTTAATCAACGAGCTAGTTTATATGAGAGGAATTACTAGGAACTTTGTATTTTGTTTATTAAACACATATGTATTAACGTTTCCAATTACATACAATTATAGCATGCAAAATAAACATTTATCATAAACATGGAATAACATAATAACCACTTTATTATAGCCTATCAGGAATATTCCCTTCAGTCTCCCACTTGCACTAGAGTCAATAATCTAGTTTGAAAAAACTTTGCGTATTGAACACCTATGGCTTTCTGGTGTTGCATATATGTGATTTCTAGTGGTTAACATAATCTACGGATCCGATAGTTTTAGGTCCGTGTGTATTTGCATGTCTTTGCGTCTCTACGCATCATTCATTCTCAAATGAGATGGCATTGTATAAATTTGGTCCTTTGGTGAGACCTTTAGTTCGTTCGGGTTAAAATATGTTGATATTATTGTCATACAATATATCTTCATAGTATTAGCCCACTTTGAACCACACCTAGTTTGATAACAAACTACTTAACACAAATGCCCTCCTTTGCTGCTACTATAGCAGTCATATACTTAGCCTTTTGTTGTAGTATCCATCACAATGTCTCAACTTTGGAACTCATCCAAATCCATCATGGAACATCCTTTCCATTACATTGTGCCATCCATAGTCTAAATGGAGATAAGTTTTAATTTGTATCTTGTGACAAAACTAGTAACAATGTAACACTTTACAATGAACTATCTTTAACTATTTGTCACTTATACATGATATATTCTTAGTTCTTCCAAAGCTCATAAGAATATCTTTACTATCGTCCAATGATCATCTTATGAATCATTCTGGTATGTGCTCATAACATTTAGAGCAAATGACATATCCGGATATATACATATCACGGTATAATCGATCAAAATCTTCATGTGATTTTACTCACAAAGTGTTGAAACACTTGAATCTTGATACAATCCTTTCCATGCAACAAGAAACTTTCTTGTTGTTTCCATATTGAACCCTTTCAACATCTCATATATGTACGTCTAGCACAACCATATTAGTGCCTCAATCTATTCATATAGACATTGATGCCAAATATTCCGGTTTTGCCCAAGTATTTCATCGAAATCCTATTTTAGTGAAATTCTTAACTTGTCTCAATAAAAGATACATCATTTCCAATCAGCACATGTCCTCTACATAATATATTAGAAATATGTCTCAGTGCTCCCACTTAATTTCTTGCAAATGCAAGCATCTTCATCATCTCCGATGAATTTAAACTCTTTTAACAGTTTCATCATGGTGAAGATTCCAACTCTGCTATGCTTACTTCAACCATTGAAGTTTGCATGCCCTTTTTAGCATCCTTTGATTTAACAAAACCCTTTGGACCGTGTCATGTACACGTCCTAGGTAACCATTCTATTAGACGAACCTTGTTTTGTTTATTCAACTACCATATAACAAATTATATCTAGTGATTGCTACATTAATCCGTTAAGACTAAATATCGCTATGAAAGATCAAATCTTGTCATAGTCAACTCCTTGAACATTGTCGTAAACTCCTTTCCGACATGTCGACTATTTCATAGATGTCAAACATCCATGTCTATTTATAGATCCAAATACGACCAATAGGCTTCATGCCTTTCCGGAGGGTCTTTCAAGTTCAAAACTTGATTTCTCGTGTATGGAAACTATCACGGATTTTATGACTTCTAGTCATTTTAGGGAGTCAGGGCCCATCATCGCTTCTTTGCATGTAGTCTGTTCATCATTGTCAAAACAATAACGACTTCTGTTTCAAATCTTACTATTTGATTCTTACTGACCCACATGGTTCAATAGGAACTCTAATCTCCAAGATCACAACCTTTGTAATTACGGGAGCCATGAGCATTTTAGCCGCCACCAGGACACTTTACGGTGTTGCGCTACTTAACACATATAGCTAAGGTTCAACAACCTTATCAAAGTTCTATTGTCCTCCCAATTAACATTTCGCGAAGAATTCCTTCTCAAGAAACTTGACGTTCCAAGCGAGAAACTATTTTGTCCTCGGTCTTATGGAGGAATTCCCAATAAATTCTTTGGGATAACCTACAAAGACGTGCTTATCCGACTTCGGTTGTGAACATTTTACTTATGCATAGCATACCAAAATTTAAGAAAAGACAATTCTGGTTTTATCCCAAACCATAACTCATATGGTGTCATTTCAACGGATCGCGATGGTGCTCTTTTCAGTGTAAAAGAGGTAGTCTCTAAAGATTTAATCCTTAAAACATAATGGCAGTTTTATAAATGACACCTTTGATCTTACCATGTTAAACATGGTTTGATTTCATCTCTCGAATATGCCATACTCCTATGGTTTATCGAGAAACAGAAATCATGGAACACTTCCTCAAATCTTAGGTGTTTTGCTAAACATGTAACTCAAATATCTTCCTTTATGATCGAATCATAAAATCTTTATTTTCTTGTTACAATGATTTTCCACTTCATCTTGAAAGTCTTTGAAGAATTTTCAAATGTTTCATACTTCTTCCTTATTAAGTAAATATATAGATATATTCACTCAAATTTCTGGAGAAAGTATATAAAGCAAAAAGATCCATCGGATATGGCTACACATAATGGATTATGCACAATTTCCAATAAGCTAGTCATCCGTTCCTCTTTGGCCTATGAACGGAGTTTCAATTATCTCGAGGAAAGTTTCACAAGCGTCAATTGATCAAAATCAAAAGACTCCATAAATCCATCAACATGGAGTTTCTTCATGTTTACTTTCCAATATAATTCAAACAACGATGTCACTTCATAAGTCATCTTCCAATCATTTGTCTTACGACATTTTAGCAATAATGTTTATGGATGTGATTTCTCCAACAAGACTTGTAAAAGTTCATCCATCCTTTATGGAATACGGTAGTTATTTGAACAACCATTGTTCTCTTAATACTAGAAAAAATAACAATTATTAAAACAAATCTTGAAGGCTAGGTTTGATGACAACGAGAAACACAATAACACTTTATTTGTTTTCGATGAACATCATCACTTATTCTCTTGCTAGTTACTTCGGCCGTTGCAGTTCACGAATTGTGTTGTTCTGTATGACACTTCACACCAACCAATTCGGTATCCAATACCGGTATCCAATACCTAGGAACCACATTGTTTAACAAGCAAAGAATACAGCCATAACATGTATATCTTCTATATACCTAAGCTGGACATCTCCAACTTTTCTTTTATGCCAAATATTTTAGAGATTCTCTTTCAACAATTCCTTTTCCTTTTAAAATAATCTATCAACCTCAATAGTGGTGTCATTCACATGACACATAGTACAAAGCATATATAGTCAAATACTAATACCTTTGGACTTGCACTTTGAAGTGGATCACCATCATCCAATGTTTGGCATTCTTTCAAAAATCCATTCTTTAGTAATCTTTTAGTGTAGTAAACATTTTACTTACATCTTCTATTCATCCTTATCATGACAACTTTCATGATCAAGCTACTATAGCCTATAAGGAAGAATGACGACTATAATTTTAGTTCCCGAAACCTTTTGGGAGATTCGGATGCCTAGCATCTCAATCCTTCACAAATTCTCATACAATATGAGAACATGTATTTTGCTAAATTATACTCTATCATAATGCAACCAAAAACTTTGTTTCAGATATCACAATATCTTTCACACATGATGGTTTCTGAAAGTATTCTTTCAGCTCCTAGATAACCTCGATTGTTGGGGATATACTTTCTAGGTATCCTCATAGTTCCTCACTGACCAGGGTGGCCCACTTTGGGTTAGAGCTTTGCTTCACGGGCGGCCCTGTCAGAGAGAAGAGACGGAGTCCAGTCCGGCTACGGGAAGGCCCAGAAGACTTACCGACATAGGCCCATAGTGTTACTTGTAGTTCAAGATGTACTCTGTAACCGACTCTTAGTCGTAGCCGGATAGATCTCTCGTGTAAACCGTAGGCCGGATATCTATATAAGACATCCTAGGGAGAGCCTTTAGGGCAACCCCTTACAATGACAATCTCAGCTCGCACAGGCGAACCCTTGTAACCCATATTCCGGCTCTGCCGTATTACTAGATTGCTAGCAGGAGTAGGATCCATCCAAAGCCGGCGGATTCGAACCTGGGTAAACTTGTGTGCTCACCGTCTCGGAACACCATACGTCTCACACCCCTCTCTTCCGCATGCCTCGAGGAGCCCCTCATGGCGTACTTGTCATCAATCTGACGACAGTTGGTGCCCACGGTGGGGCAAGTGAGCTTCGGATCTACATTCCGAGCAAAATCTGCAAGAATCGGAATCGGTGAGACTATCGCCATCGGCCGCATTCTCTATACCAGCGACGTCCCTCTCATCGTTCTTGACGAGACCTGGATTCTGGCTAGGGAGGTTGTGACTTCCTACACCATCATGTATTTTGGCGAGATCGATGTTTACATCGGTTTCGCTGAACCTACCCCACCCACCCCAGCGGTGATGATAGAGGCAAAAGAAACTTTTGGGTCCCCTTTGTCCGCAGAGGCGGCATAGTTCTGGATCTCAGAAAATCCTAATCCCACCCAACCCGCACCAATCACAGAGATAGTGAAGAAATCCGAACCTAAAGCAGACCTGGCGGTCCAAATTGAATCTGGAGTGGATCTCCCTAGGGAGACCGAATCCCAGATCGACCCACCTGCTGAAGTCGAAATCCAGGGGGAGCATAACAACAACACTGGTTCCGGCTCTGATGACGCCGGGATAGGCAGGCCTTTCCTAAGATACACGCTAAGACGCATGATGATGCAAGATGCAAGCATAAATGAAATTCTCCAAACCATCAGGCATTTCGAGGAAGCCGATCCCGAGAGCCACAACTATCTCAGGAGGCACGCGTCGCACTTTGTCGGATATGTGGGATCCGGATCCGGCTCTGTCGATGCTGGAGACAACACCGACTCTATGTTGGAGGCGATCGGAACAAACGCCAATGTACCCGCATCCTCGGATAACTCAATGACGATGGCAGATTTCCGAAAGTTCTCCGCGGAATATGAAGAGGAGTATAACTCCAAAGCTGTAGAGGAAGATGAAGCCATGGATGAAGGATCCGGGGAAAACTCTCCCAAAACGCAGGATGGCATGGAAATCGGAGATAATCCCGAGGTCCAGATGTCCGAAACTACCGATCAGAGCTTGACTCCAGGAAACGGACCCAAAGCCGTCTTTGCTACCGGCGCTGCCAAGAAGGCAAAGAAGAAGAACAAGAAGAACAAGACCCCGACGAAAGACCCTCCGGCAGAGGAGGTGATCGCCGAGGAGTATGTGGAAGACTCGGATGGAGCACTTATCCCAGACGAGCCCAAAGAAGAGTTGGTGGATGGACACATGATCACTGAAGGTGCATGTAAACTCATCGATGCTGCATTAACCACACCTATTCCTATAGCTGCAGAACTTACTGCTGAAGAGCTGGACGAGAGGGCCCAGGCCCTAGAAGTGCGTCGCCAAGTGCTCCTCAATGAAGCCAAAAACATTGAGGAGGAAAAAAAACACATGGCAACTGCAGAGAAGTACAATTCTAGGCAACATCAGAAGACCAGGAAACGTCATACTCATGACGACCAATTCCCGCAGATTCTCAAAGTCCTTTTCGGAGGAGAACTTGGGATGCCTCGACGCGACAGCAAAGGGGATTGGGTGTATCCAACGCTAGTACAGAACACCGTTGCGGCTCGAGAAATCCTATCGGCTAATCTAGGCCCGGGGCAGATCCGGTTGGGAATCAAACTACTCAACAAGGGACTAGAGCAGCAAAAGGTCGCCCTGTCTGGAAGTCAAAAACTGGTCTCTGATTCTGACCAATGTCGCACAGATCTGGCATGGGTTGATGTAAGACCCCAACATGTTCCGGAACAACACCATCGTTCCGACCGTCGAGAAGACAACTACTCAATAACCGGATCTTCAGGACAGCACCACAAAACTGCACGTGACTGGCGTAACGTTTACCCAGTTGCGGAGCAAGAGGCAATTGATGCACTGAATCCGAGGAATCCTCCCCGGCGAGAGTCGAAGGACCACAGGGAAGAAGATAAAGAGAAGCGTCGGGAGGAGGACTAACAAAGAATGCCACCTCTAGACATGCAAGCCGTCCAGATGACGGGCGAAGGAACGATGGACACCGCGCCGAGTCAAGCCGGAAGGGGGCTCGTCACAATGAAGACCCTCCCCGGAACCGGAATAATGACGCTCCGGACGGAGGCCGGCGATCAGCCAGAAATAACCCAGCTGCTCCACCTTCCCCACCAAGAAGCCATCACAACGGCTCCCAAGGAGGTCAAGGAGGGCGTCATGGTGGAGGAGGTGGTGGCAGAAGCCGAAGTCCGGCTCCAAGGCACCGCAGCCATAGCCATCACTCGGGACAATCTTTATCCCCAAATGACGCAAGGCACATAATCAACTCCAATATAGAAGCGCGGTGCTATGAAAATGATGATATATACGTGGGCCCAAAGTGCTTCGGACCACGGATAAGGGCTACAAAATTCCTGGAAGGATTTGCTATCTCAAGACACATTTAGGCCTACGACGGCATAGCTCGGCCAGATACTTGGCTACAGGATTTCTTCCAAGCTTGCTGCATTGCCAAAGGCAGAAACAGCCTGGTCGCAACCCGATATCTCCCACTTATGTTGCGGAAGACGGCATGATCATGGCTCAATGAACTTCTGGAGAACACCATCCACAACTAGTATGACATGCAAAGTGCGTTCTTTCGGAATTTCGAAGGCACATACCGGAGGCCCTGTACAGTCGGAGACCTAAAACGTTGCACCCAGAAAGCCGGAGAAACTTGCCGGGATTATCTTGGACAATGGATCGACACCAAGAACTCCTGTGAAGGAGTAAATGACCAAACTGCGATTGAAGCTTCCATTGTAGGTCACACAATTGGTTTACTACGTCATCGCTTGAAGTTTGACAAAGTCACAGATTTGGGAGAGATGATAGAAATAGTGAGCAAGTATGCAGATGCTGACGATGATGCAGAGGGATTACTGAATGCCCTGGCTATGCCACAGTCGGCAAAACAAGCAAAGCAACAAGCTCAGAAGCGTAAGAACACCTTGGAAGAAAAACCCAACGCGGAAACGGCAGTGGTCACTGCTACTTTTGGGTCTGGAGGACGAGGAGGACGTGGCGGTGGCCACGGATGCGGTCGTGGGACGCCAAGAGTTCAAGGTAGAGGAGACCAGCAACCTAGCAAAACCTACTCTTGGGCTGACATTGCCAATAACCCATGTGTGCATCACCTAGACGCCAATGGGGGCTCGTCCCACACAAACGCCGAGTGTCCATTCAATGACGACATTAAGAGAGACGATTCCGCTGGCTACAAGGCTAAGCGGAAGAAGGGAAAGAAGAATCCCTAAAAAGATAAAGAGACCAAGGAAGATTCTGACATGGAGGAAGCTGATGCTTCAAATCCCATGATGGAAGGGAAGAAAAAATTTCCGACCAAGAAATACACGTACTTCACCTTCCTCGGATCTCAACCAGCAAAGGTCAAGAAAATAGTTCTACATGAGCTCAATGCAACAGTTCTGGCTGTCCCTCAATTCTTGGACTGGTCAGAAGTGGCAATCACCATTGACCACACTGATCATCCGCCTAAGTTGCACAAGCGAGGAAAATACGCCTTAATCGTCAATCCACTTATTGATGGTTATGGTTTCTCCAAGATTCTCATGGACGGTGGCAGCAGCATTAACATTCTGTATGTCGAAACGCTACGCCGGATGAAGATCTCGGAGACCCAGCTGAACCACAACTCTTTGATCTTTCACGGGGTTGTCCCAGGAAGAAAAGCAATTTCCTTGGGAGAAATCACTTTGGATGTTACCTTTGGAACTCCGAAGAACTATCGGACAGAGGCACCTTCCTTCGAAGTGGTCCCGTTCAAGAGCGCGTACCACGCTATATTTGGACGTCCGGCTTACTGGGATTTTATGGCTTGTCCGTGTTACATTTACAATATGATGAAAATTCTAGGTCCCAACAGCGTGATCACCATCAGGGGAGATCCGAAGAAAGCGCGAGAGTGCGAGGATGGAAATGCCGCCTTTGCTGAAGCCATGCTGCACGCCTAGGAGTACCAGGAGATTAAGAAGAGCATATATTCGTCCGAGATGCCTGCAACGAAGAAGGAGGTGACAAAGCTGAATCCGGAGTTCAAGGAATCAGAAGAGACGAAGAAGACAGTGTTGAAGGATGATGACCCCTCCAAGGTGACCCAGATAGGCGTAGGCCTAGATTGCACATAGGAAAGCGCGCTCGTCAATTTCCCGAAAGCAAATCAAGATATCTTCGCATGGCAGCCATCTAACATGACCAGAGTACCTAGGGAACTTGCCAAGCACTCTTTAAATATAAACCCGAACGCTAAACCCGTTAAACAGTCCTTACGATGTTTCGGTGATGAAAAGCGTAAGGCAATAGCTAAGGAACTAGCACGGCTCGAGTTAGCCGGATTCATAGAAGAGGTCATCCACACTGAGTGGTCGGCCAATCCTATAATGGTCCCTAAAAAGGACACCACTGATTTAAGGATGTGTGTTGATTATACTGCCTTGAACAAGGCTTGCCCCAAAGATCCGTTCGCTCTGCCTAGGATTGATCAAGTTATCGATTCTACGACAGGCTCGAAACTCCTATGTTTTCTCGACGCCTATTGCGGTTATCACCAAATCGGGATGAAGGAATCTGACAAAGTCAAAACTTCATTCATAACCCCCTTCGAAACCTTCTGTTTTGTTACGATGCCCTTTGGGCGGAAGAACACAGGAGCTACGTACCAACGCACAATGCAGCGTTGCCTCCACGATCAAATCGGACGCAATGTACATGCATATGTGGATGATATTGCGGTGATGTCCAAAAAGAAGGAAACATTGATTTCCGACTTGGAGGAAACGTTCGCCAATCTACGAAAATACAACATAATGCTTAATCCGAAGAAATGCTTCTTTGGAATCCCAGCCGGAAAATTGTTTGGTTTCATCGTGTCTCAAAGAGGCATAGAGGTGAACCGAGACAAAATCAAGGCTATACTCAATATTTCCAGGCCAGCTCGCCTGAAGGACGTACAAAGACTAACTGGTTGCATTGCCGCAGTCAGTAGGTTTGTAAGACGGCTAGGTGATAGAGCCGGACCATTATACAAACTCCTGAAAAAGACCAAGGATTTTGTGTGGACTGACGAAGCTGAAGCTGCGCTACAAGACCTAAAAACAGTACTCTCATCTTCTCCAATCCTTGGAGCCCCAAAACCAAAGGAACCGATGTTGATCTATCTAGCTGCGACAAACAAAGTCGTCAGTATTGTCATGGTAGTGGAGAGACCGGAGGAAAATCAGGAACACTTGGTGCAGCGCCCGACTTACTTTCTCAGCGAGGTCTTAACAGAATCAAAACAGCGGTATCCGCACTATCAAAAGCTAGCTTATGGTGTGTTCTTAGCATCTCGTAAGCTACGACATTATTTTTAGGAGCATCCAATTACCGTGGTGAGAACAACTCCCATGAGAGATATAATCAACAACAGTGACACCACAGGACGCGTTGCCAAATGGGGCATAGAGCTCCGAGCTTTCGATATTGAGTACAAAACTCGGACATAAATCAAATCCCAAATCCTTGCCGACTTTGTTGCTGATTGGACAGAGACAAAGGAGCATATGACCCTCCTTGAGTCGGAATATTGGACCCTATATTTTGATGGTTCTAAGGCTCGCGGGGGCTCGGGGGCTGGCATGGTGCTCAAATCACCCCAAGGAGATAAACTTTTATACGTGTTGCAGATCCACTTCACAGCGATAAATAATATTGCCGAGTATGAAGCACTGCTGCATGGAATCCGGATTGCTAAGGATATCAGCATCCGATGTTTGATGTGTTACGGAGATTCGGATCTTGTTGCTCAGCAAGTGTCTGATATTTGTAATGCAAATAAACACTTGGCAGCATATAAAGCTGTCGTGGATGATTTATCTAAATCTTTCGAAGGGTTTGAGGTTCAACACATCCCTTGAGCAGAAAAGGAGGAAGCAGATGCACTATCTCGAATAGGCTCTACACTGAAAGAGGTCCCGAATGCCGCTTTTTTAGAGCACCTCAAAGTTCCCTCAATAAAGGGAGTGGACGAGGAATATCTGACCAAATCCGACTCACCTCTAATAGCAGTTCTGGCTATAATTCCCAGCTGGACTCAACCCTACCTCGACTATTTGGTAGATGGCAAATTACCTGAAGACAAAGTTCTGAGCCGACAGATCATCCGACGAGTAAAAGCCTATACTGTGGTTAGTGGTGTGCTCTATAAGCGGAGTGTATCTAGGTGCTTTCAGCGATACGTATCTTCGAAAGAAGGAGTGGAAATCTTAAGAGAAATCCACGGAGGCGAGTGTGGTCACCATGTTGCAGCCAAATCTTTAGTGGCAAAAGCTTTCCGACACGGTTTTTTCTGGCTTATAGCCAAGGCAGATGCCGAATGGTTGGTCAAGACGTGCAAAGGCTGCCAAAAGGACGCCAAACAAGCTCACATTCCGGCTGATCTGCTGCAAACAATACCTATAACATGGCCTTTTGTGGTCTGGGGGCTTGACATGGTAGGACCGTTCAAACGGGCTCCAAGTGGATTTACTCACCTCTTAGTGATGGTGGATAAATTCACCAAATGGATTGAGGCTAAACCCATCACTAGTTGTGATGGAGCGACAGCCAAAAGATTTGTCGAGGATGTTATAATCCGGTATGGTTATTCGCATAGTATTATCACGGAAAACGGGAGTAATTTCTCTATGGGAGTGATGACCCACAAGTATAGGGTGTGTATCGCAGTATTTTCGATAAGTAAGAGTGTCGAACCCAACAAGGAGAAGAAGGTGCTGGCTAGTGGTATGGATCAGGAATTCTCTGCAAATACTTAGCAAACGTATTTTTAGGGGTTTTTGATAAAGCAAGTAAACAAAGTACGAGTAAATAAAAGACAATAGGAATAAATGCAGCAAGTGGCCCAATCCTTTATGCAACAAAGGACAAGCGGGTTGTATTACTTAAGATGACCAAACGTTCTCGAGGACACATGGGAAGACCGTCAAGTGCTTTCACTTCATATAGTTGATTAATCTTCTTTAGCTTGCTAAGTGTTGTGTGGGTGAACCTGTGCTAATGTACCGACCTTCCTAGGACTAATACATACTTGTGATTATACCCCTTGCAAACATCCGTAAGTACAAGAAAGTAATTAAGGTAAAAACCTAACCACAACTTTAAACTCTATGACCCTTACGTCCCTTGTGCAATGGTTTCCTAACGGGGGTTTAGGTTTCTGTCACTCCGGCAACCCCTACGATTAGTAGCCAAATACACAATGCATTCCCCTACGCCCATATAGGTGAAGTGTCATGTAGTCGACGTTCACATGACACAACTAGAAGAAGTACACCACAACTTAAATATCAGACTATTGAATCTTTCTCAACACAACTCCACTACTAACAACATGACTTCTCCCATGTCCTCAAGAACAAAACGAACTACTCATAAGACATCATATGGATCATGATCAGAGATGGAATAATGGTGTATAACAATCTAAACATAAACAATAATTCAATGGTTCACTCAATAGCATCAACTACAAAGAGTAATCAACACCGGGAAAGTTTCCCCTATGAACTATGCAAGATTCAACCCAATTGTTACAGCAATATGGAGATGGTGATGAGGGTGCTGATGCTGGTGATGATGATGATCCCGATGAAGTCCATCTTGATGGTGGTGTTGATGGTGACGATCTCCCCTCTCCAGGAAGGAATTCCCCCGGCAGAAATCTGTCTGCCGGAGAGATCTTTTCTCTCTCGGTGTTTTCCGCCCCGCAGAGGCGGCGGAATCTTTCTGTGTTCACTCCCCGAGTCTTAGGGTTTCGGGAGGATGATATACGCCAGAGGGGAGAGCCTGGAGTGGGACAGGGCAGCCAAACCACCTTCTGGCACGACCTAGGGCTGCCCGCGCTAGGGGGTGGTGTGGGCCCCCTGTGGCCCATCTCCAGCCCCCCTTCTGGCTTCCTTCGTCTTATGGAAAAATATGTTTTTTCGTATATTTTCTTGGATTTTCTGATCTTCGCGAATTTTGCCTCCAAACAACACCTTTTCCATCAGAATCCTGACTGCAGCGGTCCATGCTCCAAAAGTCATCAACCATGCAAAAACAGATGAAATAACATAAGTATCACCTCTCAATACGAAATATATCAATGAATAATAGTGAATTATGACATAGAATAGTGATGCAAAATGGACGTATCAACTCCCCCCAAGCTTAGACTTCGCTTGTACTCAAGCGAAACTAAGCTCAATAAACATGACCTCAGGTTTATGGCGTGAAGAGTCGATAAAACAATACGGACAAGAAGCATCACATTCATCAATACATAGGTCATTATAGAAGACAACTCACTATTATATAACTCAACTTGTAATGGGTAAAGGAAACACAATAAAGATACATAAAGTGAATCATAATTGGTAATGGCAAACTTAGCTCTTGGTCGAAGAATAGTTGATAATTTGCTAGAGTTCACAAATAACTGGTTTTCAATGATAACTTTCAAAGTAGTAAACATCAAGACAAGAGCAATGTGCAAAACAACGGACATAAGAAACATGATTGAATAAATCATCATATGAATGAATGAAACACAATAACTCAAAATACTTGCTGAGATAGAAGGGAGTAGGTTTACTGACTCAACTACAACGTAAAAGAAAGGCCCTTCAAAGAGGGAAGCAGGGATTGCAAGTCTCATAAAGAGTTCCCAAAAATTATGATACTTACTAGCTTTCAGCTCTCATTGCCCCTACCATAGGCATCTTTAGGTGATTAAGGTTAAAGTGATCAAATATGAGGATATGCATTGACAAGTTGTAAATTAAGAATCTCATGTCCCTTGAATACGAGGGCTGCTGCTCATGCTACTCAAGTTTAGTTACCAGTAAGTTCTTGTCATCGTAAACATATGTGTATCATAGAGAACCGCCAATAGGGTACCCCTTGCCCGATGATATGGAAGAATCCCCATATCAAAATGACAAGGCAAGCAGACAACAAGCATCTCAGCAATCTTCTTATTTACCATGGGAATATGGTGCTTTTTTCTCTGTTTCCTCTTTTCATAATATCTCCTTTTCTCAATCTCTATCTCTTTTTATATATAAGAAGAATGCTTCATAGATACTCGTTATGGTTATGCTGTAGGTTTCCACCATGTTAGCATGGATTAGACCAGCGTCCCAGGCGTTTCTCTAACACACATGCTTTACTCCATGGACTTACAAGCTCCCATTTCATTTCACACCGACGACATCCATAGACAAAACAATATGATATCAACTTGGTACTAAGTACCAGTGCAATGTTGAAAGCGTTCCACATGACAGCATGGTTCTGCTAATTCACAACTTACAAAGCACAAGCATATACGCAACATAGGTGAGCACAATGGTTCAAGTTTATTAAATGCAAGAAAGTAAAGTGTGCGATCAAGTTTGTGAGAGCTTTAATCACTACTTTTCACATAATAAGTTTAATTTGGGAGGTAGACAAAACAAGAATTTACTTGGAATAGCAATAATGCTACTAGGTAGGTATGGTGGACACAAATGGCAAAGGTTTTGGTTTAAAGGAGTGGATGCACGATAAGAATTCCCTCTCAGTACAGGTTTTTGGCTAGCAAGGCTGGGTAGCAAGTACAAGAGTTGAAGGAAACAAACAAACATACAAGTGATAAAAACAAACATGCAATCTTCCTTGGAAGCACAAAAGATCTTAACTACAGAATACTAGACTTATGAGCAAATCAAGAAAGAAAGACATGAAATTATAATTCTTCAGAGTACTTTTATCTTTTTCATTCAACTCTCAAAAATAGTGTTGCTACTGACCGAGCCAGGTTTGCCAAAACCAACTAAATTAACTCAATGATCCCAAAGTGATACCAATACTAACAACAAGATCAATCATATAACCACGAATTGAAAACTAATATAAGCTATGCAAAAGAGTGAATGATAGAACTTCTTATTAATAATCCATAACAGCAACTCATACCAAGGGATACATATCTAACGAGAGAGGGGACACTTGCATAATGCAAACCATACTACCTAATAACTCCTCTATTCATGATATGACTCTACTAAAAAGGTAAAAAGATAGAAGATAGTGATGTGATACCGTGGCACTCCCCCAAGCTTGGAACAAACCAAGGGGATGCCAAACCTGATGACGAATTACTCCTTTGGTGGTGGTGGTACCCTCTCATCTTCGTCCGTCTTCTAGGGTAAGGGCTTCCCATCAACAAAGGACATCATGGTTTCCAACATGCTGAAACTTGCAGTAGCACTTATGCGTTTAAACCTAGCCTCATACTCACAGTTTTGATTTTGAACGTCATAGAACTGTGCTTGCAGTTCGTTGGTTGTTTGGCGGAGTGAGAGGACTTCGTCTTTGAGTTTAGCAGTCTCCTTTTGGTGCTCGGTGATGAGTTCGAAACAAATCATATGGATGATATCCACTTCGCGCTCCGCCATCTTCTTGTACCTAAAGACTTCTTGCTCCAGTGCTTCCATCCTGTCATCCAGACTTCCTTCACCTATAGGGCCTTGAACCTCTTTAATCCGGACCTCCCCATCTTTGAGCAACAACTCATTGGGATGAATCTTCAACTCTCTCATGTATGGGTTGATGATATCTTCTAAGGAATCTCCCTCGGCTGATCCAGTTGAAGACATTGTGGCTCCAAATCTGGGATTCTACCTGGCAGAAACAGATCGAAACAAAAACACGACGAAAACACGATATACGAACCTCGGAAGATCCGGGGGGTTATATATTACAAAGTTTCATAACAAGAGGAAGGTAATGGGTGAAAACGGGTTGGAGGTGGAGTCTGGGGTGGCCTCACCACCTGGTGGCGCGCCCAGGGGTGGGCCCGCGCCATAGGGTGGTGTGAGCTACCCTGGCTCCGTTTCTGTTCCTTTTTTGCTTCGTAGCTTCCCTTATTGACTAAAAACTGCAAAAATATAGTTGGATTGTATTTTTGAGGAACGTTTCTTACCAAAACTGTTACATATTTGAAAGCAGACTAATGGGGATATGCCAAAGGGGGTATGCCTAGCAGGACGTTCCGATTGGGACGAAGGGCCTGTGAGTGCGCCTGGAGGACGACGACTGGACTACGACGGAACGAGAGGCCCGGCGACTGGCGACTAGAGGCCCAGGAGCATAACAGAAGCCCAGTCGGATTAGGTCAAAACCTCCGAATCCTTATCTTGTTCGGTGGTAGCTTGTAAACCCTAGCGAGGTGCCTCATATATAAACCTCCCTAGGGTATCCTAGAGACTCATGTTCCATCATACACCCCCTCCAAGCGACTCATTGCTTAGACGCCGAGCTCGCCACCCCTGTAACTCGCTCTCCAATAATCTAACCTAGCAGGAGTAGGTCTTTACCCTCCGGGGGCCTGAACCTGGATAAACCCATGTGCATCCGCCCCCATCTCGCACAGCAGATGGTCGCCAACTCTTCCTTACGATACAATCAATCGCTGCCAATGGCAGCGACTGCCGTGGCCATTTCGACGATAGTGGCACCCACCATGGGGCATAGCAGGACTGGCCTGAGTTCTGCAGCGAGACCCTACTCGCCGATCGATCGGTCACTCGCCATCGGTCGCATGATCTCCATTGGCGGGATCTTACAGATCCTGCCAGGAGCTACATCCTAGCGTCATGCCCGGTCAATCACGGTGCGGTGATGCCGGTCGGCTCCATCAACCTCTTCGTCGGCTTCACCGGCGCGGTCGACCCAGCTACAACGGTGATCGTCGGTGGATCGCTGCCGCACCATGATCTGCTCTCGGTGGAGCAGGTCTGCTCCATCAGGAGCCTCGTCACCGAGTACGACTCGGCCGCCAGCGATGCGGCCGAGACGAACGCCGCCACCAATGACGATGCCCTAAACGACGATGCCGACTCCACAACCCCTGCCTCGGTCGACGGATCTATCACCGCCGCATCACGAGAGGACTCCATCACGCGAGTCTCCAACATGGAGGATTTCGAGGACCCCTCCATCCTCGGAATCTTCGACTCCGACTCCGGCTCGGAATCACCTGAGGACTTCCACGCCAGATCCAATCGCTTCAACGCGATCTACATGGCAGGGAACGTTGCTGCCCTGCCAGATCCGTTCGCCACGCCGATCCCGCCGACTGCGACAGCCACAGAAGTGGAGGAAGCCCGCCTGCCCCTCGCGGAGGTGCAACACAACGAACTCACCGAGCGCGAGAAATACTGCCTCGAGCAGGAAACGGCGTGGGAGCTGTCGCTCTATCACCAGCGCCGCATCAGGACCCGCCTGAACTCCAACGTCCAGGGCCACGTCCTAAACTTCAACGAAGAAAGCAACCCCACACGCGCCGCCGAGTGCGAATACTGCGAGGACGTGCCGCTAGGCAGAAGCAACCCCGCGAGACCACCACTCGGAGCACCGGCGACCGGAGCCCCTCCACCACCCATCGGCCGCACGCCCCCGCCGGACCAACCGCGGATCATCATCTTGCCTCAAGCTCGCGACGCCAACGGACTACCACTATACTCCACCCTGATGGACAACGTCGTCGCGGCCGATGCCGCGATCGCCAACCTCGACGTCCAAGGCGATGGCGCGCTACAGATCCAGTACGCCAAGGCCCTACTCGTGAGGGCCGTCGAGCAACAAGCCGCGGGAGTCGACCCGCGGGGGCGCATGTACTCCCGCTCCTCAGCAAGTAGGGCGGCATCAAGCGGCCACCCCACCATCGCCAACACATTGACTTGCCCACCACCGTAGCCCTTGGCGAACCAACCACGGGACGCCAACCCCGCGCTGTCCACCAACGAGCCACGACTAGCGAATAACACGGTCGCCGCCAACGGGCCGCCCCTCGATGCCCGAACGAACATCATCAACAACCAGGCGTGGCGGTCGCGCCAGCCGAACAACCTGAGGCACATCCTCACCAACCCCAGCGACCCGGAACCAAGAGGCTCGCTCAGTCGAGTCGGGCCGCAATGCTTCCGGCCCATGATCCACGGGGAAAAATACCCCGCCAACTTCAAGGCCCCCAAGGAGATTGAAAAGTACGGCCCGACATATGATCTCGCTGTCTGGCTGGACAAATACCTCATGGCAATGGGAATCGCAGGCCACACCGACCTGCTCGCGGCTCGCTACCTCCCACTGATGGTGGAGGGTGCGACCCGACAATGGATCAATACGCTCCCCGCTGACAGCATCGATTCCTGGGAAGAAATGTGAGACGCCTTCGTCAGGCACTTCGAGGGCTCCTACACCCGCACCACCACCATAGAAGATCTGGAGCGATGCATCCAGGGACAACGCGAGTTGACTCGCCGTTGGATCCAAAGATGGCAAGAACTGTGGATCAACGCCTCCGGCATCCACCCAGACACGGCGATACATTGCTTCAAGAACGCGTGCCGGTATGAACCCCTGGTCACTAAGATCAAGAGGGTCTACTGGACGCTCGACAACATCCCCGACCTCCTCGAGATCGCCAAGCGCTACGTGGAGGAAGATCCAAACCAAGACTCTGATGATGAGTCGGGAGGACGACGTCAAACCAGCATCCACGACAGCGCGCGCCTACGCGACATGCGCTACAACAACACCCGCATCACCGGCAAGCGCCGCACGGACGAGCGAGTCGACTTCGTCGCCAATGCCGGCCACGGCCAGCGCGACTCCAAGAACTACCGCCGTGATGGAGGAAACTACCACAACAGCGGAAACTACCGCTCCACCAACACAGCGAGGCCAAAATTCGACCCTGCTACCCTGCTCAATCAGCCCTGCATCTACCATAGCAGGGAGGGAAAACCCGCCACCCACACCACCGCTGATTGCCACTCTCTCAAAGAGATCGAGAAGGCGAGACGAGCAAGGGAGGACCCCAATAACAACCCACCTCGGGATAACGGGAACGGCGGCGGCTTCGGCACCGCCGTCGGATCGCTAGACACCTTCACCGGACTCGACACCAAGCGCAAGAGGAAAGTGCTCGCTCGTGCGGTCGCCGTCAACACGGTGACACAGGTCGACATCCCTCGCTTCCTCAACTGGTCCGAGTAGAGCATCACCTGGAGTCGCCAGGACCATGTGCTAAGAATCGAATACCCAGCGCGAGTCGCCCTGGTAGTCAGGCCCAAGGTGGCCGACTACTGGCTGCCCAAGACACTAATGGACGGTGGGAGTTCCATCAACATCCTGTACCTGGACACGTTCAAGAGGCTCCAGTTCCCAGAAGCAGCCATTGAGCCAACCCTGACGACCTTCCACGGTATCGTCCCCGGTCGGAAGGCGTACCCGTTGGGGAAAGTAACGCTGCCAGTCACCTTCGGCACTCCGGCAAACTACCACACGGAGAAGATCGTATTCGAGCTGGTGAACTTCCGCAGCCCCTTCCACTACGTCCTGGGTCGCCAGGCATTCGCAAGGTTCATGGAGACCCCACACTACGCCTACAACAGGATGAAGCTCCCCGGGCCAAGCGGCATCATCACCATCCACGGCGACCCCGACATAGCCGTGGAATGCGAGAACAAGGGCGCCGAGCTCGCCGACGCCGTCATCACCGTGGAGACCGACCACGCGGAGGAGCTCGTGAAATACGCGGGCAACATCAACAAGGACGACCCCACATTCTTGAAGAAACCAACCGCTGCGAACTCCACGTTCGAGGCGACCACGCACACCCGCACCGTCGAACTTGTCCCAGGCGAATCCAGCCAGACGGTCACCATCGGGGCACACATGAGCCCCGCATAGGAAAGCGCGCTCATCGGGTGCCTCCGTGAGAACCACGACATCTTTGCATGGAAGCCATCTGACGTGCCAGGTGTCCCGAGGGAACTCGCTGAGCACAAACTAAACGCCGACCCCAAAGTGCGACCAGTAAAGCAGTCGCTACGGCCCTTCAATGGAGTGCGTCGTCGAGAAATCACCGAAGAAGTCTAGCGCCTGCTAGCCGCAGGCTTCATCCGGCCAATCAAGTACTCCAAGTGGCTGGCAAACCCAGTCCTAGTTCTAAAAAAGAACAACACATGGAGAATGTGTATCGACTACACCAACCTCAACAGCGCCTGCCCGAAGGAGGAGTTCATCCTACCGTGCATCGATCAGATCATCGACTCGACCACGGGATTGGAGTCACTATGCTTCCTCGATTCTTACTTTGGTTATAACCAGATCAAGATAGCGGTCGAGGACAAGGAGAAGACGGCGTTCATCACGCTTTCGGCGCCTTCTGCTACACGACCATGACGTTTGGCCTCAAGAACGCAGGCGCCACATACCAAAGATGCATGTGGGAGTGCCTAGCGAGCCAAATTGACCGCAACATTCACGTCTACATCGATGACGTGGTGGTAAAATCCACCCGCCAGGACGACCTGCTCGCCGACCTTGCCAAAACCTTCGCAAACCTGCAGAGCTACAACATCAAGCTGAACCCTGGAAAATGCACCTTCGGTGTCCCCACGCGACAACTCCTGGGATATGTAGTCTCCAAGCGAGGCATCAAAGCCAACCCCACCAAGATCGACACCATCGCGCGACTCGGGAAACCCGAGTGCCTGCACGACATCCAGAAGTTGGCAGGGCGAGTCGTGGCCCTCAGTTGCTTCATCCCCCGACTAGGCGAGAAGGCAATGCCCCTCTACCGCTTGATGCGCAAGAACCCCACGTTCCAATGGGACGCGGAGGCCGACGACGCACTCAAAGCGCTCAAAGAAGTGCTACTCGCGGCTCCACTACTCGCTGCCCCACTTGACAAAGAGCCAATGCTCCTCTACGTCGCGGCTTCTACTCGAGTCGTCAGCGCTATGATGGTCGTCGAACGACCGGAGGAGGGCATGGAGCGCCTCATACAGCGCCCTGTATACTACATCAGCGAAGTCCTAACGGACTCTCGACAGCGCTACCCGCAATACCAAAAACTGGTGTACGCGGTATTCCGAGCACAGTGGCGCCTCCCACACTACTTCCAGGAGCACCCAATCACGGTGGTCTCCTCCGCGCCCCTGCAAGATATCATACGCAATCGCGAGGCAACCGGGCGAGTCGCCAAGTGGGCTGTCAAAATCGGCGTCCACAACATCAAATACGAGCCCCGCAAACCGATCAAGTCACAAGCCCTGGCTGATTTCCTTGCAGACTGGGAAGAAGCACAGCAGCCAGAGAAGCTCCCGTACCTCCACTACTGGTCGCTCCATTTTGACGGCTCCAAGAACGCCGACGGCGCAGGGGCTGGGGTCATACTAACCTCTCCCAAAGGAGACAAGCTCTGCTACGTGCTCCACCTCAACTTCAAGCCCTGCACCAACAACATGGCAGAATACGAGGCCCTCCTTCATGGCATGAGAGCCGCTAAGGAGATGAACATCAACCGCCTACGATGCTATGGCAACTCCGGCCTAGTCGCCGGCCAAGTCGCCGGGACGTGCGACGCCGTCTCCCCAACAATGATTGCGTACCGCCAAGCTGTCGACCAGTTGGGAGGACACTTCGATGGCTACTCCGTCGAGTGGATTGACAGGCAAAAAAATGAGGACGGAGACGCCCTTTCCTGCATCGGATCGACCCGACAGGCGCCACCAGTAGGCGTCTTCCTCGACAATATCCACAAACCATCGGTCAGCCCACCAAAAGAGATCGATGTCGGGATACCGCTGCAACCAGAACCGGCCTTAGTCGCCATGGTTGTGGAGCCTAACGACTGGACAGCACCATACGTCGCCTTCTTGGAGCAAAAAATCCTACCAAGCAACGAGACGGAGGCGCGAATGATCGTGCGCCGCTACAAATCCTTCATCATCATTAACGGTGAGCTCCACAGACGCAACGTGAGCGGCATGTTCCAGCGCTGCGTACAGCCAGAAGAAGGCCGCAAGATTCTCCAGGACATTCACGCCGGCGACTGCGGCCATCACGCCGGTGCCAAGTCGCTAGTCGCCAAGGCCATGCGTCACGGTTTCTACTGGCTCACCGTACAGGCCGACACCACCAATATCGTCCAACGATGCGTCGGGTGCCAGAAGTACACCCACCAGACGCACCTCCCTGGCTCGGCACTCAAGACCATCCCCATCACATGCCCATTCGTTGTATGGGGCATGGACATGGTAGGCCCGTTCAAGAAGGCCCCATCTGGTTTCACTCACCTCCTGGTCGCAGTCGACAAGTTCACCAAATGGGTCAAGGCCAAGCCAATAAAAAAGTGTGACGGCAGGACGGCCACCAAGTTCTTACGCGAGCTCATCTTCCGGTACGACTACCCGCACAGCATCATAACATACAATGGCACCAACTTCGCCAAGGGGGCCATGGCGGAATTTTGTGAAGAACATGGCATATGACTCGACCTCGCTTCAGTCGCCCACCCGGAGTCAAATGGCCAAGCAGAACGCGCCAACCAGAGCGTCCTCAACGGGCTCAAGGCGCAACTCCAGGTGCCCCTCGAGCGCACCCTAGGATGCTGGGTCGACGAGCTCCCCTCTGTGATATGGGGGATCTGCACCTCCATCAATCGCTCCACCGGGTTCACGCCCTTCTTCATGGTGTATGGCACCGAGGCCGTAATGCCAACTGATCTGGAGCACGACTCACCTCGAGTCGCCAACTACGTCGAGGCGACCAACGAGGTTGCCCGCCAAGACATCATCGATCAACTCAACGAGGCACGTGACTTGGCTCGCTCCCGCACCACCATATACCAGCAAGGACTCCGCCGCCACCACAGCCGCCGAGTGTGAACTCGCACCTTCCAGGAAGGCAATCTGGTCCTACGACTGGCCCAAGACAATAAAGGCATGCACAAACTCTCCCCCCATGGGAGGGGCCATTCGCCATAGGCCGAGTCCTTGGCAATGACGCCTACTATCTCATCGACATACGGGGTGACGGCCAGCTCGAGGTCGGGAGGCCATGGAATGTAAACCTCCTCAGAAAGTTCTATACTTTGAACCTCAAACTGTACTCCGCTGACATATATGATGAAATTCATTTGGATCACACAAATTGTGTTCACTCGCCATATTCTTGTGCCACTCGCACTCGTACATATTAGCAATACACTACTCATGGAAGTTAACCTCTGGTCGAGCGACCGGCACGGCTAAGTAGTGCAGCACAAGGGCAACAAAAATATTCGACCCTTGGGTCGTCCACGAAAATGCCAACCTGGAGCTGCCATTGGAGTCGCCTAGCTCGACTGGCCCACCGGGCCAAGACAACCGGTATACGCTTCTCACGGTGACCTATCCCTCCCATCCTCGTGCAAAGCGACTCGAACGGTTAAGTACCACGCACGGGGACTCTGCAAAACAGGAACCCCACGCGGCTTGGGAACACACCAAGTAAGAGAGCTGCCTTGGACTCGCCAAGCGACTGGCTCTCTGGGCCAGGGGAGGAGACGTGTTACAAACAACGCATTCACAACCTACGAGAGGAACATGACCAATATGGTCGAGCACCACGCTCGGGGACTCGCCTACAAATCAATCCTACTCGCGCTCGGGGACTCGCCACTCAGAAGACGTGAGAGATAAAATAGTTCACAACCAAAACAATACACAAAAGTATACAATCGAGTTATACCCCATTAAAGGGCGGACGCGCTCGAAGACTCGCTCAACCAAAACCAAACACACCACATAATCCTGGTCGCAATACGAGTCGATTGACTCCCCTTGGCATACATTGAAAAATATATTACAACAGTCGCCACTTGGCATACATCACAAACTGCACAATTACATTGTTTATTCCACAGGCCCTGATCAAGAAGCGGCTCCACCCCCCTTGACACGAACAAAAGGCTGCCACGGGTTCATCGGGTACGTCGTCAGTGACTTCGACAACGACGACCGGAAGGGATGCTCTGACTTCAGATCGCGATGCTCCGGCTCGGGGTCGCCAGGCACCAACACCGTCTCCTAGTACGACAGTAGATCCCCCATAGCCAGGACCCGGTCGGCGTAAGGGGCGGCCTTCGCGGTCAGCTTCAGCACCTCTGACATCTCCACCTTGCCGGTCGCCAATGGGTAGCCACTCGTCACGTCGTCAAGGTCGAAGTCGTTGGGGAAGTGGGCCTATCACAACGAACCACCGGATCACTTTGGCCTATCACTTTGGCCTATCACAACTGCAAAATCAGACGTCAGTGAAACTACGGAACTCCCCAATTAGGGACTCAACAAACAAGTCAGGCAAAAGACAGAGACTCATCAAGGAGTTTGCGGCAGTTCTCCATGACATGCTTTTCCAAGGTGATTTGCTTGTTGTGCAGCCCCACGATGATCAAATCCGTGGCTTTGCATTCTTCCTCAGCCGCAGCAACAGCAGCCTTCGCTCGCTCCTCCGAAGAAATTGAGGTCGCTTTCGCCTCCTCCAAGTCGTGGACCAGGGAGGCTATTCGTCCATTCGCCGCATCGAGCTCGGCAACTGGAACATACCCTTCACGGGCCTTGGAAATCGCAGCCGGGAAGCTGTCTGAAAGAGAAGCCATCAGCGCGCCATACACAAATAGTTCGTACCTGGCAGAGGAAAGGACAAAAAAGCAGATACTCACCAATAGTTTCCATAAGCCGCTGGTTCGCCTCCTGCGCTTCGCGCAGATCACGCTCCAAGCGCTCCCTCGCGGCTCCCGATCGGTCAATTCCCTTTGCAAACCCTGCAAACAAACAACACACCTCAGCATTTGACAAAACAAAATCACAGTTCCTAGCCGCCGAAATTCAGAGACCAGGAACTCGGGGACTGGAGAGTAGGAAAAACGCTCAATTCCTAGCCGCCGAAATTCAGCAACTAGGAATTCGGGGACTAGAGAGGAGAAAGAAGTTCAGTTCACAGCCGCTGAAATTCAGCGAATAGGAACTCGGGGATGGGACATACCTGAATAGTGGTGCCGAGCATCCTGTGAAGTTCCCCGGCATCAGTCGACGGGATCGTGAAGGAAGTGCGCCCACGACGGGACCCAATGTCCACATCCACGATCTTCGGACTCTGCGGAGACTGGGTGTCCGCCACGCCTGGAAATCCCCTAGCCATGAAGTGCGGGAACATCGCCGACGCTCTGGCGGGGGCACTGGTTGTCGGGGTCGGCGCTTCCGGCGCGGCCACAGCCAAGACTGCCGCAACGTCAGGCTCCACGGCGCCGTCCGTGTCTTTGGCATCGTCGGGAGCCTCCTTCTGCTTCTTCGTGCCTTTCGCGGTAGCTACATCTCCGGCGGCTTTTCTCTTCTTGGGGATATCGCCCCCTCCCGTGGTAGCGGCCGGTGGAATCTTTGCCACCGACGGACGGCCAATCTTCTTGGCTCCGGACCTGCTAGAATTCCCACAGTCAATATAACAACAATACAAAACAAGAGGCGAATCGAAGTGAACAACCAATACTCACTTAGCGACCGAAAGAACGAGAAGCCTGGTGCTGATGTGCACGGACTTGTCATTTTCTGGACCCAGCTTGCGAGTGAGCCCCCTCTCGAAGACGTCTGAAGCCCACGACACCACGGGCTTCCTCTACGATGAAGCTGCAGTCGCCGGGATCTCCAGCTCCGAAGACGCGGCTGCTCTTGACGGCAGCGGCGACTTAGACGTCACCGCCTCAGCCACTTCTTGGCTTGGAACCCCCGAGACCGTCGGCGCGATCGCCGCCAGGGGAGCCTCTACCACTACCTCGGTGTCCTCGCCCTCCAACCCCTTCGTCGGGATCGCATCCTTTGGGGCTTTGCGCGAGACTTCGGGGGAATCTTCATCATCGGAGTCGTCATCCGACTCGAACACCACCGCCGATTTGGCCGGTGAGGTTGGCTTCTTCGCTGGTGACTTGGGCTTGCGTGCGGGCTTCGGTGGCGTAGCAGTATGCCGGGACGTGTGCTCCTGCGCGACCTCGTCGCCTCCGTTGTGTGCGTCCAGGCTGTGGCTTGCCTCGAACTCACACTATCTCTGCATAGGGGTCTTGCGAGCCACATGCGCTGGTGGAGGAACTTCCTCCTCCTCCCCGTCGCTGTCGGAAGAGTTCCCCTTGGAGTCTTCCTCCAGTTCCTAGGGAACTTCTTCATCGAGTGGAGGGAGCCAGCCCTCCAACACCTAAAAAAGCTGAGAACCACCACAAGTAAACACCAAACACAGTGACTGAGAATTGAGGTGCGGAAATGGCGACTAGGGAGAAAACTTACTGTGGGAGCTTCATTCTTCACGGGAGTGTACGCGGCGAGCCTGACCGCCATGCTGGTGAACTCCGCATCAGTGATCTTTTTCAGGGCGGCCTTGTAGTCCTCGGCCTCCGATGGTTCCTTGCTGGTTCGGGGGGGGTCGTGTTTCCCGCTGTATCCATACATCCAATGCGGCCGAGCTGCCAGCAGAACCAGGCGCCGCCCGAGCCAGCAGTTGTAGAGGTTGATCAAAATCAACCCCTGGTCCTTCAGCTTCTGGATCTGGTCCATCATTTCCGCGATGACCATCTGCAGGTCTTCGGGAAGCTTCTTCAGTGCAAACCGACGAGGCTCGCTCCTCTCAGCGACGAACTCGAGAAGCGCCACCTCGCCGGAGGGAGTGGTTTCTTTTACGTAGAACTAGCTCTTCTTCCACTCGCTGGCGGCCTTTTTCAGCAGGAGGATCTTGACGAAATTGGCCTTCAGCTTCAGTTGAACCGTGACGCCGCCTGCGGAAAAGATCAAGCCACCGGACGCCTCACGCCCGATGCGGCCATGGAAGAGCTCCAACCACAGCGGGAAGTACGGCCTGCAGCCGAGATAGCACTCGCATAAGGCGACGAAGATCGCTAGCTGCTCGATGCTGTGCGGGCCGAGATCTGATGGTTTGATCACGTAATACGCGCAGAAGGCGGAAGAAGAGCGAGGTGGGGAATCCTAGACCCCTTTCAAGATGGCTAGGGAAGTAGATGAATTCACCGGGTCGCGGCTTCGGCTCGGTCTCGGAGGAGGGGCGAACCCGCCAGTTCCCCTTGCGGAGGACTCCAGCGTCCTCGAAGGACATGAGCTGGGCTGTGGTGCATTTGAATTTTCCCCATGAGCCTTTGGGAGGCGCCATCGGGTAGGATGTGGAATCGCACGGTGCAGAAAAGACGAATCAGAAGGTTGAAGGCAGGGAGATTGAAGACAGGAAGAACAAATAAGGAAGAATGAAGATTGCGGAGAAGATTTGCAGAGATGAATCATCACTCCCCTTATATGGGAACGCCAGCTGCCAAAATCGGGATAGCCGTTACTCACGGTAATTGCACCGAGGTTACCGTTGGAAATTCCAATTGATAGTTTGACCATATTTCATGGTCCAACTCCTCCATTCCACCCGCTACCCGCTAGTCTTTTCCACTCGCCGAAGCGGTGACTTGGCAATAGTAACATTCATTGGGGTGGCGAATGGAAACATGGGGAAATTCTCCTTGGTTTTGATGGAGTCCATCGCCGACTCGATTGGACGCCCAAATTGGGCTCGCCTACTCCGAACACCAAAGGGACGCCTGCGCCTGCATCAATGATGGCCTCGGGGACTACTGATGGGGATATGCCAAAGGGGGTATGCCCAGCAGGACATTCCGATTGGGCCGAAGGGCCTGTGAGTGCGTCTTTAGGACGGCGACTGGACTACGACGGAAGGAGAGGCCTGGCGACTGGCGATTGGAGGCCCAGGAGCGTAACAGAAGTCCAGTCAGATTAGGTCAAAACTTCTGAATCCTTATCTTGTTCGGTGGTAGCTTGTAAACCCTAGCGAGGTGCCTCATATATAAACCTCCCTAGGGTATCCTAGAGACTCACATTCCATCATACACCCCATTCAAGCGACTCGTTGCTTAGACGTCGAGCTTGCCACCCCTGTAACTCGCTCTCCAATAATCTAACCTAGCAGGAGTAGGTATTTACCCTCCGGGGGGCCGAACCTGGTTAAACCCATGTGCATCTGCCCCCATCTTGCACCGCAGATAGCCACCAACTCTTCCTCACGATACAATCAATCACTGCCAATGGTAGCGACTGTCGTGGCCATTTCCACGACACAGATTATGCAGGTCTCTAAATTTGGTATCTAGTAGATTCTTCCGGAGCCATCACTTGAATATCATCTATATCTTCATCTTCATACACTTATTACTTGAGTCATAAAACCTTTCTCTTCCTTATTACACCATTAACTCCACTACCTAGAAATTTCTTTCACACAAAACTTCACACAGTTCTCATTAGCAACATTAGTATATATGAAGTGATAAAACCTTTTGAGTTCAACTTCAACTGAAAACTATCAAAACATAAGCTACTGTAGCAACTCCTTTCGAAGACCCAAAAAGAATTCAAAATGGAAATCGAATAAAGAAGCAAATGCAAGAGTGGCAAAATCTGTCAAAACAGACAAGCAGGTAAAGATCAATTTTTTTGAAAATCTTCTGTTGCTCAAATCAAAAAGTGCAAAACTAACGTAAGTTAAATAACAACCTGGGGCAGAAGCACAAAAATGAGAGCTCAATCCGACATACAAAGATCTCTCACGAATTTTTACGGTGAAGCACAAAAATCTGTTTCGGGACAACAACTTCTCCAAATCTTACTTCTCTCTCATTAGAGCTTGATCTTGACACAAAAACCAAACAAAACGGATAAGGAGCGGTTATTACCGGATTAATAACTTCCAAGACTCAAAGAAACAAAACAAACTGAAAGCAAAAAGAAATTGAGTTGTCTCCCAAGAAGCTCTTTCTTTGTAGCCATTAAGATGGGCATGATAATTTTGGAGATGCTCACATAGGAATATGAATTGAAGCGAAAGAGAGCATTAAGAAGCAAAAATACACAAGTTTAAGTCTAAACCACTTCCTATGCAAGGGAATTTTGTAAAAAAACAAGTTGTTAAAACCAGAAGCTACTTGCATAAGAAGGCAAAAGAAGTGCAACATAAAGACTTTCAACATAAAACAAGGAAACTTGATATTATTGAGATGCATAAGAACACTTTTCCCTCTCTCATAGTAACATTTAGTATCATGCATAAACTTAACAATATAGCTATCACAAGGACCATCATAGCAATGATCACTTATTCTAACAGAAAACACATGAATACTAGCTCTCATAACACTACTTTGTGAAACAATATTAGAGGTATCCTTAAAAGGGATAGGGTGTCCCTCTTTCTCATATTTAGTAACAAAGTCTTTCACATTTTCTATTATAGGTTCATCAACCATTTGTTTATCAGGTTCCACAGCTTTATTCATACTTTCATCTACCATACTAGCCATCATAGAATGTTCCTTTATTTTAACTAGGAAAGGAATTTTCTCAATATAAGGTTTAGGTAAAACGTGATTAGCAGTATAAACTTCAGTATTTCTTGAAGGAACACTATTAGCAATATCTTTATAAGGTTCATGATACTTATTCCACTTCTTTTTAGGCACTTCAATGTAGGAAGCAAAAGCCTTAAAATAAGAAGCAATAGCCTGAGAGTCTAGACCATAAGCATTTTTAATATTTTGAAAGTCATCAGTTCCCATAAAATATTCAATGCATTCATAATCATAATTTATACCTGACTTTCTACCTTTTTCATTCTGCCAAGCTTCAGCATTATCTTGAATACAGTCCAGAAGATCCCATTTAGCTTCTTCTTCGATGCGAGTGAATAATCCAGCACAAGAAGCATCCAATAAATCCTTGTCATGTAGAGGGAGCCTTGCATAAAAGTTATTCATAATAATATTGTTGGGGAGCTCATGAATGGGACATTTGAGCATTAGTAACTTCAATATCCCCCAAGCTTGGGCTGTACTCTCTCCATCAAGAGGCCAAAAGTTGTATATTTGATTCTGATCTTTATGAATCTCACTAGGAGGATAAAACTTTGAATAAAAGAGAGGCACTATTTCCTCCAATTCCAGAGCTTGACCATTCTTCAGCAGCTTATACCATTCCTTAGCTCTTCCTTTCAGTGATAATGAGAATAACTTCTTCTTAACTTGATATGTAGTAATACCTGCACACTTGAACAACCTGCATAATTCGTGTATAAAGAGTAAATGATCACCGGGATGGACAGTTCCATCCCCAACATAGTAGTTGTCCATAACACGATCAATAATTCTTATAGGTATTTTAAAAACATCATTCTCAGCAGGTGGTGGCTTATCTACTACCTTAGAATTGGTAGTAGCATTACCAAATAAGAAACTCAGCGAATTATCCATAACAAAAATAAAGCAACTAGCAGAAGTAAACAATACTCACAATAGAAGTTTCCTTTACCAGTTTCACTCCCCAATAGCGCTTCACTCCACGACAACGGCGCTAGAAAATAGTCTTGATGACCCACAAGTATAGGGGGTGTAGTATTTTCGATAAGTAAGAGTGTCGAACCCAACGAGGAGTAGAATGTGCTGGCTAGTGGTATGGATCAGGAATTCTCTGCAAATACTTAGCAAATGGTTTTTTAGGGGTTTTTGATAAAGCAAGTAAAAAAAGTACTAGTAAATAAAAGACAGTATGAATAAATGCAGCAAGTGGCCCAATCCTTTATGAGGCAAAGGACAAGCCGGTTGTATTACTTAAGATGACCAAATATTCCCGAGGACACATGGGAAGACTGTCAAGTGCTTTCGCTTCATATAGTTGATTAATCTTCTTTAGCTTGCTAAGTGTTGTGTGGGTGAACCTATGCTAATGTACCAACCTTCCTAGGACTAATACATACTTGTGATTATACCCCTTGTAAACATCCGTAAGTACAAGAAAGTAATTAAGGTAGAAACCTAACCACGGCTTTAAACTCTATGACCCTTACGTCCCTTGTGCAATGGTTTCCTAACGGGGGTTCAGGTTTCTATCACTCCGGCGACCCCTACGATTAGTAGCCAAATACACAAGGCATTCCCCTAGGCCCATATAGGTGAAGTGTCATGTAGTCGACGTTCACATGACATAACTAGAAGAAGTACACCACAACTTAAATATCAGACTATTAAATCTTTCTCAACACAACTCCACTACTAACAACATGACTTCTCCCATGTCCTCAAGAACAAAACGAACTACTCACAAGACATCATATGGATCATGATCAGAGATGGAATAATGATGTATAACAATATGAACATAAACAATAATTCAATGGTTCAATCAATAGCATCAACTACAAAGAGTAATCAACACCGAGAAAGTTTCCCCTATGAACTATGCAAGATTCAACCCAATTGTTATGGCAATATGGAGATGGTGATGAGGGTGTTGATGGTGATGATGGTGATGGTGATGATGATGATCCCGATGAAGTCCAGCTTGATGGTGGTTTTGATGGCGACGATCGCCCCTCTCCGGGAAGGAATTCCCCCAGCAGAAATATGTCTGTCGGAGAGATCTTTCGCTCTCGGTGTTTTCCGCCCCGCAGAGGCGGCGGAATCTTTCTGTGGTCGCTCCCCGAGTCTTAGGGTTTTGGGAGGATGATATACGCCAGAGGGGAGAGCCTCGAGAGGGCCAGGGCGACCACACCACCTACTGGCGTGACCTAGGGCTGCTCGCGCCAGGGGGTGGTGTGGGCCCCCTGTGGCCCATCTCCAGCCCCCCTTCTGGCTTCCTTCGTCTTCTGGATCCGTATATTTTCCCGAATTTTCTGATCTTCGTGAATTTTGCCTCCAAACATCACCTTTTCCATCAGAATCCTGACTACAGCGATCCATGCTCGAAAAGTCATCAACCATGCAAAAACAGATGAAATAACATAAGTATCACATCTCAATACAAAATATATCAATGAATAATAGTGAATTATGACATAGAATAGTGATGCAAAATGGATGTATCAGGGAGAACTTGCCGAATTCTGCAACGAACAAAATATCCAGCTTGACATTGCGTTAGTCGCACATCCGCAGGCTAATGGACAAGTCGAAAGAGTAAATGGTTTAATCCTACAAGGCCTAAAACCAAGACACGAAGCACCATGACGACGTGCTGCGGGGGCTTGGGTAGAGGAATTACCATCTGTAATATGGAGTTTACGAACAACTCCGAATAGGTCAACTGGATACACACCTTTCTTCTTGGTCTATGGCACAGAAGAAGTTCTTTCGAGTGATTTGATTCACACTTCTCCTAGAGTGTCCGCGTATATCGGAAAGGATGCCGAGATTTCTCGACAAAATGATCTAGACTTAGTCGAAGAAGTTCGCGTAATTGCTGAAATGAGATCAACAGCCTATCAGAAACAGATCTTTCAAGTATCATAGCCAGAAACAGATCTTTCAAGTGTCATTGCTGAAATGCAAGTATCATAGCCAGAGAGTCAGAAACAGATCTTTCAATAAGGGCGATTTGGTTCTCCGGCTTGTGCAACAAAGAAAGCACAAACTTTCCCCATTATGGGAAGGGCCCTTCTTGGTTAGTCGAGTATTGCACAATGGTTCTTACTACCTAACTGATATGAGGCCAGTCAAAGAAAGACCTGCTACTAAGAAGAGAAAGAGAGCTGGAGGCAGTACAAATCCGGATGAGTTAGACAGGCCGTGGAATATTTCTCAGCTACGTCCCTTTTATTCTTAGTTTATCCTTCTTTGTAATCATATATATGTACATGTTCTGTGAGAAATAAAAGTCTTGGTTTCCTCAAAGTTTTTTTTGAGAACTTTTTATCATCTTATTTCCGAATGATCATGTCATAGTCGAAAATCCCAGAATACTTGAAAGTACTTTATGTTCATGTTCGTTTTGGTTTAGATTTCCGATTCTAAAATTGCTACCCTTGGGTATAACTCTAAAGTTTCTAGTCTATACTCTGGTTATTTGTCTGATTGCCGGATGCAAGTATTTTCCGAGTAGTGAATTGTTGGTACTGGAATCCGGCTTTGTTTCCGAGTTTAAACTGGTTTAGCAATTGAGCTTCGTTGCTCGGCAAAGTTTTCGTGCTGAAAGTTTAGCCGGCTCACGAAAGGGACGAGGCGGAAAGCCAGATAAACGATAAGTACAGACAAAAAAGTACAAGTGCTTATGCAAACATTTCAGGCACACAAAAATTTAAACCAAAAGTGCTGAATAGATTAACACTTAGCACTAGCAAAAGTATCATACTACATATTTACAGACCCATAATGTTTTCGGAATAACACATCTGTTTTTTCTTGATAACTTATGATGTAGGAGGAGAGGTAGGAGCTGTCGGCTCGCTGGACACATTAGCCGCACCCTGATAACGATCCAAGATGTCCAAATCCGATATGGTTTGTTCATCGTCAGAAACTTCGACTGCTTCTTCGGGAGTCGGAGGTGGCGTGTCCACGTGGTTGAAGAAGGGAGTGTCGTAGCTGGTTAAATTAGCTACATGACACCCATATCCGGCGCAGGAGTCCATGATGGCCTTGATGTCTTGCTCCTGTCCGTCTTCGTCCACCTTATAGTACCCTCTGGTCACTTGCCAGATTTCCATGCTTCCATGGTGGCTCATGACCATTTTGAGAGCGTTCTGCGCTGCGGATCACGGATAGGACATGTTCTAGTCTAGGACAAGCCGTGGCATCTCCTTTGCCTTGTCCCGCACCTGAAAGTCGGACATGCTATGCATGTCCGGAACCTTGAGTGCTTTGCCAATATCCTCAATGGATTGGCGGAACTCATGAAGCAAATCAATGACTTGGTTAAGCCAGTGGGTGCGAGGCTCGGCAGAGGTGGAGTTCGTCAAGTTTAGAGGACCCGTGCATATAACACAAAATGGTTAAATAAATCCGACATCGAAAGAGTCGAATAATGTAGACAAGTCAGAAAGATGGAAACATACCAAAGATGATGTCATCAATTTTGGTTTTCTCTTCACGAAGACTCCGGAGTTCAGCCCGGAGCACCTCGGAAAGATCCTTCTCTCTGAACAGCTCGTCGTTGAGATCCGAGATTTTCTGCTCGTGGAGTGCAATCTTGCGATCACGCTCCACGGTGGCCATGGAGGAGGATTCGAGAACTTGAGCAATGCTCTTCTCATGATTCGCCTTAAGCTGGTCTAGCTCTCAGCGATATCCTTGTTTTCCACCACCAAGGTCTTTAGATTCTCGGCTTCTTCAATTATAGCACAAGACTGCTTCACCAGTGCTATAAGTCAAAAAAGAACAACAGTTCAACAAAAATATTCGACTATGCAAAATCAAGACAAGGTTGAGTCTCGGAAAGTTTACCTTCGGCCTCATCCTTGGAAACTTTAAGCTCAGCATTTTTAAGTCGGAGAGCTTTGATCTCTCTCCGCTTATTGCAGACATTCTTCAACAATTCCTGGTTATATGAATTAACTTTCTGTAAGTCAGAATACCCAGAGTCACAAGTCTACTGAAGACTCGGGCTAATATTGTATCTAATATCAGCACGAGCCTTGGGGGCTACACTAGTTCATTCTTTGGCATCCTAAGAAAGCATAAACCCGGATTGTCTATCCAACTTCATGCTTGGGGGCTAGAGGATAAGATATAAAATACAATAAAGGAAAAGCGTGAGTTGGAATTCCGACTTACATGATGTTCATGTGTGAGCTTGCTCGGGCACATGTTCACCTCAGTAGTAACCTTCTCGGCGAGAGTGAGTGGAATAATCGGAGGTGGTGGAAGCACACCAACTCTTAGTCCCTCGTCGCGAAGGCGGACTTGTTCGAGAAGACCGGAGTACTTGATGTCCTACTCTTCTTGTGCTTCTTCTTCGGCAGAGAGATTACGGCTTTCCAGGCACTGCTGGCCCAGCCGCTGGATTTCCTCCGCAGATTTCCAAGACAAGCCAAATTTGGCAAGTCCTGGATTGTTCAGGAGATTTTCGGTGATGGTCTCTGCCGAGGGATCATTACCCGAAGAGGGTTCACCCTTATCAAAACCCGAGTCACCCATGGTGATGTTAGTCTGCGACTCAAGGGTTGCTGGCCCTGTTGAGGGAGTCGGATCTTCTGCAATGGTCGGAGATCGAGTAATCTCTAGCGCTGTAGAAGGTTGAGGGGCAGTAGTCGGAGGAGCCACGGAAGGAGAAGCCATAGTGAGCTTTGTCTGACGCAGGGGCTTCGAGATAGCCCCCTTCCCCTTGCCCTTGATAAGCTGCTTAGCTCTGAGAAAGTAATAGAATGAAGAACATTACGTCTCGGAAGAAATTACGAGTAAAGTACAAAGGCGGAAGTTGTGTGGAAAGTTACCTCTTCACAACTGGCACTTCCTTTGTGCCGATGGCCATTGTCGGAGCTTTGCGCTTTCTGGGCACAACATCAGGCACTGGGACCAATTCCTCCTCCTGAGAAAACTCAGGAGGATAGCCCTCGATAGGAGCCAATTCTGACTCGGAGAGGTCGGCAAGCTGAAAAGAAGATAATATCTCAGTGTTGCGAAATAACTTAAAGGTGAAACACATAAAAAGGGTTTAATTCCTTAAAATCTTATCAGCACTATAGGGTCTTCCACTGTATGCATGTCCAGAGATAAATCCGGAATCTTTCTCTCAATCTGCTCCTTTATCAGCCATTTGATTTGGCTTATGTAGTCCTGTGGCTTTAGAGCCTTGGGGCTGATGTGGAGGGAGTCTTGTTTTGACGCCATGATGGAATGCATCAGTCGGTCGCCGTGGTGATGGAGAGGCTGGATCCGGCACGCCACCCAACACTGGACCAAGTCGGACCCTCTCAGGCCCTTGTGCTTCATCGGATATTCAATCCGCCTCTTGGCGAGAAGCAGATCGTCACTAAGAGCCGGAGAGGCCTCGTCCCAAGAAGGTTGAGGCGTGGCGGCTCCATCGACGAAAGCCGACAAAGCACTAGCTTTGCCCGGAGTGGGAATGTCCTTGTGATAGAAAAAGGTGGCCGGCCATTGTTTGTCCGACTCACTAGCTAGAATCCGAGGATAGACACGCTCACGCCTGACCGAAAGACTTATAGTACTGGTAATATTGGGATTACCGATGGTGATGGAGTTTCTCCGGACATGAAAGATGTACCGGAAGAGAGTGAGACTTGGCCTAATGCCGAGATACCCCTCACACAAAGCCGCATAGGTGCTCATCTCTAAGATAGAGTTTGGCGGGAGATGGTGAAGGTGAACATTATAATGATCTATCACCTCAGAAAAGAAATCTGAGGGAGGAAAGGAGAAATCTCTGTCGAGGTGGGTGCCGAAGTGCACGCGCCCGCCATTGCGAGGGTTGGGGACGGCTTTGCTGAAGCCGCTCCGCCAATCGCCGGCACGGAGGAGACCTTCTTCTTCGATGTCGCGGAGCTTCTCATCATCGAAGACACACAGGATCCAGACCCCGCGATTGCTTTCCTTTTCCGCTGCCGCTGCCGTCGGTGCTGCGCCGGAAGATGAAGTAGAAGCCATTTTCTGGGTGCGCCGGTGACCTTGGTTGGGTGGCGTCGGGAATTTCTGGGGGCAAAGGAGCTCTGTGTGCATGGGAGAAGTGGAGGAGAAGGAAACGACACGAGAATAGGTGAAGAAGATGAGATGAGGGAATCCTCACCCCTTATAACCACCGAACCGCGCCAAGATTCATGCAAATGGCATAGTACACACGCCATGCATCGTGGAAAGATTTGGAAATCCCCCATGCGATGATTACGCCGCCTCGATCTCCGCATGGGCATTGAAACGATGCCTCGGTTCCGCGAACGGCAGGCCCACCAACAGTCGTGCAGATAGGATGTCTGTCAGTAACGTGCCTTGACAATGACCAGTGTCAGATGACGTCAGAGACCAAGATCCGGCTTAGTTTGAATATCAGGCTGGAAATCCGAATAACGTACTGATAGGTCCGACTTATTTTTGAGAACCGGTCGTATCTTTTGTTTTGATGTGTTAGGAACCCTTCAAGATTCTGCCAACCGGAGATTAAGCTAGACGATGATGAATCCGACTTTGGATCTTGGAGACTTCCGTGGGCTGTTGTTGGGGATATACTTTCGGGTATCCTCAAAGTTCCTCACTGACCAGGGTAGCCCACTTCGGGTTAGAGCTTTGCTTCACGGGCGGCCCAGTCAGAGAGAAGAGACACAGTCCAGTCCGGCTACGGGAAGGCCTAGAAGACTTACCGACATAGGCCCATAGTGTTGCTTGTATCTCAAGATGTACTCTATAACCGACTCTTAGTCGTAGTCGGATAGATCTCTCCTGTAAACCCTAGGCCAGATATCTATATAAGCCGTCCTAGGGAGAGCCTTTAGGGCAACCCCTTACAATCACAATCTCAACTCGCACAGGCAAACCCTTGTAACCCATATTCTGGCTCTGCCGTATTACTGGATTGTTAGCAGGAGAAGGATCTACAAAGCCAGTGGATTTGAACCTGGGTAAACTTGTCTGCTCACCGTCCTAGAACACCATACGTCTCACACCCCTCTCTTCCGCACCCCTCGAGGACCCCCTCATGGCGTACTTGTCATCAATCCGACGACATCGATATTAAAACGACTTTTGAATATCAAGAATCATGGAGCCAAACATGATACTTTAGATACTAACATTGGAATTCTTACTCTTGATTTAATACTACATATTAAACTTCATGGAGTAAATAGAGTTTTCTGAAAGTTTGCAATAGGACTTCTAAACTTTAAATTTACATTCAAAATAATACGATACTAGTTCGTCAAGTAAATATCCAGAATTCTGTAGTTCTATTATCTCAATTAAAACTAAGCATAAGGTAGTGAACAGACGCCAATGGCTACAACAAATTATGATAATTCACTTTGATTTAGTTTATGACAAATTGAGTTCGACTAATCCAAATTAGAAATGAACTCCCACTCAAAAACGACATCCCTCGTGCCTTTTTGTTGATTACATGAACTAAATCCACTACACCAAGTCCGATCATCATGTGAGTCGGTGTAGCTTCAAAGGCGAGCATCAATATGGGCATCACATCAACTATATGACTCATGGTTAACCTTTCGGTCCGTGTTCGGAGGCCATGTCTGTACATGCTAGGCTCGCCAAGTAAGAACCTTAGTATTTGCGTGTGTAAAACTGTCTTACACCCGTTGTAAGAAAGCGTAGAGTCGAGTACACCCGATCATCACGTGTTGTCTCGAAACACGATCCATAGAACGGTGTATACTTAAGGAAGAACACATTTTATCTTGATATTTAAATGAGGGATCATCTTATAATGATACTAAAAGCGCCAAACTAACAATATAAGATGTGAACATCATATGTGTAAAGTGGGATGATATGGTCCATGCATTTGATCACCATCATATGCATCGTGGTATGATCTCTATCATTCCTTTGTGTGTAAGGCCAAGGACTATGGAACTTACACGTTAGGTGTGTTGCAAGGGTATCAAGTATACATCAACTTACAACATTTCCATATCATGACACTAGCCCAGCAACGATCTAAACTAGACGCCTCTAATTTATCAATTGCAAGTTTTACGTGGCTTAGGGCTTTCGAAGATAGAACCGTTCTTACCTACGAACATGGAACCACAACGATGATAACCAAATTATTAGGAACTCGTTGTAAATCTGATATTGACTATAGTAGGAGAGACAGACACCCGCCAACCACTTATGCAAAACTAGTTGCATGTCAGTCGTGGAACCGGTCTCATGTGCGATGACATGTAAGGTTGGTCTGGGCCGCTTCATCCCACTATGCCACCAATATCCAAAATACATGAAAGAAGCAATAACATGATCATCATCGCCCACATATAAACATATGTGTAATACCCGTGCAAAGAATCTACGCATAGATCAGGATCTGATACCACTGTTGGGTTCGCAACATAGAAAACAAAAAATTTCCTACGATGTGAACTATACGCCAAGATCTATCTACTAGATACCAGCAACGGGCGGATATACATCCATAGAGAACTTACCCTCGAAGACAACAAAGCTTTGTTAACGAGATGGAACTCTTGGATGATGTAGTCGTACATGAAGGGAATATGCCGGAGAGGCAATAATAAAGTAGTTATTATCTTATTCCATGTTTATGATAAATGTTTATTTTGCATGCTATAATTGTATTAATTGGAAACGTTAATACATGTGTGTTTAATAAACAAAATATAAAGTTCCTAGTAATGCCTCTCATATAAACTAGCTCGTTGATTAACAAGATAATCAAGGTTTCCTAATCATGGACATTGGATGTTGTTAATAACGAGGTCACAACATTGGTGGAATGATGTGATGAACATTCATCCGAACTATAGCATTACGATCAAAATCATTATGTTTATATTTCTATAACATCATACGAAGTAATCTTAGTCCTTAGACCATGAGATCATGTTAATTGCTAACACCGAAAGAGTATCTTGATAACACCAAACGTCACACCATAACAGGGTGACTATAAAGGTGGGTTCAGTGCTACAAATGTGTTATGTTGAGGCTCATGGATCAAGAGTGAGATTTTTCCATCCCGATGATGGATAGATATACGCTGGGCCCTCTCGGTGATATCACATTAAGATAGCTTGCAAGCAAGTGATGTGATCACTAGAATGTTATATCACGGGAACGAGAAAAGAGTGCATGTCGGTAACGAGATCAAACTAAGTATTTGGATACCGATGATCGAATCACGGACATGTAATATATCACGAGACAAAGGTATTTAGTTACTATCGTTAAAGGTTCTCATGATCACATAAGTGATCGTTGAATGTGTGGGAGTCAGTACGGATCTCTAGGTCCCGCTGTTGATTATTGATTGGAGAGGGGTCTCGATCATGTCTGCATTATTCGCGAACCGTAGGGTGACACACTTAAGGGATACCGACACCATTTGGAGAAAATATGCTTCAGATAAAAATTTAAGAAAGCGCTGGAATTATTTCAATAGACACCAAAAATGTTCCGGGTGAAATTGCTAAAATTGGTTCTGCATGTAATATTGAAATGTTGCACGGGGTTTTATGTGAATGTTTGTTAATTAAAGTAATTAACAAAATTCTGAATAAAATTAATAAAAGAGTTTTATTAAATGAGAGAGCATTAAATTTGGAGAAATTTAATGCATTTAACATGGGGACTTTAAAAGAGAATGTGAAGGGGCAAATTTATGTGGAGGGAGTTACCACCACATGAATGAGGAGGTGAGGGGTCACCCCTTGGGTGCCAGCCATGGGGAGGGGCACCCCCTCCTTCTATAAAAGGCCCCCCTCACACCCCTTCTTCCTCACACCTCCTCATTAAGGATCTCTCTCCCCCTCTAGTATTATTCCGCATGGTCTCGGATTAGTGAGATACATGTTCCCGGTGGCTTTATCTGGAAAGGAGCTGCTGCTTCCGCCACTTTGCTGGAGCGAGGGACGGAGGTTGTCGGGGGTACCGGACGTATGTGCGATCACGGATGCACCACTGCTTTGCAGTGCTGGACTTGGTGGTGCTGGACTTGCTGGAGCTGGATCTGAAGGACTTTCTAGAGCCGGACCTGCTAGACTTCACCTTGATCTTGAGATCGGCAAGAGTACGACTACATCGTCCACGAGTTCCAACTTTTTAACAAAGCATTGTTGTCTTCGAGGGTAAGTTCTCTATGGATGTATATCCACCTGTTGCTTGTATCTAGTAGATAGATCTTGGCGTATAGTATCCATCGTAGGAATTTTTTTGTTTTCTATGTTGCGAACCCAACAGTGGTATCAGAGCCAGATCTATGCGTAGGTGATTTGAACGGGTAGTACACATATGTTTATATGTGGGCGATGATGATCATGTTATTGCATATTTCATGTATTTTGGATATTGGTGGCATAGTGGGATGAAGTGGCCCGGACCAACTTTACATGTCATCGCACATGAGACCGGTTCCACGACTGACATGCAACTAGTTTTGCATAATTGGATGGCGGGTGTCTGTCTCACCTACTATAGTAAATATCTGATTTACAACGAGTTTCTAATAACTTGCTTCTCCTCGTTGTGGTTCCATGTTCGTAGGTAAGACCGGTTCTATCTCCGAAATCCCTAAGCCACGTAAAACTTGCAATGGATATATTAGAGGTGTCTAGTTTAGATCGTTGCTGGGCTAGTGTCATGATATGGTAATGTTGTAAGTATATGTATGATAGATACTCTTACAACACACTTAACGTAAGTTCCATAGACCTTGGACTTACACACAAAGGAATCATAGAGATCATACCACGATGCAAATGATAGAGATCAAATGCATGGACCATATCATCTGAGTTTACACATTAGATGTTTGCATCTTATATTTCTAGTTTGGCGCTTTTGGTAGCATTATAAGATGATCCCTCATTTAGATATCAAGATAAAATGTGTTCTTCCTTAAGTATGCACCGTTTTATGGATCGTGTTTCGAGACATCACGTGATGATCGGGTGTTCTCGACTGTACGCTTTCATACGACGGGTGTAAGATAGTTTTACACACGCGAATACTAAGGTTCTTACTTGGCGAGCCTAACATGTACAGACATGGCCTCGGAACACGGACCGAAAGCTTAAGCATGAGTCATATAGTTGATGTGATGCCCATATTGATGCTTGCCTTTGAAGCTACACCGACTCACGTGATGATCACTTGGTCTAGTGGATTTGGTTCATGTAATCACCAAAAAGGCACGAGGGATGTCGTTTTTGAGTGGGAGTTCATTTCTAATTTGGATTAGTCGAACTCAATTTGTCATAAACTAAATCGAAGTGAATTTGCATAATTTGTTGTAGTCATTGGCATCTATTCACTACCTTATGCTTATTTTTAGTTGACATAATAGAACTGTAGATTTCTAGATATTTACTTTACGAACTGGTATAGTATTGTTTTTGAATGTCAATTTAAAGTTTAGAAGTCCTATTGCAAACTTTCAGGAAATTCTATTTACTCCATGAATTTTAATAAGTAGTATTAAATCAAGAGTAAGAATTCCAATGTTAGTATCTAAAGTATAATGTTTGCCTACATGATTATTTATATTCAAAAGGTGTTTTAATATCAAGATTATCTAGGAGCTAAATAATTGTTTTAGAAACCATCATGTGTGGAAGATATTGTGATACTGAAACAATGTTTTTGGTTGCATTATGATAGAGTATAATTTACCAAAATACATGTTCTCATATTGTATGAGAATTTGTGAAGGATGGAGATGCTAGGCATCTGGATCTCCCAAAAAGGTTTTGGAAACTAACATTATACTCGCAATTCTTTCTTATAGGCTATAGTAGCTTGATCATGAAAGTTGTCATGATAGGGATGAATAGAATATGTAAGTAAAATGTTTACTACACTGATAGATTACTAAACAATGGATTTTTGAAAGAACACCAAACATTTGATGATGGTGATCCACTTCAAAGTGCAAGTCCAAAGGTATTAGTATTTTACTATATACACTTTGTACTATGTGTCGTGTGAATGACACCACTATTAATGTTGATAGATTCTTTTAAAAGTAAAGGAATTGCTAAAAGAGAATCTGTAAAATATTTGGCAGAAAAGAAAAGGTTGGAGATGTCCACCTTAGGTATATAGAAGATATACATGTTATGGCAGTATTCTTTGCTTGTTAAATAATGTGGTTCTTAGGTATTGGATACCGAATTGGTTGGTGTGAAGTGTCATATAGAACAACACAATTCATGAACTACAACGACCAAACTAACTAGCAAAAGAATATGTGATGATGTTCATCGAAAACAAATAAAGTGTTATTGTGTTTTTCGTTGCCATCAAACCTAGCCTTCAAGATTTGTTTTAATAATTGTTATTTTGTTCCGGTATTACAAGAACAATGGTTGTTCAAATAATTACCGTATTACATAAAGGATGAATGAACTTTTACAAGTCTGGTTGGAGAAATCACATCCATAAACACTATTGCTTAAATGTCGCAAGACAAATGATTGAAAGATCACTTATGAATTGACATCGCTGTTTAAATTATATTGGAAAGAAAACATGAAGAAACACCATGTTGATGGATTTTTGGAGTCTTTGATTTTGATCAATTGACGCTTGTGAGACTTTCCTCGAGATAATTGAAACTCCATCCATAGGCCAAAGAGGAACGGATGACTAACTTATTGGATATTATACATATTGATGTATATAGTCCATTATATGTAGCCATATGCGATGGATCTTTTTGCTTCATATGCTTTCTCCAGAAATTTAAGTGAATATACCTATATATTTACTTAACAAGGAAGAAGTATGAAACATTTGAAAATTGTTCAAAGACTTTCAAGATGAAGTGGAAAATCATTGTAACAAGAAAATAAAAAGTTTATGATTTGATCATAAAGGAAGATATTTGAGTTACATGTTTAGCAAAAACACCTAAGATTTGAGGAATTGTTCCATGATTTGTGTTTCCCGATAAACCATAGGAGTATGGCATATTCAAGAGATGAAATCAAACCATGTTTGACATGGTAAGATCAAAGGTGTCATTTATAAAACTGCCATTATGTTTTAAGGATTGAAGCTTTAGAGACTACCGCTTTTACATTGAAAAGAGCACCATCGTGATCTGTTGAAATGACACCATATAAGTTATGGTTTGGGATAAAGCCCGAATTGTCTTTTCTTAAATTTTGGTATGCTATGCATAAGTAAAATGTTTACAACCAAAGTTGGATAAGCACGTCTTTGTAGGTTATCCCAAAGAATTTGTTGGGAATTTCTCCATAACACCGAGGACAAAAGAGTTTGTTACTTGGAACGTCAAGTTTCTTGAGAAGGAATTTTTCGCGAAAAGTTAAGTGGGAGGACAATAGAACTTTGATAAGGTTGTTGAACCTTAGCTATATGTGCTAAGTAGCGTAGCGCTGGAAAGTGTCCCGGTGGCGGACACAATGCTCATGGCTCCCGTGATTACAAATGTTGTGGTCTTGGAGATTAGAGTTCCTATTGAACCATGTGGGTCGGTAAGAATCAAATAGTGTGATTTGATAAGCAAGTCGTTATTGTTTTAACAATGATGAACCGACTACATGCAAACAAGCGATGATGGGTCCCGACTCCATAAAATGACTAGAAGTCATAGAATCCGTGATAGTATCCATACACGAGAAATCAAGTTTCTGAACTTGGAAGACCCTCCGGAAAGGCGTGAAGCCTATCAGTCGTGTTTGGATCTATAAAGAAATAGACATGGATGTTTAACATCTATGAAATAGTCGACATGTCGGAAAGAAGTTTACGACAATGTTCAAGGAGTTGACTATGACAAGATTTGTCTTTCATAGCGATATTTAGTCTTTACGGATTAATGTAGCAACCACTAAACATAATTTGATGTATGGTAGTTGAACAAACAAAACAAGGTTCTTCTAATAGAATGGTTACCTAGGACGTGTACAAGACACGATCCGAAGGGTTTTGTTAATTCAAAGGATGCTAAAAGGGATGCAAACTTCAATAGTTGAAGTAAGCATAGCGGAGTTGGAATCTTCACCATGATGAAAATGTTAAAGGAGTTTAATTTCATTGGAGATGATGAAGATGCTTGCATTTGCATGACATTAAGTGGGAGCGCTGTGACATATTTCTAATACATTATGTAGAGGACATATTGTTGATTGGAAATGATGTATCGTGTATTGACACAAGTTAAGAATTTCATTAAAATAAGATTTCGATGAAAGACTTGGGAAAAACCGGAATATTAGGCATCAATATCTATATGGATAGATTGAGGCGCTAATTTGGTTGTGCCAGACATACATATATGAGATATTGAAAGGGTTCAATATGGAAACAACAAGAAAGGTTCTTGCTGCATAGAAAGGATTGTATCAAGATTCAAGTGTTTCAACACTTGGTGAGTAAAATCACATGAAGATTTTGATCGATTATACCGTGATATGTATATATCCAGATATGTCCTATGCTCTAAATGTTATGAGCACATACCAGAATGATTCATAAGATGATCATTCGACATAGTAAATATATTCTTATGAGCTTTGGAAGAACTAAGAATATATCATGTATAAGTGACAAATAGTTAAAAAGAGTTCATTGTAAAGTGTTACATTGATACTAGTTTTATCACAAGATACAAAATTAAAAATTTATCTCAATGTAGACTATGGGTGGCACAGTGTAATGGAAATGATGTTCCATGATGGATTTGGATGAGTTCCAAAGTTGAAACATTGTGACGGATACTACAACAAAAGGGTAAGTATATGACTGCTATAGTAGCAGCAAAGGAGGGCATTTGTGTTCTGTAGTTTGTTATCAAACTAGGTGTGGTTCAAAGTGGGCTAATACTATGAAGATATATGGTATGACAATAATATCAACATATTTTAACCCGAACGAACTAAAGGTCTCACCAAAGGACCAAATTTATACAATGCCATCTCATTTGAGAATGAGTGATGCGTAGAGATGCAAAGACATGCAAATACACACGGACCTGAAACTGTTAGATCCGGAGATTATGTTAACCACTAGCAATCGCGTATATGCAACACCAGAAAGCCATAGGTGTTCAATACGCATATTTTTTCAAACTAGATTATTGACTCTAGTGCAAGTGGGAGACTGAAGGGAATATGCCCGAGAGGAAATAATAAAGTGGGTATTATCTTATTCCATGTTTATGATAAATGTTTATTTTGCATGCTATAATTGTATTAATTGGAAACATTAATACTTGTGTGTTTAATAAACAAAATATAAAGTTCCCAGTAATGCCTCTCATATAAACTAGCTCGTTGATTAACAAGATAACCAAGGTTTCCTAATCATGGACATTGGATGTTGTTAATAACGAGGTCACAACATTGGTGGAATGATGTGATGAACATTCATCCGAACTATAGCATTACGATCAAAATCATTATGTTTATATTTCTATAACATCATACGAAGTAATCTTAGTCCTTAGACCATGAGATCATGTTAATTGCTAACACTGAAAGAGTATATTGATAACACCAAACGTCACACCGTAACAGGGTGACTATAAAGGTGGGTTCAGTGCTACAAATGTGTTATGTTGAGGCTCATGGATCAAGAGTGAGATTTTTCCATCCCGATGACGGATAGATATACGCTGGGCCCTCTCGGTGATATCACATTAAGATAGCTTGCAAGCAAGTGATGTGATCACTAGAATGTTAGATCACGGGAACGAGAAAAGAGTGCATGTCGGTAACGAGATCAAACTAAGTATTTGGATACCGATGATCGAATCTCGGACATGTAATATAGACAAAGGTATTTAGTTACTATCGTTAAAGGTTCTCACGATCACATAAGTGATCGTTGAATGTGTGGGAGTCAGTACGGATCTCCAGGTCCCGCTGCTGATTATTGATCGGAGAGGGGTCTCGATCATGTCTGCATTATTCGCGAGCCGTAGGGTGACACACTTAAGGGATACCGACACCATTTAGAGAAAATATGTTTCAGATAAAGATTTAAGAAAGCGCTGGAATTATGTCTCCAAATGGTGTCGGTATCCCTTAAGTGTGTCACCCTACGGTTCGCGAATAATGCAGATATGATCGAGACCCCTCTCCGATCAATAATCAGCAGCGGGACCTGGATGTCTGTACTAACTCCCACATATTCAACAATGATTCTTGTGATCGTGTGAACCTTTAACGCTAGTAACTAAATCCCTTTGTCTCGCAATATATCACATGTTCGAGATTCGATCATCGGTATCTCCATACCAAGTTTGATCTCGTTACCGACATGCACACTTTTCTCGTTCCCGTGATATAACATTCAAGTGATCACATCACTTACTTGCAAGCTATTTCAATGTGATATCACCAAGAGAGCCCAGAGTATATCTATCCATCATCGGGATGGACAAATCCCACTCTTGATCCATGAGCCATAAATAACACCTTCGTAGCACTAAACCCTCCTTTATAGTCACCTTGTTACGGTGTGACATTTGATGTTATCAAGATACTCTTCCGTTGTTAGCAATTAACATGATCTCATGGTCTAAGGACTAAGATTACTTTGTATGATGTTATAGCAATATAAACATAATGACTCTGATCATAATGCTATACTTCAGATGAATGTTCATCACATCATTCCACCAATGTTGTGACCTCGTTATTAACAACATCCAATGTCCATGACCAGGAAACCTTGATCATCTTGTTAATCAACGAGCTAGTTTATATGAGAGGCATTACTAGGAACTTTGTATTTTGTTTGTTAAACACACATGTTTTAACGTTTCCAATTAATACAATTATAGCATGCAAAATAAACATTTATCATAAACATGGAGTAAGATAATAACCACTTTATTATTGCCTCTCGGGCATATTCCCTTCAGGGACTCCAAGTTGTATTATTTCGCTTCTGTTGTAATAATGTAAACTTCGGATTATTCGATTCATGTAATAAAGACTTGTGTTTTACATGATATTTCATCGACTGTGAGTGCTAGCTATTGATCCAGGGACTAGTATGTTAATCACAGGGACTTAGGATCTTTATCGATCCGAGGTCACTACAAGGGACCTCTATGAGGCCTGAACCTGGGTAAACCTTGTGTCCCTGTGTGCTTGTTTTCTAGCCGATTGATGCCTCCAGCGCTCCCTCCTTCTCCAAAACCCAAGTCCATAACAATGGGCATTGATGAGTTCAACCCTCGTCAATTGGTGCCGTCTGTGGGAATTGGGAGTGCTGTTGTCGCGGCTTCTTCGGCCTCGTCAAACGCGATCTACAACTCTGCGATAGCAGAGTTTCGCGTCCTATTTGGTGCCTTCAACTTCACCGTCCACACACCGACCACTCGCCCGGATTTCGAGTATGTGGGCGAGGGAATCGTCCTTGCGATCGGGAGCCTACGCTTCCAAGTTGGTCAGCTGCGCACGCTCTGCCTCCCTGACCAGCCCATAGTTCCCGTGATTTCTCCAACATCGTGGTTTCCGTCGCCAATCGGCACCCTGAGCGAACTCAACGCCCCGACAATAGTCGGGAACGCGATCAGTGACAGCAGTTGCAGATCCGATCTAGGCGATCTAGCCACTGAAGATGGAGCCTACGACTCTGGATCTGAAAGCTGTGGAAGCAACAGCTTCCCCAATCACTACATGTGCGTCGTCATCCACGCAGGCGACACCAGCGTCAGTCATGAAAACACCAGCACTGGTCCGACCAACGGCGGCATCCCAGTCGAAAATTGTGGTCCCGCCAACGGTGCACACACCAACAACGGGACGAGAGGAGAACCGCACCTCATGACGAATGAGCATGCTAGGGAGCGCGTGCAGATCCACCTCAATGACAAGGAGTGGGCTCGCTGTCAAGAAGCTTTGCGGGGTACCCCTCTGCACCCAAACTCATTGCAAGACATGCTGATGGGTTACCATTGGCTGCTCAAAGAAGAATACAAGCGCCAATAGCAAGTGATCGCGCAACTCGATGCGCACAAAAGGGCGGTGGATGAGTCGAGTTTTTGACAGGCTCAACTCTCTTCCATGGGAGGATCCTCTTCCAAGGGCAACGACCATGTGGCCACCAAAAGACGCTCTCGACTGGCCCACCTCACCGATAAGGAACGAGAAGAGGCCGCGCGAGTCCTCGACTTCTCGTCCATGACGGTGGATACGCGGGGCAACATGCTCCCGAAGACGCCGTAGGCAGCGGTGACTGCATCCACCATGTACCTCCTCAACAACCAGCCTCCGGCTAGGGATCCGCGAGCTGCCATGCATAGATCTATGATCGCAGGCTTGGGGCTAGTTGAAGCCGCCCTCATCAAGGATCTGACACGAGAGCCGAAGAAGAGCAAAGCTCTGGACAAACGCTACTCCTCACCCTCGTCTAGCGATGATAGAAACGATTTGTCTCGACATCGTTGCTCACGGTGACCCGACCACGACTATGACGCATGTGATGACATCACGCAGCGCAAGGTCGACAAGATGCACGCGAGACATGCTCGTTCGACAGACTCAGAGGATGATAACATAGAGCTCTGCGGTGCCAGATGCTTCAGTAGAGCCATCAGGCTAAAGAGAATGCCTAAGGAGTTCAAACTCCCAGCGGAGATCCAGAAATTCGACGGCCTGCAGGACCCAAAAATCTGGCTAGAAGATCACATCTCTTCCGTCAGACTACATGTGGGAAGCTCGAGTATGGCGATGCAATGCCTCCAGCTACAACTGCAAGGCGTCGCTCGAGCGTGGCTTAATAACCTCCCGCGCGGATCCATTCGTAGCTCGGAAGAACTGGTCTACAGCTTTGTGCGAAACTTCAAGGGCACCTAAAAAAGGCCCGCATCAATCAAAGAGTTAAGAGGCTGCCATCAAAGTTCTAGCGAGTCGCTGCGCTCATACATCCAGAGATGGTCCATCATCAAGAATTCTGCAGAAGAAATCTTCGAGGATCGCGCAATCGACACGTTCAATGGCGGCGTGTGCCGCAGAGATCTCAGGGAGGAGCTGGGCCGCTCGAAGCCCAAGACAATCGACCACCTGATGGAGATCGCGAATAGGTGGGCCGATGGAGAGGACTCGGTGAAAAACTGCGCCTACTCCGATGATGACGATGACCTCGGGCGTAGACGCGACCGTCGAGGGAAACATAAAATACGCGGTTACAAGGACATCGAAGAGGTCGACATGGTCGGGGCTGGCTACGCCGACAAACGCGACGACAACCGCAACAGTGGTACCACAGCGATGGATACCGCGATAGCGGGAAAACCATGCAAGTGTGGAAGCACCGCACTCGCGATGAGGCACCCGCAACATCCATCACGATTTACCAAGGCTACAGAGCTGCCCCGGGTGCTGTGGCACATAGAGCTCCTCCACCACCACCAGGTCCGATACCACCTGCAGCTGCACCAGTCCAGAATCATAGAGGCGAACCATACCCCCGACCATTGGGAATATGGGAATGATCCAGAAGGGTTGTCCCTCAAATCGAGTATAGAAATCGATCACTTGCCAAGTCAATCTCGCGATGAATTCTCCGCCCTCCACCACTGAGTACCTCAGTGGCAGCAAGTCCTGCATCACCTTCGACAAGAGTGACCACCCGCGTAAACTACCTCGCCCGGGCCACTGTCCCCTGGTGCTCGAGACACAAATCAAAGGTTTGGAGATGAGTCGCGTCTTTATGGACGGCGGAAGCGGCATCAACCTCATGTTCGCATGTACCTTCCGAGCAATGAGGATCCCTCTGACATGTCTGGAAGTTTCAGACACGACATTCCACGACATCGTTCTAGGGAAGGGCGTGTACCCCCTGGGCAAGATCAACCTCGACGTCATCTTCAGCACGTCGCAAAACTTTCAGCGAGAGCACATCGACTTTGAAGTTGTCGACTGGCCTTCACAGTACCACTGCATCCTCGGACGTGTCGTGTTCGCGAGGTTCATGGTGGTACCACACTACGCCTGCCTGCAGATGAAGATGCCGGTCCCAAATGGCGTCATCACAATCAACAGAAGGTTCGAGAGGTCTGACAACTGTGATAGGGAATTCAACAGAATCTCACAGTCCTTCAGCATGCAAGAGGAACTCGTGAGGTTAAAGGAGTCGACAGACAACAGTCTGCCTCCCCTGAGCAAGCCACGATCACCCAACCAATCCTTCGACCCGTAGGTGCACACCAAGAAAGTCCAGGTCCATCCAACGGACCCGACCAAGACGACCGTCATCGCAAACAACTTGAGTCCCACTTACGAACTCGCGCTCGTCGAATTCCTCCACTAGCGCTGGAAAATCTTTGCCTAGGGTCCAGCGGACATGCCAGGAGTTCCTAGGGAATTCGTCGAGCACTCACTCAACGTGAATCCAGACGAAAGGCTAGTCAAACAAACAATACGGCGACTGTCTGAACGAAGAGAAAAAGCAAGCGGTATTGTCGGGGGAATGAACCCCAGGTACCCAAACCGGACAAGAAACCAGGCAGTCGGATCGCGTCTGGCTGGCCAGATGCAGCCGGACAGGGTAAGACAGGCCGGCTATCACCCGGTAGCCGGATCAGCAAGAGGCAGCCGGATACGGCAACGTAGCCGGACCCAATCAGTGAGACAGGACGACGTGCGTATCAGTGCATGGTACACCCTGTACGATGACAAGACTGGCAACCACCCGGCCATACCGAAGACTTTGCGAGGATGATGCAGGAACAGTGGCCTGTGCTGACGACAGGCTCGCAAGGCGTCCACTGTGCCTACGACAGCCATACCGCTCGTACTCCGATAAGATATACCATACCGGACACTATGGATGACCAGCCGGCTGGGGCCCGCGTGTGGGGCCCGCCAGTCGGATTTGCCAGGAAGACCGTTGCCTCTCTGCCTATATAAGGAGAGGCAAGGCCTCAGTAGAAAGGGTTGGTCTCTTAGCATTTAAGGCAGTAGCTAGCACATACAGCTCAAGGAGCACTTGTAGTTCGTGTATTCCACATAGTCAGATCCGGCAGGAGTAGGGGCTTTACCTCACCATGAGGGCCCCGAACCTGGGTACTTCCTGCATCCCGCTACGCTCGCTTGTATCCAATCTCGCCTGCGGATTCCGTCGATAGCTTCCCTACTATTCCCCACACCTCTATCTAACCTTCTTAGGTACTGCCGTTCCCAATATAATGACAGTTGGCGCCCACCGTGGGGCAAGATGGCTTCGACCGGAGTCACGTTCCGCACGGGATCCCGCACTTCAGTCGGTGAGCGCGTGGCCTCCGGGCTGGTGCTCACGCTTGGCAAGTTTGACTGCGTCATCGACAACGCCTACTGCTTCGCCGGAACCTCCTTCCCAGCGAACGACACCGTCCTGCTATTCGGCGATCTCCCCGTCTACGTTGCCACCGTCCCGGAGCGTTTCCCTAGGGAAATCATCTTTGTCGCGGAGCTGCTATGCTCAGGCGGCAGTGCCTCCGTCGCATCCCGCGGCATGGAGGTCATGATGGCCGGTTCCAGCTCCCATCCCCGCCAGCCGCGCGAGCGAGGCGCGGACGAGGTCGGAACTTCCGCTCGCCCGCAGCCTCGGAACCCGGTGGAGGATGCCATTGGTCGGCTCCTGACGCCGGTTAACCTCGGGGATAACCCGGAGGAAGCGGAGGCCAACTTCACCATGGAGAGACAGATCCTCCTCCATGAGGCCATGGAGCTGGCGACAGCCCACAAGCAACTCAAGATCACCCGGCGTGAGTACGACCGCGCGCACGACCTTACTCCGGCTGCCGCGGAGCCGAGCCGGCGCGGCCAGGTATGGCGTCGGGACGGCGAGCTGGGCGGTAGAATGGAAAAGGATGGGGAACCGGATCCCGTGCCTGCCCTCACACGACCCACCTACAGCACGCCCATCAAGAACATGCGCGCGGCGCGAGCCGCGGCAGAGGAACTACCCAGCCTGGAGGGCGAGGAGCGGGCCCGCCAGCACGCTCGCGTGCAGGAGCTCCTCTGCGTCACGGTCGAGCAGGCCGGCGCCAACCGGCAGAAGCAGGAAAACCTCAGCTACTACAGGGGGAGCAAGCTACCTGCCAACAGCAGGGGTGCGCCGCGCGACACCCAGCAGGCGTCCTCCACTCAGCCGCCCAGGGCCCGCAGCAGGCGTCGCAGCTCTGGTAATAGGGGCCAGCCGCGCCAGGAGCAGACTTTGAACAGTAACCCGCCACCTCCCCGTCCGCCAGCCGGAGCGCCTAGACCAGCCGGTTCCCGTCTATTAGGCCGGGTGGGAGCGCCCAACCCGGATTGTCCGGATGCCCGCGACCGCATCGAGCTCCTCGCTCAAGCGCGCGTCATGGAGGAGGAAGATTCGGCCGGCCCGGTTTGTTTCCGACCCCACATCCGGAACGAGCCGTTTCCGGATAATATCTCCCTGCCCAGGGACACCCCCAAGTACGACATCAGCATGAAGCCAGAAGACTGGTTGACCGACTACGCTACGACAGTCTTCATCGCCCACGGGAACAAGCGCACAGCCGTGCGCTACGTCCCCCTCAGGCTAACCGGGTCGGCAAGGACATGGTACAATAGCGTTGCGCCCAACAACATCAACGCCTGGCCTAACTTCGAGAAGGTGTTCGTCCACAACTTCAATGGCACGTACAAACGTCCAGGGTGCCCGCGCGACCTGGCCTTGTGCGTCCAGGGCGACCGCGAGACCGACCGCGAGTACCTCGCCAAGTGGACGGAGCTATGCAATACTTGCGAGGGCATCTTGGAGAGCCAGGCCATCAGTTTCTTCATCGAAGGTTGCCGGGAGGGCACCATGCTTCGCCACCGGCTATTGTGTGACGAGCCGAAAACCATGGCGGAGCTCATGACGGTTGCGGACCAGTACGCCACGGAGGATGCCGCCATGAAGAAGCCCCTCCGAGTAAACACGGACGGCCGTCCGACTCCCACGGAGCCAGCTCGCGACCGACCAAGCAACCCGGCAGGAGAAGCCGGATCCTCCAAACGCCACGGCAACGGCAACCGGTTCCATGGGGACCGCCAGGCTGGACAGCAGAAGCCGCGCTACCACGCGCGGCAGGTCAATGTTGTGGAGGGCACGCCCGACGCACCGGCTAATGAGGAAAGAAGGCAGAAGCCACAGCTCACCTTCGACCAGATGTTTGACGGCCCGTGCAAGTGGCATAGCGGTCCCTTCAAACCGGCTACACACACCACCTAGAACTGCAGCTGGACCCGCCAGCTAAAGCACCAGGGCAACCAGCCTCGTCTCCCGCCTCCCCCACCGGGTGGACCTCCATCACCGGCTAGGGGAGCCGATAATGATGGCAACGGCGGCAACAACAACAACAGCTACCCCCAGCCGCACGTCGCCTACCACATCTTCGAGACAGAGCAGGACGACAAGCACATCCGCAGGCGACGCTCCAAGAAGGTCAATGCCATCGTCTCTCCGGTCCCCCAGTACCTGAACTGGTTGGAAACCCCCATCACCTGGAGCCGGGCGGATCAGCATGAGCATCTGCCGACTCCCGGGGGCTACGCCATGGTGCTCGACCCTCTCATCATCTCCAACGCGTGCACCTGCCGATTCTCGCGCGTCCTCATCGACGGAGGTAGCAGCCTCAACCTCCTCTACCAGTCCTCGCTGGAGAAGCTGGGCATTCGCGAAAGCGACCTGCGCCCGACTACCACGACGTTCCACGGCATACTGCCGGGGCCATCCTGTGCCCCGCTTGGGAAAATCCAGCTGGACGTCATCTTCGGGACCGAGGAGAACTTCCACCACGAACCAATCTGGTTCGAGGTGGTAAATCTGACGAGCTCCTACCATGCTCTCCTCGGGTGCCCCGCCCTCGCCAAGTTCATGGCCATCCCCCACTACGCATACCTCAAGACGAAGATGTCGGGACCCCACGACGTGATCACCGTCGTCGGCTGCTTCAGGCGGTCAATGGAGTGCGCCTCAGCTGGTTCCAAGCTGGCGGAGGCCCTCATCATAGCCGAAGAAAAACGCGTGATCATGCGCAATGTGGCCATGGCCCAGCAGGACATTCCGGCTAGTAGCAAACCGGCTGGAGAAGGAGCTTTCCAGCCGGCAAAGGAGACAAAGAGAATCCTACTCAACCCCTCAGATCCGACTAAGTTCATCACCATTGGTGCCGGCTTGGACAGCAAATAGGAAGGCGCGCTCGTCGACTTCCTCCGTGAGAATCGGGACATCTTCGCATGGTCCCCCAAGGACATGCCAGGTGTGCCGAGGGAGTTCGCCGAGCACTCACTTCATGTGCGTCCGGATGCCAAGCCGGTCAAGCAACCCCTGCACCGGTTCACAGAGGAGAAGAGAAAGATAATCGGTGACGAGATCACCCGGCTCCTTGCAGTCGGGTTCATCATGGAAGTGTACCACCCGGACTGGTTGGCGAACCTAGTCTTGGTGCTGAAGAAGAACAAGACCTGGCGCATGTGTATCGACTACACCAGCCTGAACAAGGCGTGCCCGAAAGACCCCTTCGCCTTGCCCCATATCGATCAAGTCATCGATTCCATGGCCGGCTGTGATTTGTTGTCTTTTCTAGATTGCTATTCCGGGTACAATCAGATCTGGCTAAACCCGGCTGATCAGATTAAGACATCATTTATCACCCCCTACGGGGCTTTCTACTATGTAACCATGCCTTTCGGCCTAAAGAACGCAGGCGCCACCTATCAGCTATGTATGCAGAAATGCTTGCACTCGCAGATAGGCCGAAACGTGCACACTTACGTGGATGACGTGGTCATCAAGACCAAGGAGAAGCGCACCCTCCTCGAGGATCTGGGAGAGACATTTGGCAACCTCCGCCAGTACCAGATGAAGCTGAACCCAGAGAAGTGCGTCTTTGGGGTACCGTCCGGCCAGCTACTCGGTTTCCTCGTATCACAACGAGGTATCGATGCGAATCCGGAGAAGATCGCGGCCATCGAGAGGATGCAGCCGCCCAGGAACCTTCTTGGGGTCCAGAAGTTCACCGGATGCCTGGCTTCCCTCAGTCGCTTCATCAGCCGGCTGGGGGAGAAGGCACTCCCGTTGTACTAGCTGATGAAGAAGACGGACAAGTTCTCTTGGACGTCACAAGCCGACACCGCGTTTCACGACCTCAAGTGCATGCTATCCACAGCACCGGTCCTAGCCACGCCGGCTAGCAAGGAGACGATGTTGCTCTATATAGCAGCCATCAGCCGGGTCGTCAGTGTCGTCCTAGTGGTGGAGCGCCCTGAGGAAGGCAAGGCTCAGCCGGTTCACAGACCCGTCTACTACCTCAGCGAGGTTCTCTCCCTCTCTAAGTAGAACTACCCCCACTACCAAAAGATGTGCTACGGTGTGTACCTGGCACATAAGAAGCTCAAGCACTACTGCCAGGAGCACCCGATTAAGGTCGTGTGCACTGCACCCCTTTCGGAAATCATCGGCAACAAGGACGCCACCGGCCGAGTCGCCAAGTGGACCATCGAGCTCGCTGCCTACTCCATCCAGTACGAGCCCTGGCCCACGATCAAGTCGCAGGCGTTGGCGGACTTCCTCGTCGACTGGGCCGAGACCCAGTATCTCCCACCGGTTCCGGATTCGGACCACTGGTGGATGCACTTCGACGGGTCGAAGATGCTCGGGGGCTTGGGAGCCGGCATTGTGCTCACCTCGCCCAAAGGAGACCGGCTGGAGTACGTGCTACAGATCCACTTCAAGGCCTCCAACAACGTAGCTGAATACGAGGCACTGGCGCACGGGCTCCGGCTGGCCAAGGAGATCGATGTCAACCGAATCATGTGCTTCGGTGATTCGGACTTGGTGGTGCAGCAGGTGTCCGGAGAATGGGACGCCAGAGATGCAAACATGGCTCTCTACCGATTCCACATCCAGAAGCTCAGCGCCTCCTTCGACGGGTGTGAAGTTCACCACGTCCCCCGCATCAACAACGAGGCGGCCGATGCGGTCTCCAAGATCGGATCCACCAGGCAGGCCATTCGACCAGGGGTCTCCTTGGAGCACCTACGCAAGCCATCCATCAACCCGTCACCAGAATCAGACTCCATCGTCTGGGCTGGAAGCAAGCCGGCTGACGGAACAGCAGAAGCGGAGCCGGCAGAACCACCGAACAAGAAGACCCGCACCAATTCCGGCCTGGCAGTTCCTTCCGGCTCGCAAGACCCGGGGGCTGCCAGCTCGCCTAGTGGCTCGGGTACGCCACCCGAACGACCCCCCGACATCCGTCAGCCGGAGGACAGGAGCGTCCTCGTCATTCGGGAAGTGCCATCCTGGGCACAGCCCTTCATGAGCTACATCGCCAACGGAGAACTCCTGGACGACGAGGTGGAGGCCAGACAAATCCGGTGCCACGCGCACACGTACACCATCATAAACGGCGAGCTGTACAAGCGCAGCGTATCCAGTATCTTCCAAAGATGTGTCGATGTGGACACGGGCTACCGGCTACTCAAGGATATCCACCAGGGCGAGTGCGGGCACCACGCTTCGTCAAGGGCGATAGTCGCCAAGGCATTCTGCCATGGTTTCTATTGGCCCACCGCCCTCGAGGACGCTGAGCAGCTGGTCTGCGCATGCAATGGGTGCCAACGCTTCGGGCAGCTCAGGCACATGCCAACTTCGGTACTCAAGACCATACCGATCACCTGGCCCATCACGGTTTGGGGCCTCAACATGGTCGGTCCTTTCAAGCGAGCGCGCGCGGGCATGACTCACCTACTGGTAGCGGTGGACAAGTTCACAAAGTGGATCGAGGCCAAGCCTATCCGGAAGCTGGATGGGGCGACGGTTGTTACCTTCTTCACCGACATCATCAACCGCTTCGGCTACCCCAACAACATCATTACCGACAATGGCCCGAACTTCTCCAAGGGGGCCTTCGCCCGGTTTTGCAGCCACAAGGGCATCCGACTGGACCTTGCCTCCGTCGCGCACCCGCAATCCAACGGGCAAGTCAAAAGAGCAAATGGCTTGGTGCTAGCCGGCATCAAGCCAAGCCTCATCGAGCCGTTAGAGCGGTCACCCGGATGTTGGATCGAAGAACTTTCGGCTGTGATGTGGAGCCTCCGCACCATGCTGAATAGGTCAACCGGCTACACGCCATTCTTCCTGGTCTACGGCTCGGAAGCCGTCCTCTCCACCGACATCGAGTTCGACTCCCCTCGCAAGCTCCTGTACGACAAAAAAGCCAACATGGAGGCGCGGGAGGACGGAGTGGACCTCCTGGAGGAGGCCCGCGAGCTGGCCATGTCCAGATCAGCCCTGTACCAGCAGCGACTATGTCGCTACCATTCAAGCCGCATCCGCCCAGTCGCATTCCGCGAGGGCGACCTGGTTCTCCGGCTGGTGCAAGACACGAAGGGCATGCACAAGCTATCACCACCCTAGGAGGGCCCCTTCATCATCAGCCGGGCGCTGTCGAACGACTCCTACTACCTCATCGACGCGCAGCAGCCGCGCAAGAACAAGATGGACAAATCAGACGAGGAAACCGAGCGTCCCTGGAACGCGGCCCTGCTGCGCCCGTTTTACACCTAATCGCCAGGCAGTGTATGTATCCCAAAAACCCCATGAATGAAAATGCGGACCCCCACGAGAATCTCGGGGGCTCCTTACTAGAAATGTGTGTGCACCTGTTTTCCGGTTCAAATTTTCTGGCTCCGGCAACCCCTACTCGGGGGCTCGCCGGCTGGCTCGACCTGCTAAGTCAACAAACCAGCTGAGTAGTGTGTGACGATGTCAGAGGCCCACTCTTCGTCTCAGCTACAGACCGCAACCCGGCTGTCCAGCTAGCAAGAGCAAAAGCTCGAGGTATCCCACACAAAAAACAGGGAGGAGACGCAGCAGACCGGGTGTCCCGGCCCTGCGATTGATTCGAATGAATCCAGCTGCTAAGCCATTAGTACCGTGTGCAATGTACTATCAGCTCCCTTCGATTCCAGCTGCAGACCGCAACCCGGCTGCCCGGCAAGGACGCAACGAAAACAGCAGAGCGCACGGGAAAGTGACTAGGTGTCTAGAAAGGGACAAGCCAGTTTTCGAAAAAACAAGCCGTTTTCCGGCTACAATTTGGCAGACTAACCTACTAACCTATGTGGACATGTGTGTATGCGTATGTACATTCTTGTCCGACTACCTCGAGTCGGAATTCAGGAGAAGGAAAGAAGATTCGAAGTCCTTGCCTTCATCAAGCGCTCTGAATCTCGGGGGCTACACCCACTAGGTGCGCTCGCGCGCTCCCAGTGGAATCTTGTAGTTACTGACCAGCTAAAGGCGTTTAGCTGGCCGTTCGGAGCCTAGGTGAGGGCAAGGGCTGGAGCAAGAGAAGACAAGGAAGATTCGAAGAACCTGGCTACGCCAGCTACTCCGAATCTCGGGGGCTACACCCAGTGGGTGCGCTCGCGCGCCCCCACTGGAATGTTAGTTCCCCCGGCTGAAGGCATTCAGCCGACGAAAGCAGCCAAATGGGACGAGGCCAGTCGGATAAAGTTAGAAGACTTGGGAGAAATAAGGAAGATTCGAAGCACCTGGCTATGCCAGCTACTCCGAATCTCGGGGGCTACACCTAGTGGGTGCGCTAGCGCGCCCCCACTGGAGGTGTAGTTCGTGTGGCTAAGAGTGTGTAGCCGGACGAGGTTAGCCGGGCGGAGCAAGCCGGCAAAATATCAAAAGGAAACTCAACGCACAAGTTAAGGGAGACTCAAGAATTTCAACGTTAACAAACAAAAGGGAGACGAAGCTCCCATAAGTTACCCGGCATCAAAGACAGCCTGTACAAACAGACAAGGTTCATGAACATGCAAGACAAGAGAAATACACCCGGCATCCCGGGGCAATAACTAGACGGCATGACCCTTGCCGTGAGGGGGATCTTGGCCAGCAGAAGCTTCAGGCGGCGGAGGAGGCGCAGAGCTTGATCCGGTTCCGGCGCCTGCGGGCGGTGGCATCGGGCCCTCCACATCGGGAGTACCGATGGACTCCGAGTCGGTGAGCGCCTCGTCGGGATCCACGTAGTCAGCAACCTTGATGGCGGATCCGCGGAGCTCCGGATGGGCTTGGCGGATGGCGGCAAGATCGGCTCCGGCGCGGAAGCCACCGTCGATCTTCTCGACACGGGCATCCTTGTACCAGGAGAGCATGAGGGCCAGAGCAATCTCTGCTCCGGCCCGCGCCGCCAAGTCCCGCAGCCGGTCCACCGCAGCCGGCACCTCTCCGACCTTCACAGCCAGCTGCGCCATCGTCTTCGGAACCGGAGCCTCCGACCACATGAAGGAGAAGACGTCCCGTGCCTCCTGACGAAGCTTGGCAGCTTCCTCGCCAAGAAGGATGACGAGCTCCTGGGCCATCAGCTGCGCTCCCGGCCAGTTCTCCTGCAGCCGGTTGTAGGCCAGCAGGTCTATGCCGGGGTAAAAGGCTGTCAGAAAAAAGGGTCAGATCCGGCTACCGGATCCGGAAAGAAAGGAAGACGGGAAAAGGAACTCACCCTTGGCAGTGTGGCCGACCTGCATCAGCTCTTCCACCAGCGCCTTCTCCTTGATCGCTAGCCGTTTGATCTCCTTCTCTTGGTCCTTGTTCTGTGCCTCGAGAAGGGTGAAGGCTTCGGCCCGGATAGCGAGCGAGGCATCGCGCTCCTTGATGGTAGCCTCCATACCATCTACCCTCGCGTGCCAATCCTTGTTCTGCAGCCGCAGAGTGGAATTGGACTTGCTCAGCCGGTCGTTCGCTTTCTTCAAGCAATCGATCTCGCACTGAGCGTACACGAGGATGGCTGCAACAAAACCGGCTATCAGTACAAAAAAAGGCAAGCCGGGTGAAGCGAACTTACTCTGGGAAGTCCCGTTGGCGGCAGCAAGCTTCTGCTCCAGCGTCCGGTTCCCGCCGGCTGCGGCCTCCAGCAGCCGGATCTTCTTCACCGCCAGCTCGAGCGTGGCGGCAAGGTCGAACAGCGAGGCGGCGGAGGAAGCGTCGTCGTCCACGACGTTGACGGCCAAGGACTAGTTCGCTATGACCACCGCCGTTCGCCATTCCTCCCCAGGCTCCTCGTCGGAGTTGTCATTGCCAACAACGATGAGCTCCTTGCCGGCAGCCCCCCGCGCGCCTGCGGAGGAGCCTTTTGGCTGGGAGTGCTCCGCTTCCAGCTGGGGACCGTCCGGCTAGGCGGGGGCGGTTGGCTCAGCTCGAGGAGGAGGCGAGGGCTGCGCCTCAGAAGAAGGAGGGGCGCCGGTTGGCGCAGTTGGGGCACGGGCAGCGACCCGGCCGACGCTCGTGCCGGGCTCGCGGCTCCGAAAGAGACCAGTGTGCTAAAGAGAAGGAGGAGAAGGCAAAGGCAAAATAAACCAAAGTCGGAAAAAGAAGAAAAAGGGCAAGCAGACAGAAAGCGCCGAAAGAAAAAGGGGGAGAAGGAACGTACCCTGGCACAACTGGAGGCAGCCCCTTCTTCTGGCGAAGGCGGCTTGGCGGCAGGGCGCCAGACCGGTTCCTCTTGGGAGCCGGCTCCTCCGTCGCAGGCCGGCGGGAGCTGAAACGACTGGAGCTGGTCCCGCCTGCCTCACCATCGGTCGCGGAGCGCGTCGCCGGGTCCACGGTCGGTGCAGCCTCTTCCTCCTCGTGCACCTCCGCATGCGGGTCGGCAGCCGGCTCATCATTCCGGCTGGAGAAGGCATCACCGTCCCCGTCCGATTCCTCGCCGGACCGCCGAGCGCGCGGCTCGGGCAAGTCAAGCGTGAATACCTCGAGGGGAGCCTCACCCTCCTCGCGAAGGATGCAAGAGAAGATCTGCCGAATACAAGAAGTCAGTCAGACAGAATAGGAAAACAACACAGAAAGAGCAAATAAAGTTTCCGGCAACAACAACTTACCCGGGGCGCGCGGTTCTCCCAGCTGTAGGGCGCCAGACTGAACTTCCAGTTCTCCGACAGCCGCTCCTTGCTGATTGTCCACAACCACTCCTTCAAGTTGTGGTAGCGGGGATCGCGGCGCGACAGCTGGGTCGGGTCCAGCCGGCCGGAGTAATAGCACATCTTGTGCGCCCACTGCTGCATCGGCATCATCAGCCGGGACATCCAGCTAAGAGTGATGTCCAGGCCGGTTAGCCGGCAGGTGACGAGGGAGCGCATGCGCTGTAGCATCGCGTCCGTCTTCGCCTTGTCGCCGTGGAACTTCAAGTCCCAGTTTTGCCGGCTGGACTCGACATCCTGGAAGGCCGGAAGATTTATCCGGTCGACGTTGGTTACGTTCTTGACGTAGAAGTACGACTGCTGCCACAGCCGTACCGTGTCTAGAAGCAAGAACTTGGGGTAGCCGGATTGGGAGCGGGAGTACATGGAGGCGCCGCCACAGATGACTAGCGGCCCCTTCGTGTACTAAACCTGTGGCCAAACTCAGAAGAGCCGACAGAAGAGCCCGAGATCCGGCTGGATCCCGAGATAGCTCTCGCAGAACACCATGAAGTGCGCCAGCGTCCCTATGGCGTTGGCGCCGAGGTGGTGAAGACAGAGGTCGAAGAAGGCGAGAAACGTCAAGAGGAAGGGATTCACTGGAAGGGCGAACCCGCGCGCCAGATGAGAGAGGAAGATGACGCGCTCCGCCTCCGCCGGGTGCGGCGACACCTCCCCTGCCGGCGCCAACCGCACCGCCACCTCCTCCGCCAGTGGAAGAACGCGGGTGGCGCGGTACTTCGCGATGTGGTCCTCCATGAAGGAGGAGCCACACCAAGCCCCGCGGTCGGCGGCCATCTCCGGCTGACTGGGGGGAGCGACGACGGAAGACTGGTGGTGGCCCATAGCGACGATGATGACGAGCGGGCGGCGCAGCGGGCTACGGCGCAGAAGGCAAGGGCGCAGGAGCAGGAGCACGGAGGGGAGGAGGAGACTGCAGCGGGGGAGCGAAGGAAAGGAACTGCCTCCCCCACGGTGTCCCTTTAAAGGGCCGGAAGGGCAACCGTCGACGGGGCCACGTGGCGCGCATCCAGGCAACACACACCCCAACCGCCGCCCAGGATCCGGTGTGCCAAAGCAGGATGCGCAGAAGATCCCGGAGTAGGAACCGAAGCACCGGACAGCGGTTGCCCGAGGCGACATCCGACGGGACGTTACGCTGCCCGCCGCAGAGCAATGATGGCGCGTGCGAGCGTGGCCGGCGTCAGCACTAACGTCACGGGTAGCACAACTGCCAAGCTCAGCCGGATACAAATTCAAAAACAAGAAGGAGCGCGCGCACATTTCGCCTAAGGGCGGAATCCACACGCGCTCGGGTCTAGTGTCAGGGGGATGATCCCCAGGTACCCAAACTGGACAAGAAACTAGGCAGTCGGATCGCGTCCGGCTGGCCAGATGCAGCTGGACAGGGTAAGACAGGCTGGCTATCACCCGGTAGCGACGTAGCTGGACCCAATCAGTGAGACAGGACGACGTGCGTATCAGTGCACGGTACGCCCTGTACGATGACAAGACTAGCAACCACCCGGCCATATCGAAGACTTTGCGAGGATGACGCAGGAACAGTGGCCTGTGCTGACGACGGGCTCGCACGTCGTCCACTGTGCCTACGACAGCCATACCGCTCGTACTCTGATAAGACATAACATACCGGACACTGTGGATGACCAGCCGGCTGGGGCCCGCGTGTGGGGCCCGCCAGTCGGATTGACTAGGAAGACCATTGCCTCTCTGCCTGTATAAGGAGACGCAAGGCCTCAGTAGAAAGGGTTGGTGTCTTAGCATTTAAGGCAGTAGCTAGCACATACATCTCAAGGAGCACTTCTAGTATGTGTATTCCACATAGTCAGATCCGGCAGGAGTAGGGGCTTTACCTCACCACGAGGGCCCCGAACCTGGGTACTTCTTGCGTCCCGCTATGCTCGCTTGTATCCAATCTCGCCTGCGGACGCCGTCGATAGCTTCCCTGCTAGTCCCCACACCTCTATCTAACCTTCTTAGGTTATGTCGTTCCCAATACAATGACATGTATGGAGATCAATAGACTCCTCAACGTGAAATGCATACGCGAGATCAAAGAAAGCACCTGGCTCGCAAATCCGCTGCTCGTGCCTAAAAAGGACATGGACATCCTGCGGATGTGCATGGACTTCACCTCCTTGAACAAGCACTACCTGAAGGATCACTTCCCGTTGCCACAGATCGATTAAATAATCGAATCTACTTCAGGATGCGAGCACCTCTGCTTCCTCGACGCCTAGTGAGGCTACAATAAGATTCGAATGAAGGAGGAAGTCTAGGAGAAAACAGCGTTCACGACACCCTTTGGTGTGTTCTTCTACAACACGATGCCATTTGGAGTAAGAAACGCAGGAGCCACCTATCAGCGGTGTATGCATGCCTGCCTGAAGAACCAACTTGGTCGCAATATTCAAGTCTACATCGACGACATCATCGTCAAAACCAAAGAGGAAGCCACTTTACTCGACGATCTCCGCGAGACCTTCGATAACCTCGATCGCTACCGGATCAAGCTCAATCCAAACAAATGCGCCTTCGGCGTACTATCTGGGCAAATCCTCGGGTATCTCATCTCCACGAGAGGGATTGAGGCAAACCCGAAGAAAATAAAGGCCATACTGGCCATGGAGAAGCCGAAGAACGTAAAGGGCGTCCAACAGCTGGCCGGACGAATCGTGGCACTCAGTCGATTCATCAGTCGAATGGGCGAAAAGGCACTACCCTTCTACCAACTTCTAAGTAAAGCTAACAAGTTCGAGTGGACAGCCGAGGCACAAGAAGCATTCGAAGACCTCAAGCGTCTACTGTCCACCTTGCCAGTATTGGTGATGCCGCGTGAAAGGAGCCGTTGTTGCTATACATCTCCGCCAGTAACCAGGTGGACATCACTGTGCTCGCGGTGGAGCGAGCCGAAGAAAATAAAGTCCACGGGGTACAACCCCCAGTCTACTACCTCAACGAGGTGCTCACACCAACAAAACAGCGGTACCTGCACTACCAGAAGCTGGCTTACGGCGTATTCATGACCGCCAAATTACTGCGCCACTACTTCCAGGAGCACCCAATCGTGGTGGTGAACGATGCCCCGCACGGGCACATACTCAATAATCCCGACGCCACCGGACGAGTCGCGCTCTGGGGCATAGAACTGTCTCCACGAGACATCACATATGAGAAGCGCGACGCGATCAAATCGCAAGTTCTCCCGGACTTCCTCGTGCACTGGATGGAGAACCAGCTTCCCGAAAAGCCAGACATGTCTTAACAATGTACAATGCACTTCGACGGATCCAAGCGCAAGGAAGGAGCTGGCACAGGTGTCATACTAACATCACACCAAGGTGACAAGATGAGGTACGTTCTGCGAATGCAGTTCACAGCCTCCAACAATGAAGCCGAATATGAAGTGTTGATCCATGGGATGCGAATGGCAAAAGCCTGCGGCGCCAAGCGACTTGTCATCTATGGTGACTCCAAGTTAGCGGTCAACCAAACAATGAATGAGTGCGACGCTCTGAGCAACAACATGATCGCCTATCATGAGCTCTACGACACACTCGAAGGGGACTTCGACGGCTGCGAGTTACGCCACGTCGGCCACGAGAGCAATGAGGAGGCGGACATACTCGCAAACATTGGTTCCACCTACGCCCAAGTGCCACCTGGCGTATTTCTAGAGCGCATCTGCGAGCGCTCCATCAATCCAAAGGGCACAAAGCCTAAAGCTAGCATGACAATGGGGGGGGGGGGGGCTACGCCACCAAGCGAGCCCACGGCACTCGACAACATGGAGCTAGACACAGGACTCGAGGGCCCCATGGAGGTCATGATGATCGAGCTATCCTGGAAACAGCCATACATCACATACCTGCTCAGTAAAAGGCTACCAGATGACCCGACTGATGCGCGCCACATAACGCGATGTTCCAAGGCATTCACCCTCATCAACGACGAACTATACAAGCGCAACATCACAGGAGTCCTTCAGTGATGCGTCTCCAACGAGGAAGGAAGAGCCATCCTCCTCTACATTCACGAAGGCACTTGCGGGCACCACGCCGGCAGTCGTGCCCTCGTCGCCAAAGCCCTACAAGCTGGATTCTACTGGCCAACGGCCATGCGCGATGCCAAAGACATTGTCTAGCGCTGCAATGCTTGCCAGCGATTCGTGGACAAACCGTACGCACCTAGCGTGGAGCTCAGGCCAATACATGTGGCTTGGCCTTTCACGCAATGGGGACTCGACATGGTCGGCAAGCTCCAGAAATCCTCATGAGGAGGATACGTCTACCTCCTAGTCGGGGTCGACAAATTCACCAAGTGGATTGAGGCCATGCCGGTGACAAACCAATCGGGAGCCAACATCGTCAAATTCTTCGAGTCCATTGTCTTCCGCTTCGGGGTGCCACATAGAATCATCACGTACAATGGGACGAACTTCACCTCCAAGGAGTTCTAGGAATTCTATGAAAACCTGGGAATAAACATTAGCTATGCCTCGGTGGCGCACCCTCAGACCAACGGTCAAGTCAAAAAGGCCAATGGCCTCATCTGTGACGGAATCAAGAAAATGCTTCTCCGACCACTCAAACAAGCCGCTGGGTGCTGGCTGGACAAGCTGCAATCAGTACTTTGGAGCCTGCGCACAACTCCAAATAGCGCCACGGGCTACACTCCATTGTTCATGGTGCACGGTGCTGAAGCAGTACTACCCGCAGAAGTGCGCTACAAAGCCTCGCGCGTGGATGCATATAGCGAGAAAGAATCAACTCTCGCACTCGAAGACTCCGTCGATCTCCTCGATGAGGCACGTGAGATTGCAGCAGAGAGATCCATGATCTACCAACTGAACCTCCGCAACTACCACAGTAGAAGGCTACACCCTAGATCCTTCATCGAAGGAGACCTGGTCTTGCGATTAAAGCAGCAAGGGCCCCTCAAATTTGAGTCCCCTTGGGAAGGTCCTTACGTGATTTCCGAAGTAATCCCAGGTGGCGCCTATCACCTTAAAGACCTAGAAAGCGGAGTCACATACTCGAATCCCTGGAACGTCGTGCAGCTGCGCCGTTTCTACCCTTAGATGTTTTTACTTTCAAAATAAGGATATTCAGCTAGGCTACTTAGCCACACATTGTACCTCGTGATGTTCTACGAATAAATAAAGCTAAGCGCCCCAAACCCTGTGTTTTCTGTTTTACTTGCAATTATATCACTCAGGGGCAGCGCTACCCTTTACGCTTTCATTCTACGAACAAATCGCAGTATCCTGAGTAGCTGACACACTACCAATCAAACCCTTGATAAACACCAACCTAGTTGCAACACACCTGACAGGTTGATAATGTGATGAGATAAATACACGTCAGAATAACGAAACGGAAATGCAGAGTACCACATACTCAAAAAAAAATATATAAGCTAGCAAGCTGTCTAAGTTCACGGGTATCAAACACACCCGACATGATTGTATGAATTCTACAACACTTATACATCTATGTGCATGCCTATCTTACACTACTGCCACAAAAGGAGAACATTTGTTTGCTCTTCAAAAAAGTCGACAATATCCTCTGGTTGCCGGTCAAACGCCTGATAATGGGGCACCATATTCCAAGTCATCCCTTCTGGTGGTGGCGGTGGTCCAGCGGCAACAGACGCGACATTCGCCTCGGGTTGATGTAGTCAAACTAGCGACAGTGCATCCTTGGCACCTGCGACTAGCTGTTGGTGCACGCACTCGCGGACCTTGCTGATATCCTAGAACTTTGCCAGGAGAGCCAACAGGCTTGAGGGAACAATGTCCAGCGGAAACATTGTCTGATAAATATAGTTCAGGTACGACTGCGCCTTCTTCAAACACTAAAGCACCCCCGACACATGATCCTGCAACATCGGCAATGCGACTAGCCTATAGCTGCTCCTGGGTTAAGTCATTCATTCGAATGGCAACAAGGTCCTTCTCATCCTGCGGATGACGAGGCGCTAAAAACTAGAATAATCAAGACTAAAGTATAAGACAAGGCATCGCCGCGAATGGCTAAAGAAAGGATAAGAAGACTGAGAGGTAACATTTAAATTGCTCATTCAACTGCACAACTTCATCTAGGAGATACTTCTCACGAGCGGTGGCCTTCTTAGCCTTCGACTTCCACACATCTGCATTACCGCGGATAATGGGCAATTGCCGCTCCAAATGCTTTATACGGTCGCGCATTCGCGAGAGAAGTGACAGCTCCTCCACCCTTGAACATGGTTGCGCTGCAGTTTCATCGGGGGGAGGAGTGTCATGAGGATCACTCGAAGGACCACTCGAAGGACCCTATTAAAACCAAGCAAGAGGAAAATGAGACAAATTATACATCGATAAAAAGGGTGGAGTGCATTCAAATTCAGCAAAAGTATCAATAGGGGCACCCCCACAAAACATGGACCAGCAAAAGGAAGCTAAATTATTACAAATGGCAGCTAAGGAATGATCTGCTTCTTCTACTTGGACTTCGACTTAGGGGGCTTTCTCGAATCCATGGTAGTCTCTGATGCCATGGAATTTCTGGTGGTAGCCCCAGACGCCGTAGTCTTCGCCGCCTTTGCTCGCTGCAGCTCCGAAGAGTATTTTGCGACTGTATCGATGATCTGGTGCCCATACTTACTTCAACTACTAGCGAAGGGAGCAAATACTACTTGCTGATCATCCGCGTCGACATGCATCGCCTCTAAGACTGCACTAGGGTCCAGCTCCAAGCCATGAGCCTGCGCCATCACGAGTGCCATGCTGGCACCGAAAGACCGCTGCAAATTCTTGAAGTCCATGGGAATACCTTCAGCAAAGGATTCCACCAAGCTGTCAAGGTTGTCGATTAGGCTGGCCTTGGGGACCATGTCCTCTCGGAGATGGCTCAGCACACCCTTGGCCTTCCCAAGTGTATCTTGGAGGGAGACACTGTGGTCCTCGACTGCAGCCACGACACCAGCCAAGGCGTCTGCGCAGCGCAAGGCCTGGGCGTCAAAGCTTACCTGAGACATAGTGACATGAAAACAAAAACTAGGAAAAATGCAAGTGAAGAAGTGTAATACCTGAGAGTGCTTTCGCAATCGAGAAAAGCTGTTCTACGAACAACTTCTCCCTCTTAGCAGTAGAGGCATGCAGGCTTCCTCACGCATTTGTGACTCCTCCAGAGCCGCGACTGCCTCATCGCGCTTCTTCTCCGCTGCGGCAAGTTCCTTCTCGAGGGAAGTAACGCGATGGAGAAATTCATTATGCTCACCTACAAAGGGCAGAGCACAACAACATCTGAGTTTACAAATCTCTACACAAGCAGAGCAAAGAGACAAGTTTAGCACAAACCTTTGACTGCGTGATGGCGGTTGTCCAGCATGGAATGCGGTCGACCCAAGGCAAGGATCTTCTCTGCAAGGCGAGTGGAATACTTCATGATAGGCTACATAAAAATTAAATGAAGCTTCAGCGTTGACAAAAAAAGGCACAAACTCAAAAATTCGACTGCCAGCGGCAAAAGACACTTACGTGTTCCTCCAGGGACTCCGAAGGTTCCTGTCGAGAGGGCGTCCGTGCAACCATCTGGTGCCCCCCTAGTGTTGGGGGAACTCAAAGAATTGGCGCCAGAGTGGGCCGCCACTTGAGGAGAAGGAGACTATACTACCACCTCCTTTTTTTAGAGTCTACGACTCTGGATTCTTTAAGAAATTGGCTATCGTCGGAGGACGACGACGCCGTTTGACTGCAAAACGGAACTAGTACCACTTCAAAAGTGAAACTCCAAGGAAAACAATACGAACTCGCAAATATAAAAACTTACCCATCAAATTTGTCAAGGTCAAAGGAATCATATGACGACTCCTTTGGCAACCTCAGCTTCTTTCGTGCGGGAGGAGGCATGGCACGTACAAACACGACGGGGATCGGCTCCTCCGCAGTAGCAGGAGGACCCTCCGGCATCGTTAGCGAGGAGGCATCCGAATCCTCGCTATGGGAGAGCTTGCGAGTCCCGTGGTCACTAGACTCGGGGGCTTCCTCCTCTTCCTCCACGGGGATGGTGGAACCCGACTCGTCCTCTTCATCCACCTCGTGAGGAATGACTCCTTCAGGCCGAGAAGGCAAGCTGGCGGTCACGGCCCAGTCCTAACAACAGGAAAAGTATCGGTATACAAAAGAACCTACAAGCAATCGAAAAACAAGAAACTACGTAGAGAAATCAACCTCAGGCAGAGGATTGCTGGCGCAGAATGGAGGCACGACTGACTCACCCGGGAGATCCTCCTTGGTGGTGTACTTAGTCAGCAGTCGCAACCTCCTGTCCACTTCACTCGAAGAGATGCCCTCCGTAGAAATGTGAGTGGCATCACCAGCACCGGTCCAGCAAAACATCGGGTGTGCCCTGGCCTACATAGGCTAAAATCGGTGACGCATCCAAGTGCGGATAAGCTCTGCGCCACCTACTTCTTTGCCTATAAGCTTGTCGAGGTCGCATACATTCTGATAAAGGGCCTCTGTCTGTTCGACTTCGGCGAGCATCACAACGTTCTTCCATGACCTCCTTCACTTGCAGGGTGCCACCGGATCGAAGGGTGCGACTCCATAGTGCTCTCCATTCGCTTTCTAGTCGTGGATGTAGAACCACTTGTCCCGCCAACCTTGGACAGACGCAATGAGCTTGATGTTGAAGTAGGTGACGTTGGAATCAATGTGGATACCATAGCCTCCTACATCGTAGACTACTGAACCCGACGCCGATTGACGTTTGAGATTGAAGAGCGTCTTGAAGACGAAGTGCGTCTCGATTCCGAGCCAGCACTCGCAAAGAGTGATGAAGCAAGCAATGTGGAGGATAGAATTGGGGGGTCAAATGATGGAGCTGGAGCCCATAGAAGCAAAGGAGACCCCTAACAAACAGATGCAGGGGAGAGAAAGACCACGAATGATGAACGCAAGGAACATCACTCGAAAACCCGTAGGAGGATTGGGGATTACCTCGTCGCCAGGAACGCGTGAGTCATCCTCCGCGGGGGAAAGCGCCCCGTCCTGGCGCTAGGTGAACAACTCCGATGGCTGGATGACGGACTGGCGCCACGACGCATTGGTGACGTGTGTCCCCGCGCCCTTTTCCTTCCCAGCGCCAACGGCGCTGGTGCCCATGGTGGCGGCGCCTCCCTTCTTCTTGGCAGCGACAATGGTAGCCGCAGATCCAGCGGTGGTGCCTCCTTTCTTCTTGCCCATCTTGCGCTGGTCATGAGAGCGTTGGAAGTAGCTGGGGAAGACGCAGAGTTGGTCCAGTGCCACAAAGGAGATGTGTGCAAAGGAGCAGCAAGAACAGCAATGGCGGAGGAGAGCAAGCAAGAAGAGAGATGTGGGGAAATTACCACACGAAGCGCCCCTACTTAACCTCCTAGCAGATGTCATCCAACAGCCAGAAGAAAACCTAATAGACGCATGGCGTACATCAACATTAATGCGTGGCAAGGATAAATCATGAACCGTCCCCCACTACTCCCATTACGCGTGGAAATCGAGGAGACACAGTTAAAACAGAAGATTACGCACATCCAGTCAAGTCCAAGTCAAAAAGTGGGACCCACTACTCGTCACGTCCCGTCAAAATGGCTCACGCGGACAACCGAAGTCATACCATCGTTCGCATTGACGTCATCAACTCCAGCAGGAGAACATTTTGACTACTTCAGTCCTTACTCGAGTCTTCGACTCAACCAAGCACTCGAGGGCTACTCCTAACAAGAGTGCTAGTCGCGCACCCGATTTTTTTATGAAGATATCCAAACCATCATGAGAACCCTTCACTTGAATCAATGATTCGATTATAAACTTCGGGTTACTCCCATAGGGAGCGCTGAAAGCATATTCGACTGAAACAAGCAAAAGACGACAACAGTCGCAAAATACTTATAGTCCCTACTCAAGTCTACGACTCGAATAGGCACTCGGGGGCTACTCCCATAGGGAGCGCTGGTCGTGCACCCTATGATTATTTTTTCTTATACGTTACACCTTGTGTTGATAACATCCACACTCGAATGCTATGGTGACTCCGCCTCATATCTTTCCCTGCAAAGAGACTATGTCTCATAGGTCAACCAAATCGTCTCTACGATGACAAAAATTCAGATGCCACGCTTACAACATGAAGATAAGACCTGAATAAGGCCTGGCAACGCATCTGCTGCGCTCTACTAGAAGTAAATCCGTACCTACAGGTACAATGAATAAAGCCTTGACGAACGCGTCGAGTTCTCACACTTACACACTGGGATTCGACTCCTGTAAGACCTCCGCAGCCTGAGTCAAATTACACCAGCACTTTTCTGAATTCGAGTCCGGGGACTCGAGTTTGAGTAGATTGTGTTGTTTTTCCCTAAGGCAGTTAACTGATCCTGATACATCGGATATATCAGGCACGTATATCAATGATCCCTATGACACAAAATAGAGCACTCGAAAATATACTCAGAAGCGCACTCGAAAGACTTCATAAAGTCTCCACTCGAATCTGCGATTCCACTGGACACTCGGGGGCTACTGACATGGGCATACCTTATAGGTACTCGAGTTTGGTATATACGGCCTGATCTGGCAGAAGCCCACGGCGTTACCAGGGCCCAATCTAGGATTCGGGTGACCTACAGAGACTCTGACTGCTTGTGGCACAAGGCAAAGCCTAAGATAGAAAGTTTAAACGGGCAAACCCTAACTTGTAACCGACTCGACTTGCTACCTGAGACCTAGCCTATCTATATAAAGGCTAGGAGGGGGTGGCGAGGAGGACAATCACAACCCTAGTTTCCACAACCTCGCTAGATTACATCTGCGCACCCTTGTAACTTTCGACTCCCTCGATAATCCCAAGAGCAGACAAGCAGGAGTAGGGACCTCTACAAGGCCTGAACCTGGGTAAACCTTGCATCCCTGTGTGCTTGTTTGCTAGCCGATTGATGCCTCCAATGCTCCCTCCTTCTACAAAACCCAAGTCCATAACAATGGGCATTGATGAATTCAACCCTCGTTAGAAGCAATGCATAGGAGTTTTGTAAGATTTATTCCTTTGAAACAAACACATTTTATTGAAAAAATTCCTATGGATTAGAATCCTATCGAATTCCTTTGGAAATCCTTTGAATTCTATAGATTGTAGTGGAGTCGAGTCAATGAAACCAAGTTCCATATGAGCTACTTCTACAACCTAATTAATTAGGCCTTGCATGACACTAGATACATGTTATTACCCAATACTGTGAAGGTAGTAACATGTGAAAGTTTTACTAGTCTAAGATATTTAGTACTTGAGCAGCCTAAAATATGGAAGAGAAAGAAAACATCCAGCCAGAGCTCATTTTTGGGTGGAAGCACGAGGCAAACAGAAGGAAAGTTGGGCTAGACCACCAAGGGCCCCAACTTCTGCACTGTTGCGCCTGCACAGTTGTGCTCCGTACTCCATGGGAAGGAAGAGGTGACTATGATTCGCCGAAAAAAATAGGAAGAGGTGACTGCTGCGATGCTACCCACCTGAACAAGTCCCATTAAAGTCATAGATTCACCGATGCATGAGAAGAGCTGCCAATGCCACATTGAATAGGAGAGAGGGAGGATGATTCTCCTTCATCCAGGAGATATGAGCTACTCCTACAAGTATGCTTAATTAATTAGGATATCTTGCATGACACTGGACACATGCTATTACCCAATAAACTTTGAAGGTACTGTAGTAACATGTGAAAGTTTTACAAGCCTAAGTTATTTAGCACTATGAGTAGCCTAATATGGAAGGGAAAGAAAACATCCAGCCATAGCTCATTTTTGGGTGGAAACACGAGGTAAACAGAAGGAAAGTTGGGCTGGACCACCATGGGCCCCAACTTTCTCTGCACTGCTGCGCCTGCATGGTTGTAGTCCATTGGGCGGAAGCTTACATGGGAAGGAAGAGGTGATTGCTATGATGCTTCCCACCTGAACAAGTGCCAGGCATAGATTCATGGGTGGAGCATATCAGTCAATGCCGCATTGAGGAGGAGAGAGGGAGGATGATTATCCTTTATCCAGGACACTTTTCTCTCACGAAAGGCAGCGACGAGACATAATTTTGGGTGGATGAGCCTTTTTTAAACAAGGAAAAAGATTTGCGGTGGAAGGAGCCCTTGCTCACCTTGCCAGCAGTACGAGATCGACTAGGCACCAAAATCTGAGTACTAATAATACAAACAAGATTAATACTTGAGTACTACTAGTACTAGGAATCGGATAATAGGCGTCTACATATCATCACTATATAAAATTATAATAGGTAAAGCAGAAAAAATTATAAATTTGATCAACATCTATAAAGTATGGGTGTATATTTGGTTCTTATACTTTGTATATCATGTAAAAGTCAACGATTATTAGCTATCTAAAACTTGAAAATTTTGGTAACATGGTCTAGAGAAACGAGGGAGAAGATTCTAGAATGATGGAGAAGTGTGTTTTGAGGTTTGTGCATAGCATTCATTGTGATGAATACTATCAATAGAATCTTGTAGATGCTAGAATGGAAAAGAAGATGTAACGACTGGAAATGTTGGGATTCATGAGTCTTGATCCAACTGTCAATATTCAAAGTTATTTGTACACTATATAGTGGTAAGATACTATAATATAATATAATATAATATAAGATACATTAAAGATGGCCTAAGTCTAGGACAAGGCTTAAAGACATGTTTCTTTTCTCCACGACGTATAAGGTGAACCTTAGGAAATGCCACATAGGGCTTAAGGTGTGATTTTGTTTGCACATTGTGGATGCCCTTAGCCATGAGAGCACCTCCAAAATCATTTCTATTTTGGATTACAAAAAACTAGCTATAGGAAGAGGAAAGAGAAGGTTCAGCAATACCAAAAAAATCCTGCTTTGCTAGCCTTCCTATAATACTATTAAGTTGCATGTGCCCTACACGTGAGACTCTAATAATAGACGTTTGACATATAATCACTATATAAAATTATAATTGGTAAAGAAGAAAAAATATAAATTTGATCAACATCTATAAAGTATGAGTGTATATTTCATTCTTGTACTTTGTATATCATGTAGAAGTCAACGATTATTAGTTATCTAAAAATTGATCTTTTTTTTAACATGGTCTAGAGAAACGAGGGAGAAGATTCTAGAACGATGGAGAAGTGTGTTTTGAGTTTTCTGCATAGCATTCATTGTGATGAAGACTATCAATAGAATCTTGTAGATGCCAGAATGGAAAAAAAGATTCAACGGCTAGAAATGTTGGGATTCGCGAGTCTTGATCCAATGGTCAATATTCAAATTTATTCGTACACTATATAGTGGTAAGACTAGTAAGTTGCACGTGCCTTGCACATGATATACAAAGTACAAGAACCAAATATACACCCATACTTTATAGATGTTGATCAAATTTATATTTTTTATGCTTTACCTATTATAATTTTATATAGTGATGATCTGTCAGACGTCTATTATCTGAGTTCCACGTGTAGGGCACGTGCAACTTACTAGTTATAGTAGTTGAGAAAAGAAGATCCAACGGGTTTGTCAATGTTGGAATTTACGAATCTTGATTGATCCAACGGTCAACATTCAAAGTTATTCGTACACTATATAGTGGTAAGATAAGACTAGTAAGTTGCACGTGCGTTGCACGTGAGACTCATATAATAGACATCTGACATATCATCACTATATAAAATTATAATAGGTAAAGCAGAAAAAATTATAAATCTGATCAACATCTATAAGTATGGGTGTATATTTGGTTCTTGTACTTTGTATATCATGTAGAAGTCAACGATTATTAGCTATCTAAAACTTGAAAATTGTGGTAACATGGTATCGAGAAACGAGGGAGAAGATTCTACAATGATGGAGAAATGTGTTTTGAGGTTTGTGCATAGCATTCATTATGATGAAGACTATCAATAGAATCTCCTAGATGCTAGATTGGAAAATAAGATCCAATGACTTGAAATGTTGGGATTCGTGAGTCTTGATCCAGCAGTCAATATTCAAAGTTATTCGTATAGTATATAGTGGTAAGAAAATAAAAATATAATAGTGGTAAGATAAGAAAAGAAATACCATCACTAGTATAACTTCACGATGCTAAAATGGAAAAGAAGATCCAACAGCTGGCAATGGTGGGATTCACGAGTATTGATCCAGCGGTCAATATTCAAAGTTATTCGTACACTATATAGTGGTAAGATAAGATAACAAAGACTATCAATAGTATATTCTAGATGATGGAATGGAAAAGGGATCGAAGAACTAGCAGTAATTTAGGAATTCGTGGGTCATGATTCAACAGCCAATATTCAAAGCTATACTATATATAATAGTGGTAAGATAAGAAAAGAAAGAATATCAATAGTATATATTCTCGATGCTAAAATGGAAAGGAAGATCCAACGGCTGGCAATGTTGGGATTCACGAGTCTTGATCCAACGGTGAATATTCAAAGTTATTTGTACACTATATAGTGGTAAGATAAGATAAGATGACAAAGACTATCAATAGTATCTTCTAGATGATGGAATGGAAAAGAGGATCCAATAGCTAGCATCAATTTTTTTGGATTCGCACGTCATGATTCAATGGCCAATATTCAAAGTTATCTCGGCCTATACTATTTATATTAGTGGTAAGATAAGAAAAGAAAGACTATCATAATATCTTCTAGGTGATGGAATGAAAAAGAGGATCCAACAACTAGCGACAATGTTGGGATTCACAGGACATGATTCAACGGTAAATATTGAAAGTTATATATACACTATATATCTCTACCTCTACTACTATAATGGAGAAGTTTTGAATTTGATACATAGCATCAATCCTGACTGTTGGACTATTAGATCCAATGATTTCACAGTTGCTGGATTCATGTTGAACAGTACATAGTGCAAACTCCACCATGTTCTAGAACCATCATGTCACACCCCTCCCCAAAAAAATTCGTAGCACTGTAGGATGTATTCTCAATATGTGTAGATAGTTATTATTAATAACTACTACTATAATGGAGCAGTTCTGAATTGGATCCATAGCACCAATCCTAACCGTTGGGATGTTAGATCCAATGGTTCAGAGCAATTGGATTTGTGTTGAATAGTACCTAGAGCAAACTCCACCATGTTCTAGAACCATCATGTCACCACCCCCAAAATTTCATAGCACAACAGGCTATATTCTCAATATGTATAGATAGTTATTATTAATAGACTTAATTTATGCATTTTTCTCTAATTTATGAAATCTGATTTAACAAACATTAAGTTATTATTAACCAATAGTCTTGTTAGAGAAAAAACGCATACATTAAGTCTATTAATAATAACTATCTACACATATTGAGAATATTGCCTAATGTGCTATGAAATTTTGGGGGTGGTGACATGATGGTTCAAGAACATGGTGGAGTTTGCTCTAGGTATTTACTATTCAACACGAATCCATTTGCTCTGAACCAGTGGATCTAACAACCCAACAGTCAGGATTGGTGCTATGTATCCAATTCAAAACTGCTACATTATATTATCTTACCACTATATAGTGTACGAATAACTTTGAATATTGACCGTTGGATCAAGACTCGCGAATCCCAACATTTCCGACCGTTGGATCTTCTTTTCCATTCTAGCATCTAGAAGATTCTATTGATAGTCTGCATCACAATGAATGCTATGCATAAAACTAAAAACACACTTCTCCATCATTGTAGAATCTTCTCCCTCGTTTCTCTAGACCATATTAACAAAATTTGCAAGTTTTATATTGCTAATAATCGTTGACTTCTACATGATAGTACAAGAACCAAATATACACCCATACTTTATAGATGTTGATCAAATTTATATTTTTTCTTCTTTACCTATTATAATTTTATATAGTGATGATATGTCAGACGTCTATTATCTGAGTCTCACGTGTAGGGTATGTGCAATTTACTACTAGTATTAGAGAGAATAAAACCTACTATGCTATGAAATTTTGGGGGTGGTGACATAATGGTTCTAGAACATGCATGGTGGAGTTTTCTCTAGGTACTATTCAACACGAATCCAACTTCTCTGAACCATTGGATCTAATAGCCCAACGGTCAGGATTGGTGCTATGGATCCAATTAAAAACTGCTTCATTATAGTAGTAGACATATAACCACTATATACTGTACGAATAACTTTGAATGCTGACCGTTGGATCAAGACTCGCGAATCCTAATATTTCCAACCATTGGATCTTCTTTTCCATTCTATCATCTAGAAGATTCTATAGATAGTCTTCAGCATAATGAATGCTATGCACAAACCTCAAAACACACTTCTGCATCATACTAGAATCTTCTCCCTCGTAGCTAATAATCATTGACTTCCACGTGATCTTATCTTACCACTATATAGTGTACGAGTAACTTTCAATGTTGACCGTCGGATCAAGACTCACGAATCCCAGCATTTCTAGTCGTTGGATCTTCTTTTCCATTCTAGCATCTAGAAGATTATATTGGTAGTCTTCGGTATAATGAATGCTATGCTCAAACCTCAAAACACAATTCTCCATCATACTAGAATCTTCTCGCATGTTTCTCTAGACCATGTTATAAAAAACTTTCATGTGTTAGGTAGGTAATAATCTTTAACTTCTACATGATGATACAAAGTACAAGGAGCAAATATACGCCCATACTTTATAGATGTTGATCAAATTTATATTTTTTGTGCTTTATCAATTATAATTTTATATAGTGATGATATGTCATACGTCTACTATCTGAGTGTCACATGCAAGGCACGTGCAACTTACTAGTAGACTTAATGTATGTCTTTTTTCTCTAACTAGAACTTAATGTTTGTTAATAAATCACATTCATATAGTATATATACGTGTGTAGAACATGCCTTTTACTACTAGTACTAGTAAGTTATTTGTACACTATATAGTTGTAAGATAAGAGAAAAGAAAGACTATCAATAACATCTTCTCGGTGGTATATAATGGAAAGAAGATCCAACGGCTGGCAATGTTGGGATTCACGAGTCTTGATCCAATAATGGTCAATATTCAAAGTTATTTGTAGACTATATAGTGGTAAGATAAGATAAGATAAGAAAGATAATCAATTAGTACTATCGATCTTCTAGATGATGGAAAGGAGAAGTAGATCCAAACGCTGGCAATGATGAGATTCACGAGTCTTGATCCAACGCTCAACAAATAACTTTGAATATTGAGCATTGGATCAAGACATGTGAATCCCAATATTGCCAGCTGTTGGATCTTCTTTTCCATTCTAGCATCTAAAAGAGACTACTGATAGTCTTTTGAACAACAAACGCTATGCATAAACCTCATAACACATTTCTCCATCATTCTAGAATCTTCTCCCCCGTTTTTGTAGACCATGTTACCAAAATTTTCAAGTATATTAGGTATAGATAATCAACATTGAGTTCTACATGATACAAATACAAGAACATAATATACCATACTTTATAGATGTCGATCAAAATTATAATTTTTGAGCTTTACCTATTATATTATCTTACCACTATATAGTGTACGGATAACTTTGAACTTTGACTATTGCATCCCTAGAAGCAACCCTAAATTAGCTCCCCTATATCATAACCACAATATTTTAATAGGAAAGAGCTCACTTTATTAATTTGTTTTCACCCATCAACTCAGTCATCCACATAGGGCCCACTGATTGGGGAGGTCATGGTCGCCTTGGACGCACCACAAAATTATGACTAGGCCATCGAGTGTGGGAAGCAGAGTCAGAATTCCGTCCAATCGCTTACCCTAGTCATCATCATCGATATTTGCCACACGCATTGGATTCATGAGCAACATTGATTGTCCCTTTGCTGCGGTAATCTGCCACACTAAACTCAGATCACCTCTTTCCTATTTAATCTCTCCCCTTCCCCGCACCAAACCATATCTAATACCCCGCTCACAGCAACCATCTTTGTCCTCTTCTGTCATCCATGGCCACCTTCTAGCTGCCGTCCGCCGTACGAGAGCACAAAGACCCCGACATCGCTGCACAGGAAGACAATACCCTACGCATTCGGGCCTTCTCCCTACGGAGAATAACATGGCAGCTGGCGTGCGCCTTCCTCGATGCTAGGTACGGTCGCCACAAGTACTAAATGTACGACCTCTACGACAATCCGGATGGGACGTTGAAGGTCAAGTTCGTCAACTTCAGGGATGCCCGTATCCTCTACGGCCAGGCCTTCCACTTAGGCTACGAGAAGGTAGTGTTCACGGGCGCCAACATTTTCACCAACTACTGGAACCGGTTCCCCAACAACAGCAACTTCATACATAGTGTCCTCCCAGAGCCATAGATGACTCCCAAGGTGCCGCCTCCTTAGTCGGAGGTGCCGCTGATGGCTCAGGAGGTACCGCCGCCTTATCCGGAGGTGCGGATGAGTCAGGAGACAGCTCTGTCATTGGTGTCGATATCTAACAAGCTGCCGCTGGCGGCGTGGACTAGGTGCTAGGAGGCACCGGACCTGCACTAGTTCAGTAGCAAGTTCTATATATGTAAACTCATGTTGTTATGTTAATAGTTGAATGAAGTTTCTTTTGGTACTATCATCAAAAAAGTTACTTTTGGTACTACTCAATGTACCCTGTAGTACTGCTAATGGCGAGCTATTGAATACCCTTCCCCTAGATGTTTGTGAAGGAAGTTAAAATATCAAAACTGAGAAAGTTTGAATTACTACTCTATTGTAGTAGTAATACTTTTTGCTACCAAGGACCAAAATGGTTCCCACCAACGCAGCTGACGAACACGCCAGACACAGACACAGAGCCACCAACAGAAGGCAGGTCATCGGTCGACGCGTGTGCGCAGTGTCACGTTGTGGATGAGGGAGAGATCAACCGGACGGGGTGTGGGTGGTGATGAGGGAGTGAAGGAGAGAGAAAACACAATTTGTTTTGCGTGCATATATATTCTAAAGGTCCTGAAATTTACTCTACTCATTGTACCATGTACCTTGTGTCAGGAATCCATCCCAGCTTTGCTCTGACATCACATCGCCTTCTAATCCTCCTCTTCGCAGATCTCTAGCTGCCTGTTCGGTGCTCATAGTCTCGTCTCTCTCTTTATTTTTTAACATAAAAAGGAAATCTATTCTTCTTACTTCCTTTTTAGAAAATAAATTCCTATCACTTGGAAAATTCAAATTGATTATTTTTTGTTTTTAATATCTTCGATTGTTTTCAAAAGATGGCCAAATTTGTTGCCATGCAAATTCTTGGATATGGGATCATAAGAATAGTTTACATTCTACATAAAGGACCTAAAAGGGAAAATTACATCGAGGTCCATACATTTAGCACAAAGGATCCTAAAATTGAGCAAAGAAAATAGTCGAGTTCGGCTCATTCTCGAGAGAGCTGCTGACCGAGCCATACTCTTCATATTACTTCCTCTTCTATAGTATTTCAAAATATGGCCAAATCTGTCACCATGCAAATTCATGAATATGGGATCATCAACATAAAGTATGATGTAGAGATATGGCCTTTACCTTGTGGTCCTTCGGCTTGAAATCCAAGATTTTTTCAAACTCGTTGACAACTACGCTTAAATTCATTTAAATTCGACCAATTACTTTTAGGTTAGCATTTTACATAGTCGATAGGAGTACATTCTACATCAAGGACCTAAAAAATAGAAAATTACACCGAGGTCCATACATTTAGCACAAAGGAACCTAAAATTGAGCAAAGAAAACAGTCGGGTTTGGCTCCTTCTTGAGAGAGTTGCTAATCGAGCCATACTCTTCATACTACTTCCTCTTCGATTGTTTTCAAATAAGGCAGAATCTTTCGCCAGGCAAATTCTTGGATATGGGATCATGAGCATAAAGTATGATGTAGAGATATGGCCTTGACCTTGTGGTCGTTCGCCATGAAATCCAAGAATTTTTCATACTCGTTGACAACTATGCTAAAATTCATTGAAATTTTACCACTTACTTTTAGGTTAGCATTTTACACGGTCGATGGGAGTGAATTCAACATCAAGGACCTAAAAAAAGGAAAATTACATCGAGGTTCATACATTTAGCACAAATGACCCTAAAATTAAGAAAGAAAAATAGTCGGGTTCAACTCCTTCTCGAGAGAGCAGCTGATGGAGCCATACTCTTCATACTACTTTCTCTTCGATTCTTTTTTCAATATGGACAAATTTGTCTCCATGCAAATTCTTGGATACTCGATCATCAGAATAAAGTATGATGTAGAGATATTGCCTTGACCTTGTGGTCGTTTGGCTTGAAATCTAAGAATGTTCATACTCGTTAACAACTATAAGCTGAAATTCGTTTAAATTTCACCACTTACTTTTAGGTTCTAATTTTACATGATTGGTGGGAGTACATTTTACAACAAGAACCCCAAAAGGGGGAAATTACATCGAGGTCCATAGATTTAGCACAAAGGACCCTAAAATTAAGCAAGCAAAATTGTCAGGTTCGGCTCCTTCTCGAGAGAGTAGCTGATCGATCCACACTCTTCATACTACTTCAATTTTGATTGTTTTCAAAATATGGCCAAATTTGTCGGCATGCAAATTCTTGGATATGGGATCATCAGCATAAAGTATGATGTAGATATGGCCTTCACCTTGGTCGTTCGTCTTGAAATACAAGAATTGTTCATATTCATTGCCAACTAAGATTAAATTCATTTAAATTTCACCACTTACTTTTAGGTTAGAACTTTACACGGTCGATCAGAGTACATTTTACATCAGGGACCTCAAAAAAGCAAAAATTACATCGAGGTCCATACATTTCGCATAAAGGACCCTAAAAGGACTTTTTTGGTTCGGCTCCTTCTCGAGAGATCAGCACATCTGAGCCAAACTCTTGATACTACTTCCTCTTCGATTGTTCTCAAAACATGGCAATATCTGTTGCCATGCAAATTCTTTGACATGGGATTATCAGCATATAAAGTATGATGTTTATATGGCCTTTACCTTGGTCGTTCGGCTTGAAATCCAAGAATGTTCATACTCATTGACAAGTAAGCTTAAAATCATCTAAATTTCACCACTTACACTTTTAGACCTAAAAAGGGGGAAATTACATCGAGGTCCATACATTTAGCACAAAGGACCCTAAAATTAAGCAAGGAAAATAGTCGGGTTCGGCTCCTTCTCGAGAGAGTAGCCGATCAAGCCATAGTCTTCATACTACTTCATCTTCGATTGTTTTCAAAATATGGCTAAATTTGTCGGCATGCAAATTCTTGGATATGGGATCATCAACATAAAGTATGATGTAGATATGGCCTTGACCTTGGTGATTCGTCTTGAAATACAAGAATGGTTCATACTCGTTGACAACTAAGCTTAAATTCATTTAAATTTCACCACTTACTTTTTGGTTAGAACTTTACAAGGTCGATCGGAGTACATTTTACATCAGAGACCTCAAAAAAGCAAAAATGACATCGAGGTCCATACATTTAGCATAAAGGACCCTAAATGGAAAAAATTCCGATTCGGCTCATTCTCGAGAGATCGGCTAATCAGATACAAACTCTTAATACTACTTCCTTTTCGATTGTTTTCAAAACATGGCCAAATCTGTTGGCATGCAAATTCTATGACATGGGATCATCAACATGAAGTATGATGTTGATATGGCCTTGACCTTGGTCGTTCGGCTCCAAGTCCAAGAATGTTCATACTCATTGACAAGTAAGCTTAAAATTGCCTAAATTTCACCACTTACACTTTTAGACCTAAGAAGGGGGAAATTACATCAAGGTCCATACCTTTAGCATGAAGGACCCTAAAATTAAGCAAGGAAAATAGTCGGGTTCGGCTGCTTCACTAGAGAGTAGCTGATCGAGCCATACTCTTCATACTACTTCATCTTCGGTTATTTTCAAAATATGGCCAAATTTGTCGTCATACAAATTCTTGGATATGGGATCATTAGCATAAAGTATGATGTAGATATGGCCTTGACCTTGGTCGTTCGTCTTGAAATATAAGAATTGTTCATACTCGTTGACAACTAAGCTTAAATTCGTTTAAATTTCACCACTTACTTTTAGGTTAGAACTTCACACGGTCGATCGGAGTACATTTTACATCAAGGTCCTAAAACAAGTATATGATGTAGAGATATGGCCTTGACCTTGTTGTCGTTCGGCTTGAAATCCAAGAATGTTCATACTCGTTGACAACTAAGCTTAAATTCATTTAAATTTAACCACTTACTTTTAGGTTAACATTTTACATGGTCGGTGGGAGTATATTTTACATCAAGGGCCTATAAAAAGGGAACATTACATCGAGGTCCATACATTTAGCACAAAGGACCCTAAAATTGAACAAAGAAAATAGTCGGGTTTGGCTCCTTCTCGAGAGAGCCGCTGATCGAGCCATACTCTGCATACTACTTCCTCTTTGATTGTTTTAAAAATATGGCTGAATCTGTGGCCATGCAAATTCTTGGATATGTGCATCATCAGCATAAATTATGATATAGATATCTGGCCTTGACCTTATGGTCGTTCGGCTTGAAATCCATGAATTTTTCATACTCGTGACAACTAAGCTTAAATTCATTTAAATTTCAACACGTACTTTTAGGTTAGAATTTTACATGGTCGGTCGCAGTACATTTTACATCAAGGACCTAAAAATGGAAAATTATATCGAGGTCCATACATTTATCACAAAGGACCCTACGAAGGAAAACTTTCTATTTCAGCTCCTTCTCGAGAGATCAGTTGATTTGAGCCAAACTCTTCATACTACTTTCTCTTCAATTGTTTTCAAAATATTGCCAAATCTGTTGCCATGCAGATTCTCTGATATGGGATCATCAACAGAAAGTATGATGTTTATATGGCCTTGACCTTGGTCATTCGACTGAAATCCAAGAATGTTCATACTCGTTGACAAGTACGCTTAAAATTGTCTAAAGTTCACCACTTACACTTTTAGGTTAGAATTTTACACGGGCGGTGGAAGTACATTTTACATCAAGGACCCCAAAAAGAGAAAATTACATCGATGCCCATACATTTAGCACCCCCCCTAAAAATAAGTAAGGAAAGCAGTCGTGTATGGCTCCTACTCGAGAGAGCAGCTGATCGAGCCATATTCTTCATACTACTTCATCTTTGATTGTTTTCAAAATATGTCCAAATCTATCGGCATGCTAATTCTTGGACATGGGATCATCACCAATGTGATGTTGATATGGCCTTGACCTTGGTCGTTTGGCTTGAAACCCAAGAATTTTCATACTCATTGATAACTAAGCTTAAATTTCTTTAAATTTCACCACTTACACTTTTTGGTTAGAATTTTACACGGATGGTGGGAGTACATTTTACATCAAGGAGCTAAAAAAGGTAAAATTACACTAAGGTCCATACATTTAGCATAAAGGACCAGAAAATTTCACAAAGAAAACAGTCTTGTTTGGCTCCTCGGGAGAGCAGATGATCGGGCCCTACTCTTCATACTACTTCCTCTTCGATTGCTTTCAAAATATGGCCAGATTTGTAGCTATGCAAATTCTTGGATACGGGACCATCAGCATAAAGTATGATGTAGATATGGCCTTGAACTTGGTCGTTCGGCTTGAAATCCAAGAATGTTCATACTCACATTTATATTTAAATAGTTGTCAAAACTCATGTTTATCTTCATGGAAAGTAGTACATGTAGGAGAATGTCGTGTGACTTCTTTTGTTATTAGTACTCATTATTTTTTGTTTGATTATTTTTAAAACAAGGACAATTTTTTTGGCAGCCTTTCAAAAACCATGTTTCGCAATATGGCCTACTATATGTATTAACATTCTTGTGTTTCAAGCAAGATGATCGAGGCCAAATTCCATATATATTTCGTAGTTTATGATAATGTGCGCATATTTTGGAGATGGGTTCATCATGGAATGGTAAACAACATTTCCAGTGTATGGTTGGATCCTTTATGTCCAAAAACTAGCATATTAAATTCCCGGGTGCAAAAAATGTGTTGTTTTGTGAAGTAAGTATTAGTATGAATAGAACACATCAGAATCGCACCACATATTTTGTTTATATGGAAATCATTCTTATAAATTGGCATGGCCATCAATTTGACAAGAAATTACAGAAGAGTTTTTTTGTTGGAAACTGTCAACACCCGGATTTTTAATCCCAGATGCCTGTTATGCCATACATCCCAATCCCAGGATTACCATTTTTGCGGGACATAACAGATTGGATATCACAGTACATCCTCCATTACAAACCATAATAAGGTCTTACACAAATAAAGGATCTCATGATGCAGTCATAGTACAAACAACTAGCCGAATAAATAGCATAGCGGTGGGCTCCATCTTCAGTGTTACAGGTAATGCTGACGATGGGAGATGATCCTAGTTGTCGTAGACGTCCTACTGTCCTCCTTCCGGATAGTCCTCCTCATAGTCTGGCCACAGGAATAGCCAGGGACAAAGCCATGAGTACTCTTTAAGTACTCGCAAACTATCACTAACAAGCAAGGTAGTTCTAATAGGAATGCTAAGTTCTAAGTTTATTTGTAAAGTTAAGTTTGAAACCTAAGCTGAGTTTAGAAACAAAGAAAGATAAAAGAAAGTTTGAAATCACCTAAGTGGGAACTTAGTAGTCATAGTCACAACCATATTGTGGTCAATTCAGGTCACAGTTCATTTCATAAGTAATTTTGAAAACATCTGACAACGGAACTGTATGGCCATTCCAACAGTCCATAACCGCGGATGTGGTTATTCGAATAGCTTGACACTCTGCATAGGTGGTACACTTTCACCACAAAATTCGATACGTCTATCAGGGATAACCCCGAATCATCATACTTAGTATGCAGATAATCAAACATCACCTTTCCTTTACACACTCTAGTATAAGCACCTCTCATATGAGCTTGGCCTCCCAGCCATGGCCATCTGCCATCCTGGGCACTGCATAGGTGGACAACATTCAGAGGTAGCCTCAGCTCAAACCTCTCCCACGAGGGAACCTATACTAATGCATATAAACTTCCGGCTAATCCTTACCCAATTCAGGTATTGTGGTTGTACAGTAAAATTGGAATGGTATCGCATCTGAACCCAACCATCAGTTTTTATAAAGGGCTAAGGCTCATGCCTCAACATTTTCATCATCATCATAAACCATTTGTGTTTCTGAACACATGTCAAAACATCTCAATAGAATGACTCATCATTCCAAGTTAAGAGTGTTCACTAGTGTGGCATGCTAATATCAATATCATGCCATAGAATAACATCTAAGTCTCACTAGATAGGCCAAGTTTTATACTCTTATGCTATCTATAAATAAATTAAAGGACTTTGGTAAAGTAAAAGAAAGTAAAGCTTGTAAGTAACACTTAGGATAGGCATAAATAAAAGAGGTATAACCAAAGCATGCCTAATGCATCTTGCTTAGGTTATCTTGCTTAATTCTAGCTTGCTAACAATAGCTTGCCTTGATTGGTGTAGTGGTTGAAATTGTCCTTGTCTTCTTCAGGGTAGAACTCCTCCTCTTCGTAGACTTGGTCGATACTATCGTCTATAAATACATACGGAATACACAATCACCAAAAAATACTTAACTAGTCTACTAAGCACACTAAGGCACATATTTGATGATCTAGTATCATCACAAACATCACAAGATTTAATGAACTAGTTTCATTTATTTTATTTGAGAAAAGTAATTTCTACTCATTGAAATTAATTAAGATTTAATATTCTCCAATTAAAATATGGGATCATATGGACACATGTCATCACGACATATTCCAATACATGGGAATGTGATTTAAATGTTGGATCACATTTTATAAAGTCTCAGATTAATATTTAAAAGATCTAAAGTGACTAGAAATGCCTATATAGCATTAATTTGGTACTAGTCCAAAGGCACTGCATGTAAACCTAAATATTATTACATATTCAGATAGGTATTATCAAATGTGATTTTAAAGAGTTGGAATCAACTCAAAAGCTAGTATGGTTGATATTTGAAAAATGTTTGAATGTAGAAAAGTCAGTGTCTTGTTATTTTTGCTATACGTGATCTATAACTCTGATTGATTTAAATCCAACGGGCTTGGATAGAGATTTAAATTATATTTCCAATAAAATTGAAATCATGTCATTTGGTTAAGTAAATTCTTTTGAGTTGATTTTTAAACAAGGGGACATAATCTAGATTAAGTCTAAATAGAAAAATCTACATTTGACTTCTCGGGTCAGCGCGGGAAAGAAAATGGGCCAGCCCAGTGGCACTCCGTGGTGCCGAGGACAACTGACAGGGGGGTCCCGCATGTCAGCGACACAACTCAACATGAAGCAGTACGGGGCGATGTGAACCGTGCGATTAGAACCTAGATCAACGACTCTGGTTTATCGTCGATGACGGACTGGTTGTTGGCGATACGGAACCCTAGCGGCTCGGTGGGGGTCTAGTGGGGTCTTTCCAGGGCTCCAGCTAACGTGGCGATGGGGGCGATCGAACGAGGAGATGACGGCGGACTCAGTCGAGGTCGCGACGGCTCCTGGGGTGGTCGCAATCGATAGGCCCCTTTCTCCTCTGCTGCGGCGACTACGGTGGAAATTCTAGCAAACGGCTGATCTTGCGGCTCCAGCGATGCTGTGAGGTGGTTCTGAGAGAGAGGGAAGTGAGGTAGTGTGGCGAAATGGTGCTGGGGAGGGCTCCTTATATAGGCTCGACGAGGAGACCATGAGGGCGACAGTGAGCTTGGCGGTGACGATGGTACAGGGCGCTAGAGGCATGGGCGGTGTAGGCGGACGGTGGCTTGCCTCTTGGTGGTCAGCTACGATGTGATGGCGATGCTAGGGCGGTGGCATTTGGTCGGGAAAGGGCGATGCTCTGCACGGCAGAGGCGGTGCTCGGCGCGGCGTGCGGTGGCTGCTGGTCGCGCGGCGAGAAAAGGGCGTGTCTGTGGGTGGGCTGAGGTTATGGCGGAGCGGCGGGGGCAAGCTGGGGTCGAGGCACGGCTTGTGCTGGCCTGTCGGGGACGACGCTCTGGCGTGCTCCGTGCATGGCACAGAGTCTCGGTGAGCGGGTGACTTGCGGTGGTCCAGGGGCTGGCATGGCTCGGCGAAGGGACCTAGGGCGGCGGTGTGATCACGCCTACCTCCCTGGTGTGGCTGGGGGCTAAATTGTAGCTTTTTTATGGTCTGGTTAGAGCTAGGGGAGACAAGGTAACAAGATTGAGCCCAATTGGCTTGACAAAGCATTGATTCAAATAGTGTTAGTTAGGCAGATATATTTTTGCCTGCCAAGTGTTCGACAAAATGGCCGCAAGAAGATTTTATTTCGATCTTGAAAAGCTTTTTGGTGGATGTGTTAGTCATATGTTTAAGCATCTGTGGTTGCTTGGGATTGTCAAGGAGAACTCATTTGAGTGGTTTTTGAAGAAGTGTGATCTATGCATATGAAATGGATTCCATTTTCAAATGCCATTTAAAATTAGTGTTCAAATGTTTTTGTAAGATTTCAAAGTGGTCCTTGGTAGATATTTACTTGTACTAGCAAGAGGTGCAAAGAGTTAGAGTTGTTTCTGTTTGAATTTGACTCCTAGGAACACCTAAAGTGACCTAATGGATTAAAATGGCACAAATGACCATTTGCATTTATTAATTCCATTTGATTTCTTTTTCTTTGGATTTTGCTTGGTAATGATCTAGATGATGTGGAATTCACCTTTGAATCATTCTACAACTATTAGAACAAAAAACATGGCAATTCAAAACAATTCTATATTAATGCAACACACATATGCATTCTTAAATGTTTTAATTATAAAAAGTTTTTGTTAACCCTAAATTGGGTGATTTGGATCTTGATAACCTTTACTAAAGTTTTGGGATGTTACAAACCTTCCCCCTTAAACAAAATCTCGTCCCGAGATTTAAGAAAGAAAACTAGGAACTAAAGAGATATGGAAACTCAGTCCTAATGTAATCTTCTTGCTCCCAAGTGGCTTCTTCATCGGTATGGTTGCTCCATTGGATCTTGAGAAATTTGATACTCCTCGTCCTGGTGGTTCTGTAAGCTTCTTCCAAGATACGGATTGGAACCTCACGATACGTTAGTTCCTTGTTGATATCAACGCCTTGGTGATCGATGTTCTTGAAACCTTCGGTCTTCTCCGGCCCTTCCAAGCATTTGCGAAGTAACGAGATATGGAACACATTGTGGATGGCAGACATCTCTTCTGGCAGTTCTAGTTGATACGATACTTCTCCTTGATTATTCAGAATCTTGAAGGGTCCGATATATCTGGGGGCTAACTTTCCTTTCAGACTAAAACATTGCGTTCCCTTCAATGGTGAAACTTTGAGATACACAAAATCTCCGACATTGAAAGTCAGATCTCTATGTCTCTTATCAGTATAACTCTTCTGTTTGGATTGGGCGGTCTTGAGGTGCTCACGGACTTTGTGAACCTTATCTTCGGCTTTTCGTAGGATGTCGGGTCAGAAAATCTGACTCTCTCCTACTTGCGACCAATTCAAAGGGATACAACACTTTCTTCCATATAAGAACTCAAATGGGGCCATTTGCAAACTGGCTTGATAACTATTGTTGTATGAGAATTCTGCGAAACACAGACAATCTTCCCATTTTGATCCATACTCTAACACCCAAGCTCTCAACATATCTTCTAAGATTTGGTTGACTCTTTTAGTCTGTCCATCGGTCTGAGGGTGATAAGCTGTGCTGAGATTCAACTTGGTTCCTAATCCTTCTTGGACTTTCTGTCAAAATCTCGAGGTAAATTGGGTTCCACGATCCGAGACTATGGTCTTGGGGGTTCCATGCAAACGAACAATTCTGGCAATGTACAACTCTACTAGCTTCGAACTTTGGTACATTGTCTTGATATGTATAAAATGGGCTACCTTGGACAGTCTATCAACGATGACCCAGATAGAGTAATTTCCCCTACTAGAACTAGGCAAACCAGTGATAAAGTCCATTCTGATGGAATCCCATTTCCGTTCCAGAATCTGCAATGGTTGCAATAGTCCTGCGGGTCTCTGATGTTCCGCTTTGACTCTTTGACATATATCACACTTGGGGATGTAGCTTCCGATTTCTATGTTCATCTTGTGCCAGCAAAATTGTTCCTTTAAATCTTGATACATCTTTGTTCCTCTAGGGTGGATAGAATAAAGCGTATCATGAGCTTCTTGCATGATAACTTGCTTCAGCTCCGAATCTGTTGGCACACAGATACGTCCTTTGTACCACATAACTCCTTCTTCTTCTTCGGTGAATCCAGGCACCTTTCCTATACCAATACGACGCTTGATTCCGTTGATACTTGCATTTCCCTTCCGGGCTTCCTTGATCTAGCTAATCAAAGTGGGTTAAAGTTCAATGCTAGCTAAAAATCCATTGCTAACTAGCTCAGTTCTAAAATACTCCAACTCCTGAGGCAAACTTGGTTGCTTCTCCTTCATCATGGTGTTTAACCTACATGACAATCTGCTAAGAGCATCCGCTACCACATTGGCTTTACTGGGGTGATAGTGAATGTCAAGGTCATAATCCTTAATTAACTCTATCCATCTCCTTTGCCTCATATCCAGCTCCTTCTGAGTGAAAATATACTTCAAGCTCTTGTGATCTTTGTAAATCTCACACTGATTACCCATAAGATAATGACGCCATGTCTTCAATGCCAAAACTATGGCTGCTAGTTCAAGATCATGGGTAGGGTAGTTCTGCTCATGCTGCTTCAGTTGGCGAGACAGATATGCGATGACTTTGCCTTCTTGCATCAATACACATCCGAGACCAATCTTGGATGCATCACAATACACATCAAATGGCTTCTTGATATCTGACATGATCAATATTGGGGCTGAAATCAATATCTTCTTGAGCTCTTGGAAACTGGCTTCACATTTGTCAGTCCATTCGATCATCTTGTCTTTCTTCAACAATTGGGTGATGGGTCTTGCGATGCTCGAAAATCCTTCAACGAACCGCGGTAATATCCCGCTAATCCGAGAAATGCACGAACTTGGGTTTGAGTGGTTGGGGCTTCCCATTCTTTAACATCTTTGATCTTGGCGGGATCAACAGCGACTCCTCCGGCAGACACAATATGTCCAAGGAATCCTACTTCTTTCAGCCAAAACTCGCATTTGCTGAACTTGGCATACAACTGATGCTCACTAAGGGTTTGAAGGATGATTCTTAGATGTTGCTCATGTTCTTCTTCTGACTTAGAATAGATAAGAATATCGTCGGTAAACACAATGACAAATTTATCTAGAAAATTCATAAAGATCTTATTCATGAGATTCATGAAATAACCGGGGGCATTGGTTAATCCAAAAGACTTGACAGTATACTCATATAATCCATATCTAGTGGTAAAGGTGGTCTTTGGAATATCCGTTGCACGGATCTTAAGTTGGTGATAAACAGTCCTAAGATCAATCTTAGAGAACACTCTGCCACCAGTCAACTGATCAAACAGATCCTCTATCTTGGGCAGTGGATACTTGTTCTTGATGGTGACATCATTCAGCTTCCGGTGATCTATGCACAAACGGTTGCCTCCATCCTTCTCGTCGACAAACAACACGGGCGATCTCCATGGTGATGCACTTGGTTGAATCAAACCTTTCGCTAGCATAGCATCCAATTGCTTCTTTAGCTCCACTAACTCTGATGGGTTCATGCTATAGGGTCTCTGAGCTAAGGGTTCGGTTCCAGGGATTAGTTCGATAATGAACTCAATATCCCGATCCAAGGGCATACCAGGCAATTCATCTGGGAATACGTCGGGGTATTCACAGACTACACTGACTTGGTCTATGGTGGGTAGGGCTAGACTCTTGTTGCATTTGAATTGACGGGTCAAGGTTTCAGATATATGCTCTACTGATACTCCAGAGGTACTGGTCATGGTGATGGATTTCTTGGCACGGTCGATCCATCCTTTATGTTTCGACATCCAATCCATTCCTAGTACTACTTCCAAACCTTTGGTTCCAAGTACTATTATATTGACATAAAAATCTATCCCATGTATTCTAATAGGTACAACTTTGCAAATTTTTCTAGCTTTTGTGGTTGAAACAGGTATTTGAACTATCATGACATGCTTCAAGTTGGTTGGGTGAATCTTACTAGTGCATGCAAATTCTTCAGTAACAAACGAGTGCGATGCTCCAGAATCAAACAACACTCTTGCTAATACTGAGTTGATAGAAAACATACCTAGCACGACATCTTGCGCTTCTTGGGCTTCTTCAACATTCATGTGGAAGAGACGGCCGTTGCGGTTGTGAGGGTTCCCTGGGGCGATTCTTCTTCCGGGCTTAACATGGCGCTGCTGCTGAGCTGGGGCATTCACATTGGCAGTGGCGGCAATCTTCTTGGGACACTCATTGGAGTAGTGACCCTTCACTCCACACTCAAAACAAGTAATCAGAGACTTGTCTTTTGCTGCAACAGGCACAACATTGCTTCCAGTCCTCAGAGCAGTGTTGTTGTTGTTGTTGTTGTTGGACTTGGGCGGGGCACGGTTGAAGTTGTTGGAGTTGTTGGGGTGGTTTTTGTTATTCTCTCCGGACTTCACATTTCCTCCGCCAAGGTTGGGGTAGCTTGGACGAGACATTGGGGGTCTATTGTTCTGCGGGGCATATCCGGCAGACTGGTTGGGGCGATACTTCTAGGCACTATGGGACCCAGCTTGGTGCATCATCCGACGTTTGGGGGTTGTCATTCGCCTGGTTGATCTTCCCTTCCATCTAAATGGCAGAGTCGACTAGCTCTTCGAGATCCTCAAAACGGATGTTGACTAGCACCGTCTGCATCTCATCATGCAGTCCATTCAGGAATCTCTCCTTCTTCGTGTCCTACGTGTTGCCTACGTGTTGATCTCATCGGGTGCATACCTAGCGAGGGACAAGAATCTGTCACGGTACTCCACTACAGTCATTCTGCCTTGCTTTAGTTCTCTGAATTCATCTCTCATACTGGTGACTAAACCCTGCGGCACATGGGTGCGACTGAACTTGACTTTGAAGGCTTCACACGTCATCACTTGACCATGGTTCATTGTGCGGGTGTTGTTCCACCATGCTCTTACATCTCCGGCCAGATAGTGGGTGGCAAACACTTTCTCGTTGGCATCCACTCCGGCGACTTCTAAGTTATTCTCCATGGTCTATAACCAATCATCAGCATCCAACGGGTCTTCAGACTTGCTAAACATTGGATGATTGGTATTCTGGAAGTTTTTGAGCTTGGATCCATGATGATCCTAGTTTCCATGGCCTTGATTGTTGTGGGCCATCTGGGTGATCTGCTGTAGGGTGGCTAGATTGGCTTGGCACTCTGCCCTACAAGCTTCACGGTCCGCAATTAGCGTCTCCAGAATCTGCAACATCGGATCCTACGATGAGTTTCTCCCTCCTTGGTTTCCACAAGTCATCTGAAGATTGAGATAGATAATGGGGTAAGAAGGAAAGTTCTAAGGTTTATGGTTTTGGTTTCAAAGCTAAAACTTTGAGTTTGACTCAGGTTTTGCAACTAACTTCTTTTCATTCATTCAAGCCAAGCACACGATACAAACACATACACCACAACAAAAGGAAAACAAATTGTTTTAAGAACCATTCTGTAAGCTAAGATACAATGGGACTGATACTTCTCACTTCTATGATAGTGCTCTAGTGCATCTACTCATCATCGATGAAGACAGAGTCATCATCGTCGGTGTAGAAGTGCATGCATCATCTTCCAGGTAGTCATCACCATTGCTGAGGTACGAGTGAATATCCCCTGGATGTCTTCACCTTCCTCCTCTTCTTCTTTTGCTGCAAGTTGAGCTTCTTACTCCTTGATGGTCTTCTCGAGGTCAGCCACCTTCTTACAAAGATGCTCGATGGTGCGATCTTTCTTTGCGCGTTGACGGCAAAGTGACTGACGATCCTTGACGAGCAGTGAGAAAGTTTGGGCCTTCTGGGCGGCAATGGCAAGGTTGTGGTTGGCGTACCCTCGAGCATTGTCCAATTCCTTCTGTCTGTCATATAGTAGGAAGTCAAGGTTCTCCACTTGGCGCTTCAACTCCGGGTGACTTGGCATCTCCAGAGGCATTTCCATAGAATCACGCCTTGCATACTGAGCAAAGCGAGTTCCCTGGATCAAGTTGACATTCTGTGCGCAAAGACGGGTGAGAGCTTCATGCATTGCCCTAGATAATCCATATAGCCAGTTGTTCGCTCTCACGGTGAATAGAATCATCTCAGAAAGTGGTGCCTCCATCTTACCTCGCAGATCAGCAACTACTAGCCATTGTAAATATCCTCCTGGGTGGTCATTGAGTTGAGCTCCGAAGAATTCCGGATGCGGATGCTCAAGGTACTCAGACAGTGCATCATGATCCCTCTCGAAGATCAGTTGGCCTCCGTTTCCCAACTGGTAGAACTTGCGGTACTGAACTTCCATCTATAAGAATTTATGATGAGAAAGTTAGTGCGGTGATCAAGTGTGTCAAAATTTATGTTGCAATGTAAGAATTTTGAGGATCATGAATCTTTTTGAAAGAATCTCAAGGGTAAGAGGGGAAATAGTTTTTCATAAATAATCACTTCTTTTTGTTTTGAAACTAAGTTTTTGTTCGGACGTCCATTCTAACTAGGGTCTCCTATGGTCAGGATGGCTCTGATACCAACTTGTCAACACCCAGATTTTTAATCCCAGATGCATGTTATGCCATACATCGCAATCCCAGGATTACGATTTTTGCGAGACATAGCAGATTGGATATCACAATACATCCTCCATTACAAACCATGATAAGGTCTTACACAAATAAAGGATCTCATGATCCAGTCTTAGTATGAACAAGTAGCAGAATAAATAGCGTAGCGGTGGGCTCCATCTTCAGTGTCATAGGCAATGCTAACAATGGGAGCTGATCCTAGTTGTCGTAGCCGTCCTGCTGTACTCCTTTCGGATAGTCCTCCTCATAGTCTAGCCACGGGAATAGCCAGGGACAAAGCCACGAGTACTCTTTAAGTACTCGCAAACTATCACTAGCAACCAAAGTAGTTCTAGTAGGAATGCTAAGTTGTAAGTTTATTTGTAAAGTTAAGTTTGAAACCTAAGCTGAGTTCAGAAACAAAGAAAGATAAAAGAAAGTTTGAAATCACCTAAGTGGGAACTTAGTTGTCATAGTCACAACCATGTGTTGGTCAATTCAGGTCACAATTCATTTCATAAGTCATTTTGAAAACATCTGACAACGGAACAGTATGGCCACTCCAACTGTCCATAACCGTGGATGCGGCTATTCAAATAGTTTGACACTCTGTAGAGGTGGTACACTTTCATCAAAGAATTCGATACATCTTCCAGGAATAACCGTGAATCATCATACTTAGTATGCAGATAATCAAACATATCCTTTCCTTTACGCACTCTAGTATAAGCACCTCTCCTATGAGCCTGGCCTCCCAGCCATGGCCATCTGCCATTCTGGGCACTGCATAGATGGACAACATTGAGAGGTAGCCTGAGCTCAAACCTCTACCGCGAGGGAACCAATACGAATGCATATAAACTTCCGGCTAAGCATTACCCAATTCAGGTATTGTGGTTGTACGGTAAAATTGGAATGGTATCGCATCCGAACCAACCATTCATTTTTATAAAGGGCTAAGGCTCATGCCTCAACATTTTCATCATCATCATAAACCATTTTTGTTTCTGAACACATGTCAAAACATCTCAATAGAATGAGTCATCATTCCAAGGTTTTCATAAGCATTTTCACCAAGTATTCCCATCTAAAGTGATCAAGTTTTTGGTTTAGCTCTAAACTACAAAGTTAAGAGTGTTCACTAGTGTGGGACACTAATATCAATCTGATGCCATAGAATGACATCTAAGTCTCACTATATAGGCCAAGTTTTATACTCTTTATGCTATCTATAAATAAAGTAAAGAACTTTGGTAAAGTAAAAGAAAGTAAAGCTTGTAAGTAAAACTTAGGATAGGTATAAATCAAAGAGGTATAACCAAAGCATGCCTAAAGCATCTTGATTAGGGTATCTTGCTTAATTCTAGCTTGGTAACAATAGATTGCCTTGATTGGTGTAGTGGTTGAAATTCTCCTCGTCTTCTTCGGGGTAGAACTCCTCCTCTTCATAGAATTGGTCGGTACTATCGTCTATAAATACATACGGAATACACAATCACCAAACAATACTTAACTAGTATACTTAGCACACTAAGGCACATATTTGATGATCTAGTATCATCACAAACATCACAAGATTTAATGAACTTGTTTCATTTATTTTATTTGAGAAATGTAATTTCTACTCATCAAAATTAATTAAGATTTAATATTCTCCAATTAAAATATGGGATCATATGGACACATGTCATCGCCACATATTCTAATACATGGGAATGTGATTTAAATGTTGGATCACAATTTATAAAGTCTAAGATTAATATTTAAAAGATTTAAAGTGAGTAGAAATGCCTATATAGCATTAATTTGGTACTAGTCCAAAGTCACTGCATTCAAACCTAAATATTATTACATATTCAGATAGGTATTGTCAAATATGAGTTTTGAGAGTTGGAATCAACTCAAAAGCTATCATTGTTGATTTTTGAAAAATGTTTGAATGTAGAAAAGTCTCTGTCTTGTTATTTTTGCTATAGGTGATCTATTACTCTAATTGATTTAAATCCAACGGGCTTGGATAGATATTTAAATTATCTTTCCAACAAAATTGGAATCATGTCATTTGAATTCTTCTGAGTTGATTTTTAAAAAAGGGGACATAATCTAGATTAAGTCTTAATAGAAAAATCTACATTTGAATTCTAGGGCCAGCGCGGGAAAGAAAATGGGCCGGCATAGTGGCACTCCACGACGCAGAGGACCGCTGACAAGGGGGTCCCGCATGTCAGTGACACAACTCAACGCGAAGCGGTACGGGGTGATGTGGACCGTGCGATTAGAACCTAGATCAACGGCTCTAGTTCATCGTTGACGACGGACTAGTCGCCGGCGAGACGGAACCCTGGCAGCTCGGTGGGGGTCTAGTGGGGTCTTACCAGGGATCCAGCTAACGTGGCGATGGGGGCGATCGAACGAGGAGACAACGGTGGACTCAGGCGAGGTCGCGGCGGCTCCTAGGGTGGTCGCAATCGATGGGCCCCTTTCTCCTCTGTTGTGGCGACTCCGGTGGAAATTCTGGCGAAGGGCTACTCGAGCGTCTCCGGAGATGCTGTGAGGTGGTTCTGAGAGAGAGAGACTGAGGTAGTATGGGGAAATGGTGCTGGGGAGGGCTCCTTATATAGGCTTGACAAGCAAACGGTGAGGGCGACGGTGAGCTCGTTGGTGACGACGGTACAGGGCACTAGAGGCATGGGTGGTGTAGGCGGACGGTGGCTTGCCTCCTGGCGGTCAGCTACAATGTGATGGGGATGCTAGGGGAGGTGGCATTTGGTCGGGAAAGGGCGATGCTTTACGCGGCAGAGGCGGTGCTCGACGCGGCGTGAGGTGGCTGCTGGTCGCGCGGCAGGAAAAGGGCGTGTTTGTGGGTGTGCTGAGGTTATGGCGGAGTGGAGCGCGCAAGCTGGGGTCGAGGCGCGGCTTGTGCTAGCCTATCAGGGACGGCGCTCTGGCATGCTCTGTGCATGGCATAGAGGCTTGGTGCGTAGATGATTTGCGGTGGTCCAGGGGCTGGCATGGCTCGGGGAAGGGACCAAGGGCGGTAGTGTGATCACGCCTACCTCCCTGGTGCGACCGAAGAGGGCGGGGCTGTGGACTGCGACGTGGGCATGGTCGGCCGGCGATCATGGCGTCGGGGTGGCGCGGCACTACTGCTGGGGGCTAAATGGTAGCTTGTTTATGGTCTAGTTAGAACTAGGGGAGACAAGGGAACAAGATTGAGCCCAATTGACTCGACAAAGTATTGATCCAAATAGTGTTAGTTAGGCAGATTTATTTTTGCCTGCCAAGTGTTCGACAAAATGGCCGCAAGAAGATTTTATTTGAATTTTGAAAAAAAAATTGGTGGATGTGTTAGTCATATTCTTAAGCATCTGTGGTTGCTTGGGATTGTCAAGGGGAAATCATTTGAGTGGTTTTTGAAAAAGTGTGATCTATGCATATGAAATGGATTCCATTTTCAAATGCCATTTAAAATTAGTGTTGAAATGTTTTTGTAAGATTTCAAAGTGGGCCTTCGTAGATCTTTACTTGTACTAGCAAGGGGTGCAAAGAGTTACAGTTGTTTCTGTTTGAATTTTACTTCTAGGAACACCTAAAGTGACCTAATGGATTAAAATGGCACAAATGACCATTTGCATTTATTAATTCCATTTGATTTATTTTTCTTTGTATTTTGCTTGGTAATGATCTAGATGATGTGGAATTCACATTTGAATCATTTTACAACCATTAGAACAAAAAAAATGGCAATTCAAAACAATTCTATATTAATGCAACACACATATGCATTCTTAAATGTTTTAATTATAAAAAGTTTTTGTTAACCCTAAATTGGGTGATTTGGATCTTGATAACCTTGATTAAAGTTTTGGGATGTTACAGAAACTAGTACCACAAAAGAGCTAGAGAACAAGAGAAATTATTATTATAGGTGGATCGCTACTCCTACAGCTACCCCTACATTCGTGTACTTAGTAATACTCCATTTTCATTTTACAAGAAAGATTAATCATGGAGGGAACTGAAGCAGAGTAGTACTATTTTGAACCGAACTCAAGCAGAGGAACATGCGTTTGTTTTCATTTTATTCAACCTCTCCTATACGCTCTATCCCCAGTTCCCATTACCCTACCTCTACACCAAGCGCCACCGTTCTTCTCCTCCACAATGCCGCTTTCTGGTCCTGTTCACCACACAGTATGAGAGTGTTTCTTCTTCTCCCTATCCCGCCTTCCGCCATCGATCTTCCCTCTTTTCTAGAAAACTAAATCAAGCCACCATCCCAACTTCCATTAGCTCCCTTGCGATGGTACGACCGAGCAAGGACAGTGATGATTCTGAGCTTTCCAAGATGTTTTAGTGGAGGCCCGCTTGAAGAACTCATAACCAGATGCGAGATCATCACTGCCGCAAGCCTCACTCATTCGTCCAAACATCTTCTTGACTCATCAAAATATAGTGCAAATTTACATGCTTATCAGCCGTTTAGCCTCCCCTGTGTTCTTCATTCTCACCCGACTAAGAAACCATGGGAATGCAATGAGTACTTCGAGGGAAACGGAACTCCATGTAAGCTGACACTGCTGGACATGTTCTCCTCCAATGCTGTGTTCCCAAATTGTATGTGTAAGCAGTGGGTAGGTGTCAATGGAGATTGGATCACCACTGTTGGGTTCGAGTGCAAGTGGGAGCTTGTCAATGTGTACACTCATCAACGCGTTCCTCTCCCACAAGTCAATGAGTTTTTACCCACCAACGATCCATTTACATTCATGCATAATGATCGCCCTATTCTCCCTCAGAATATTGCTATTTGCCGAGCTCCCACAGCTGGGGCGAATTATTTAGATTTCTCTCTTGCCGCTATATTCAACTACTCAGTTTCTACCCTTGATGGCGATGAGTATGCATGGACAGTTCTTGAGAACCAGTTCCAGTGCTATTTTAGATACAGTGATGCACTTATCCACAAGGGTCTGGTGTTTGCAGCCACTGAGAGTGGCAATTTCTATGTCTAGAATCATCTGTATTTTGGTAAGTTTGATCCATTCATGTTCTTAACACTAGCTTCAGTTTTAATGGGTAAATTAGTGTTGGTTAATTTGGCCGTCATTTATTTTTCAAGGTCCTATTCTTGTCCCGTCACGACCTGGCGTGCATCTCAAGGAGGGCAACCTTGATGCCATAGTCGATGACTTGAATGAACATGGTTTATGATTCTTAGCAATATCTGCAGATAAATCTCTCCTTCTTCTTATCCATACCGAGGGCGTTACTGATGAGGAGTTTTATGGCGGTACTTATTATGGTCATGGCAATCTTGTTGCTGATCATAGTTTTGATCGTTGCGGTCGCACTTGTGGCACCTATGCTACTGGGTTTGGCTGCAAGGTGTACTCAAAGGCCACTGCTTACTTGTATCCACCTAAGCCATGGATAGCGATTGCTGACCTGGGAGCATATTCCCTTTTCCTTGGATTTAACTATCCGATTAACATTGCGGTAGGCGGTGGAAATGTTTCCACAGGATATCTGACAAGAAGCAACTGTGTCTACACCTCCCACCATGCAATACGACTTGGATATACGTTGATTCCCGAAATATGCTGCTTCAGTCTAAATACCGAAGAAGCAGTTGTTGGTTTCTCAACCAATGTTGCATGGAAATCTCCGGAGACTCCATTATGGTTCATCCCGAGCTTCGCCAATGCCCGCGATTGGAACCAAACTACCGTAAGTAATTGTACTACTATGTAATAGGATAGAGTTTAGATCAAGTGCAGTAGATGGTCTTGATTTTCTTTTATAACTTGGCCTTGTCATAAACTCATAATCTAGACGAGGCTTTGGGCATTTTGAGTTGCCTATGGAGGTCACACACATGCATTGATGTGAGAAGGAGGCATACACACAAAAGCATACTTGATCGTCAGTTTTGTTTCTTCCAATGACGAGTGTTTGGGGAAAATGCAAAAATGAATCTGTCACTTTGAAATCCTGCTAAATATGTCCAACTTCCAGTAAATGTGAACTAAGAATCTGTTGATATTTTTCTTTCATATTATGTACTGCTGAATCTTTCAAATGCTACTGAACCTGTCAAAAGTTTTGTTCGGTACTTGTTCAGATCGACCAGCCGAGTGTAGAATATGGTCTCGCTTTCCTTTTGAATAAGGCTTTGCTACATCTATTGAATTTCAATGTCTGCATTGTTGAATCTGTCAATTCTTTTGGTCACTATCTGTGTACTGCCAATAGGTCTCTTTGAATGTTGCACTGACTCTGTCAAGTGCTGATGAATATGAACCAGGAATCTGTCTGATATTTTCACGGTCTTATTTTATACTACTAGATCTTTCAACTGCTACTGAATCTGCCAGATGCTCTATCGTTACTATTAGTACAATATTTTGTAGAACGAGTTGTGATGTATTGGTACTTGTTTAGATGAAGTGCATCAGATTGTCTTGCTTTTCTTTTGAAACTTAGCATTATCACAATTATCTACATGAGTCTTGGGTAGTTGGGTTGCATATGGGAGGTCACATAGGCATTGACGTAAGGAGGAGGTACTCCCATAGAAGAAGACTTGATCATCAGATTTGCTTGCTCCAATAATCTAGTCTCTTCGGAGAACAGGCCAAACAGATCGTGCGCCAAGTTTTTTTAGCTTGAACAAGAACCGATTCTCTCTGTACTTCTATTGAATTTCAAGCAGGAAAGCTATTGAATGTCTCAAATGTTCTGTTGTTGCTATTCTAAAGCATATTGTGGAACTAATACTGATGTACTAGTACTAGTTTAAATCAAGGGCAGTAGATAGTATTGCTTTTCTTTTGAAACATGGTCGTGTCTCAATCTAGATGAGACTTGGGCATTTTGCGTTGCATACAGGGGATACACATCCATCGATGTGTGAAGAAGGTACTCAAAGCAGTCTTGATCGTCAGTTTTGCTTTCTCCAATGGTCGAGTGTGTTTGGTGAAAAGGACAAACTGATCGTGTGACAAGGTTTTTAGAGCTGAAACAAGAACTGGTTCCCTCTATACTACTATTATATTTTATTGTCCGTATTGCTGAATTGGTCATTTTTGAAATGCTGCAAAAATGGTCAAGTGCTCATGAATATGAACTTTGAATCTGTTGATAATTTTTCTATCTTATTTTGCACTGTTGAATTTTGACATGAATAGCTACCAAAAAGAATTACCACTTTTCCCCTTCCCTCTCTTAGGTCTTTGTTTCGAATCCGGCCGAGCACATCACAATACAAATTTATTAACTAGGAGAAGAAATCTAGTAGCTCATTCGGCCCCTCTTTAGCCCCGAACATTTTTATTCAGTCTTTTCGGGGTCAGGGGACTGCTGACCATAGCCTAGTAAAATTTGACAAAGGAGCCCGTGGAGCATATGAAAGAACATATTAATTCGGCCTTTTAGGGGTCAGGGGACTGCTAAGAATGGCCCAGTAAAATTTGAGAATGAAGCCCATGTAGCATAGCCTACGGAGTGTAACCCACACAGAGCAGCCTATGTAGAATAGCCATACTCTTTTTAATTCATCCTCTTGGGCATTGCCCCCACCTCTCAAAATAAAAAAACTCTACCTACCCATGTTTTTAAGAAAATACTCCATTATGTGTCATTTTTTAATTGAGAGGCCAGGAGTGCTGCCCTTTTATATTTTAAAAGACATAAACATAGACACACAAAATATTTTTAAGAAGACTAATACATAAGTTTTAGTACTAATAAAAGTGTAATGATATTTATTCTATACATATCTTTGTTGTAGTGGCAACGCACTCAGTTTACGTTTATTTGATTTGAAGGTCTTTTGTTTGAATCGCCTGTGTGTGTATCTTGGTTTTACATTTTTTTTGTTCTAGAAATATCGCATTACATAGAGGCTGACATCACGGACCCACCACCATGCAACATCCCTCGAGTTTGGTTTGAGGGTGGGTTCAAAAAAAAGTTTAAATACTTGTACAAAGAGGCTCGCATCAGGGACCCACCAGTCAGAACATACAAGGCTGCATCGGGGACCCACAAGCCATAACATGCCAGATAGGCTAACATAAGGGCCCCAGCAGTAAGGCCATACACGACTACCAGTGTGGGGCCCCTGGATTAAACCTCCGAGAATCCATGTTATGCATACACCACGATCCCGTGATCAGTCAGTCGTGGCACATAATCGACAAGTATCAAAGTAAAACATCCATTACTTAAGCGGATACATATCATACCTTACATGCCATTATGACCACATCAATAATCATCAGTGGAACTTCATCAAGCGTGGAGCCCGGGCCATGCCATAACCTACATGCAGCTAACTGGGGGAATGTCCTAGCTCGCATAGTCATCACTTCACCTCCTTCTCGAAATCTGACCAAGTTAACAGCCAAGGACATTGCCAGTGAGTACTTTGAATGTACTCGCAAACCACCTTAAGAGAATAATAATAACAAGAGGATATGCAATATGGTTGCGGTAGTAGGAGGGCTCCAAGAGAGGTTCTTTTCTCAAATAGTTTCTCTTGTAGATATAGCATCCACATATCTTTGTTGAAAACATTTTGGAAACCTTTTTGGAACGTGTTGGAAAACACTAGGATTGGGTCACCCATTTGTTCCTTCCTTTCGGTCATCCCATGACCAAACTCCTTTCATTCCTTTTTGACCATCCCATGGTCAGAACATGTATCCTTTCTGACCATCCCATGGTCAAGAAATTTCCAAAGCCATTGCTTTTTAGAAATCCTTTTTGAAAACAAAACCAGCACCGCTCTACAGAAGTTTATCCAACCCGTGCATAACCGCGGACACAGCTATTCGAATAGATTTACACTCGGTAGAGGTTGTACAATTTACCCACACCATCCGGGTACCCTACCCTGATCTACACCGATCGTGGGTCGAGTAACCGATCAGGACTCTCTGGATGCCCACTCCAGTATAAGTGCCTACCCTATGAGTATTGTTCCCCTCAACATCGAGATGCCCTATATACTTCTCAAGCCAACCGAAGCGCTTTTTCCACTTCGCAAGTGTGCGCTTTCAATGAGGGGCTCATAGTAACTCGTGGAGGCCCGCAGACCCTTCATTCCTTCTCTAGGTCGATGTCTCACATGGACCCTTACAGGAGGAGGCCCACCCTTCATCCCTTGTAGTCATTGCGAGGCAGCTTATATCAGAATAAACAAACATCAAATCCAGCCCTATCCCATTCCAGAGTAATGTGGTTGCATGGGTTAAGTTGTTATAGCTAAACTGGAAAGAACCGGGTGCATTTTTGTAAACCTTTTTCCTCCAGCTTTCCTTCAGCATTTTGTAAAACAAAACCTTTTTCTTTCTCAACATCTCTTGGGAGGTCCCACCTCACCAAGGTTTTATCATAAAACATTTGGTAAAACTTTTCCGGGTTTTTCCCATCCTATAGCTTTTCTTTGGCTAAAACAGGGTCTCCAACGGGTTAGGGTGATATGCACCATCTATTCTACTAGGGGCCAGTGGGTGTCATCAAGGGGGTTGTACTTAATAGTACAAAAGTATAATAGTTCGGAGGAGCCAAACCACTACCATATATACATCAACATATACTAAACCAATGCAGTTTTAATAAACAGTAGATAAAACATGCATAAGTAAAACAGTAGGACAAGGATTATGAGCAAGAAGGTGGCTTTCCTAATGATTAGCAATATGGCAATATGTCCCTGGACTTCTTCTTAGAATACCCAAAATACCAATAATAACCACTTCGTCTAATCTCCGATTTAATCACATCTAGCGTTGTTATGGATCACATGCAAGCAAACAAAGGGTGCAATCAACACAAGGCAAATAATCACCAATCCATACAGAAACAAACATACCAAATATTACTTCAGTAGTTTTGATAGATTGAGATCATAGCATATGGAAATGCTTTAATTGCCTTTGAGAAATTGCATTTGTGATTCATTTGTCAAATACCACATACAGAAGGGGTTTTGACTAATTCTTGCTTAAGTAAGATACAAATGTGCACGAATGATACCATCAACAAGTCCAACAAAAGGGGGTTCATGATTTATCACTTTTCTTCATTTAGTTATTAATTTTCTAGTGAAATAAACTCTAGTTTTAAGAGATAATTCACCAGAAAAGTTCTGGAGCTCCAAAAATTATTTCCTTGGGTGGTTCAGTAGAGTTTTATGTACTTATCCAAATAGAGTTGGAATCAAGTCCAAATATTTACCAGAATTCCCACAGGAAATTCCCAAAGGCAGTTCTAGAGGCTTTTTGTCTTTTTCACCAGATTTAATCTGTAGTAGCTATTGATGTTATTCCAAGGTAAAATGGTAGGTGTTTTGAAAACCTTTTTCTAGAAATTTGAATCCCCCAATTTGGAGTTGTGAAACTCCTGTAGTGATTTTTCTACTGAAACAACCCTAGACAGAGATATTTAAATCACCATAGATCAACAGAGACTCCAAAAATAGTGGTCTCGTAGGTTTTAGTAGATATTTGCGTACCTCATCAGTAAGAGTTGGAATTAGTGTAAAATCCATCATGGTAGGGCCTAGGGAATTTTTTAAAGGAAGAAAAGCTTTGTTTTTATTATTTTTGCTATAGGTGATACATAGCTCAACATGGGTTGGGATTAATGTCACCAGAGTGTATATCCAATGCCTACCAGAGACAGTTGGATTTTCTCAATTTGGATAAAGGGTACTCACTGTGGAATTTATTTATTAGAAAAGATACCTTTCAGTAGTTTAATTATCAAAAAATAATAAGAAATACTCTGACCCTTGGGTTTGGTCTGCATGTTAAACAAAACATATAGGAACATGTAGTAATTTATATCTAGACATTTCAAACAGTTTTCCATTTTTGTTTTGAACTAAAGCTAATAGGCGGAAAAAGTAGATCTAGAGTTCTAATTAAAAGAAAAGGAAAAGAACAAGGGGCGCGGGCCAGATCTGCTTAGAAATGGGTCGCACAGGGGTGAGCCGTCCCAGCTCACCGCCGAGGAGTCTGCACGTGCAGGGTTTTGAAACCGCGGAGTGGGGCCCACCGGTCAGTGACAACTCGCGGTTGAAGGGGTACTGAAGGAGATCAGCCGCACGATTAAAAACCAATCGACAGTTGTCCCTCGTCGTCCTCGCGGCGGCGGTTCGTCGGAGAAGAAACCCTAGCTGGCGTTCAGGCGGCGCGGGGGAGGTCACCGGAGGGTTGGGGAGACGTCGGGGAGGTCCTGGAGGGACGTGGTCCATCGGGAAGAGCTCAGGGAGGGGCGGAAGTGGGGGCTCTTGCGACCAGGCCGGCGAGCGTGCTTCGGGAGCTTGATGTCGACGCCAGTGGAGGCTAACCTGAGAAAAAACAAGGGTACCATTAGATGCAGGGGAGCGAGAGGAGTTTAGCAGTGTGACATGCAGATAGGGAGGGGGAAGGGTTGAGGAGCTACGCTCATGTCCTTGTCATGGTCGAGAGCTCTTTTTATTTCCCTCTCAGCTAAACCAGAGCAAGGGGAGGGGTGTGGAGCCTGGGGAAGGTGAGTGGGGAGCAATGGGGGCGAATGAGGGTGAAGGGAGGCACTCGGGTGGCCTCGGGATATTTATTTGAGGAGAGATGGGTTCATGGTGAACCTTGTCCACCTAGTACAAGGGAGGAGGGGAGGGTTCTAGTTTGCTAAGGGGACGGTGGAGAGGTAGGAGGTGGGGCTCTGAGTCGAGCAATGAGTGGAGGGGAGGGTAGTGGCTGTTGCTGCCTCACTTAATGCTAGGCTTATCTTTAATTAGCCATGTCTCTCTCCTAATAAGCTTAAGGGGACAAATTTGTGGGGGTGGTCCGGTGGCATGCCGACCAGGGGAGGTGGGAGTTGCAATGGTGGGCACATGTCTAGTTTTGGTGAGGGTTTGATTGAGTTTTGGTTCAAAATTGATAAACTCTCAAATCTGCCATATGGAAGGATCATGGTGTACTTCTCCGAAAATTATCTTGTCAAGATGGTATGAGGGTTCTGGTAGATAGAAGTGATCAGGATACACCCTCAAGAATTTATTGAGATTTTTTAGATGATTTTTAGTGCATTTTTGATCGATTAATCAAAAAGTGCAGAAGTGGTTTATAGAAGCTCATTTGGTAATTTTACATTGACCATAGTTGGTTTTGAGGTGGGATGATTCTAAATGAGAATCCATACTTTGAGGAATTTTCCCATGATTTATTGGGGATTAAAAGTATTTAATACAATTATTATTCCATTTCTTCCATTTAAGATAATAGGCAAAAAGGAATAATAAAAGTTTTCAAAAATATTTATTTTTTAGGTGGGAATATATAGTATGATATATGGATCTCCATCGAGTTAGAAGTTGGGGAACTGCTTTGGCAAAAACCAAACCTTCCCTTTATGGAAGAAGTTTTGGAGATTTTGTCTATTAAAGAGATTAATTAGATTTGGAGCAATAATAATTATGGATAATATTTGATAAAACTTTATGAGGTAGATGATGTACAAGGTGTAGCAAGTAATTTCAACCTTGGTAATTGGAAATCCAACTTGAATTAGATGGAAAAACACGGAATTGAGGATCTAGGGTGATGTTATTTTCATACCACCAAAACCTTGTTGGATCTTGGAGCTCAGATCTCCCCTTGTGGCATGAGATAGATGGATGGATAGGCCAAGTGATTTACATCAACATGGTATAGGGGTTTGAGCTTTATCTTTCTTGAGTTCACCAAGAATTGATTTCAAACTTTGAATAAAATAAGCCTTTCAAAGCAGATTATCAACTAGCCTTCAAAACCTTGTGGGTTTAAGAAGCACAAAGATCCACTTAGAACAAGTGAAGTAGATATTGATATACCTATATGAGTAGAACACATCCATGCAAATAGTTGGTCCATAGAAGGTTGGATGATGGTGTGAGCTTCTGTCAAAGTAGGCATGTTGACTAGATTTGCAGGAATGGTTATTTTCTTGGCTGCAAAACGATCAAGAAGAGGTGGGTTGGAGGATGTCTAACCAAGGGAAAGAGTGGTTCTTGGTAATCCTTAGGATGTTTAACAATATGGTTTAAATGCATTTCCAAAAATGCACAAGGGTTGAGAAAGGGAGACATTCAAAAAAGTGATGTTGGAACAGATTCCAGACTTAGCATCATCAGGTTTTTGACTAGAATAAGAGTGGGGATGTTTTTGATGGGTTACAAGGTCTCAAAGCATCATCAGGTGGATCATCTTGAAGTGTAGATTGAGTAGAATAGATCCATTCTTGGTATTGGTCTCCATTTATTTGGAAACTTCTAGAATGCATCAGTTCAGAATTGATCTGGTTAAGGGTTTTAGATGATCACCTAGTGGCTATAGATCAGATCCATCTTGTATTCTTGCTTAGGGTTTTGTGATCTTAAGTATCTTGATCCTAGAGGATGAGCTCCTGGAGTAGCTCATACTATTTCTCATCAATCAAGTAAAATAGTAGATCAAAGCAACTCATCTTACAAACAAATCAACTACTACTAGGGTTTCCATCAAGCTTAGCTTGGGATAATGATGGGCAATTTTGAAAGGTTGGAGTTTGAATAAGGTAAGAGTCCTTGATATCCCTACCAAGAGTAGAACTCAAAAGTTTTATACAAGGTTTTGGAAATCCTAGAGGTAAGAGTAGTTGGAGGTTCTGTCTTGAAAACATAAGGAGATTATATTATATAGCTCTCCATAGTTTGATCAATAGAAGCTAATAAAATAGTTTGGGTTGCAAGGGCATCTTGGCTCAAGTTTTGAAATGCCAGAACATTTGAGAATATGAAACATAAGGCAAGACATTTTTTTTAAAATAGCTTTTGTCAACTGTGGTTGAGGTAAGGAGTCTATCATCTGTTGCACAATCAGAGGCATAAGCAAAGACAAGCAATCAAGCAACACTACATTAATCAATAAGAAAAAGTTTTTGTTCCCCCAGATTTTTGCATTCTGGAAAACTAATCCGGGTTGCTGAAATTGGGATGTTACAGACCTTTCCCCTTAAAAGAATCTCGTCCCGAGATTAAGGAGATTAGGGTTAGGGGATTTTGAGTCAGGGTTAATACTAAGCGTCTCAAGCACACTAACTTACGGATTCCAACTTTGATCATGATTACTTTGCCAGTGAAGTTGGGCTTCAATCTTCTTGGATGCACGGAGAATTGAACAAACTTCAGTCCTGATGGTGATGGATGGTCTTCCTTTTGTAAGGGTTTACGACGTTTCTCTTATGAGCATATCAGATCCTAGTTCACGACCTTGGGTCTATCTGCTAGATGGCTTCAGGCAGAGGGTTATTCTATTTTGTGGGAAAGACGCAGTCTTTCCCCCTTAGGGTTAAACTAGGGTGGCTCGGAGTTAACGCAGTCCTTCCTTCTTGGAGTCGTCAGATGATGTTAGGTGGATATCACAATCTTCTGCCCGGAGTTGAAACCTTCCGATGACGTCCGCACCTAGGTGTTATGAGGCTTATATACTGCTTTTATTCGTACTTAGCCTATCAGAGTAGTTGAATTAGCAGTGTCGTCGGATTGAGGACAAGTATGCCATGAGGGGGTCCTCGAGGCGTGCGGAAGAGAGGGGTGTGAGGCGTACGGTATTTTGGGACGGTGAGCACACAAGTTTACCCAGGTTTGAATCCGCCGGCTTTGGATAGATCCTACTCCTACTAGCAATCCAGTAATACGGCAGAGCCGGAATATGGGTTACAAGGGTTTCGCCTGTGCGAGTTGAGGGTCTAAAGTATTGGGTGCCCTAAAGGCTCTCCCTAGGATGGCTTATATAGATATCCGGCCTAGGGTTTACAGGAGAGATCTATCCAGCTACATCTAAGAGTCGGTTATAGAGTACATCTTGAACTACAAGTAACGTTATGGGCCTAAGTCGGTAAGTCTTCTGGGCCTTCCCGTAGCCGGATTGGACTCCGTCTTTCTCCCTAACTAGGCCACCCGTGAAGCAAAGCTCTAACCCGAAGTGGGCCACCCTGGTCAGTGAGGAATTGTGAGGATACCCGGAAAGTATATCCCCAACAGCAACCCCCGGAGGCCTCCAAGATCGATAGTTGGATTTATCATCGTCTAGCTTGATCTTCGGCTTGCAGAATCTTCAAGGGTTCCTGAAACTTCACAACAAAAAATATGATCCGGGTCTTAAAAGTAAGTCGAACCTATCAATAGGTTACTCGGATTTTCCAGCTTGATTTCAAACTAAGCCGGAACTTGGTCTCTAACGCCACCGGACACAAGCATGGTCAAGTCACCTCATCTGATAGGCGTTCCGTCAGCACGACCATTGGTGGGTCCGCGGTTCGCGAAACCGAGGCGCCGTTTCAATGTGTGCGTGGAGATCAAGGTGACGCAATCATCGCGTGGGTCTTTCCAAGTTCCTTCCACGACGTGTGGCGGTTACATTGTAGCATTTGCACGAATCTTGGCACAGTTAGGTGGATATAAGGGGTTTGGATTTTTCCTTCTCCCTTCCACTAGTCCTTTGCCATGTCCTTTCCTCCCAATCCTCCTGCGCGCACTGAGCCTCCTCGTCCTTCCCCCACAGAATTCCCAGCGCCTCCTCTTTTAGGTCATCTTCTCACCAGAGAAATACCTTCATCTTCTTCCTCCAGCTTGGCGGCAGCGGCGGCGGCGATGGCGGAAGCAGCAGCGGAGAAGGAGAGCTTCTGGGGAATCTGGATCCCCTGCGCCCTCAACGAGGAGGGCCTCAAGAACGTGGAGAAGGAGGGGCTTCTCGTCGCCGGCGACTGGCGGAGCGGCTACAGGGAAACTGTCCCCAACCCGCGCGAAGGCGAGCGGTTCCACTTCGGCACCCACCTCGATAGAGGTTTGTCCTTTCCTCCCTCGGAGTTCTTCTCCGAGGTGATAGATCATTACGGAGTTCAACTCCACAATCTTCCTCCCAACTCTCTCTTAGAGATGAGTGCGTATGCTTCGCTTTGCTAGGGCTTTCTCGGCATTAGGCCAAGTTTGACTCTCTTCTGTACTTCTTTCATGTCCGGAGAAACTCCATCACTGACGGTGTTCCTTACATCACCGGCACTATCAGCTTTTCACTTAGACGTGACCGGGCCTATCCCAAAATTCTAGCCAGTGACTCGGTCAAACAATGGCCAGCCACATTTTTCTATCAAAGGGATATTCCGGCTCCTGACAAAGCTACTTCTTTGCTGGATTTTGTCGACGGAGCTGCCATGGCCCAGCCTTCCTGGGACGAGGCTGCTTCGGCTCTTTCCGACGATCTGATCCTCGCTAAGAGGCGGATCGAATATTTGATCAAGCACAAGGGTCTGAAGAGATCCGACTTGGTCTAGTGCTAGGTCTCACCTCGGATCCAGCCACTTCAGTACCACGGGAATAGATTGATGCACTCCATCACGTCTTCCAAAACCGACTCCCTCTGCATCAGCCCCAAAGCCTACACCACTCAAGGCTACATAAGCCAGATCAAATGGCTGATCAAGGAGCGGATCGAGAGGAGGATTCCGGAGGTTTCTCTGGATATGCACACGACGGAAAACCCCGTGGTGCCGGTAAGCTTCCATCATCACACCTTTTATGTGTTTCAATCTTCGAGTTACATTGCAATACTGATATGTTTTCTTCTTTTCAGCTTGCTGACCTCCCCGAGTCGGAACTTGCTCCGTTCGATGGATATCCTCCAGAGTTCTCTCAGAAGGTAGAAGTGGTCCCATTGCCGGAGCTTGCGCTCAAGAAGCGCAAAGCTCCGACAGTGGCAGTTGGCACAAAGGAGGTGCCTGTCGTGCAGAGGTAACTTTTAGTCACAAATTTCCGCCTTTGTACTTTACTCAAATTTCTTTCCGAGATGTAATGTTTCCATATTTACTACATTCTCAGAGCAAAATCGATCATCAAGGACAAGGGGAAAGGGATTTCTTCGAAGCCCGTGCGTCAGACGAAGCTCGACATTGCATCCCCTGCCGTGGCTCCTCCGACTCCTGCCCCTCAACCTTGTGCAACACCGGCGATCACTCCTTCTCTAGTTGTTGCAGAAGATCCGACTCCTTCAACAGAGCCTGCGATCCTTGGGTCGCAAACTAACGTCACCATGGGTGCGTCAGATCAAGATAAGGGTGAACCCTCTTCATGTAATGATCCCTCGGCAGAAACCTTCGCTGAAAACGTCATCAGCAATCCGGGACTTGACAAGTTTGGCATGTCCTAGAAATCTGCAGAAGAAATCCAGCGGCTCGCCAGGCAAGTCCTGGAAAAAGCCATCTATCTGCCAAATAAGAAGCGCAAGAAACAGAGAACGTCAAGTTCTCTGACCTACTTGCCCAAGTCCGCCTTCGCGACGAGAGGATTAGGACTGGCGAGCTTCCAACATCCCCAGTGATCCCTCTTAATCTTGCCGAGAAGGTGGCCGCTGAAGTGAACGCGGGTTTGGATAAACTCACCCGCGAGCAATATGTAAGTCGGAATTCCAACTCTTGTTTTTTCCATTATGTTATATCATATCCTCTAGCCCCTAAGCATGAAGTAGGATACATAATCTGGGTTTATGCTTCATTAGGATGCCAAAGAACGAACTAGTGTAGCCCCCAAGGCTCGTGCTGATATTTAGCAAAAATATTAGCCCGAGTCTTAAGTAGCTTTCTGACTTTGGGTATTCTGACTTACAGAAAGTATGTTCCTATAACCAGGAATTACTGACCAATGTCTGCGATAAGTGGAGAGAGATCAAAGCTCTCCGGCTTAAAAATGCTGAGCTTAAAGTTGCCAAGGATGAGGCCGAAGGTAAACATTCCAAGACTCAAACCTTGTCTTTGTTATTTTTAATGTCGAATATTTCTGAACTGTTGTTCTTTTTTGACTTACAGCGCTGGTGAAACAATCCATCGCCATGATTGAAGAGGCCGAGAACTTCAAGACCTTGGTGGTGGAGAACAAGGGACTTCGCCAAGAGCTGGATAAGCTCAAGGCGGATCATGAAAGGAGCATAGCTCAAGTCCTTGAATCCTCCTCCATGGCCACTGATGAGCATGATCGCAAGATTGCTGCTCAAGATAAAATAATCTCGAATCTCAAGAATGAGCTTGGAAGAGAGAAGGATATGTCCCAGGCGCTCCGGGCTAAACTCCAGAGTCTCCAGGAGGAGAAGACCAAAATTGATGACGTCATTTTAGGTACGTTCCATCTATCCGACTTACCTCTTTCTTCGACGTTTATCAATGTCAGATTTTTCTTAACTTGTTTTGTGTATAGGTCCTCTGAACTTGACGGACTCTTCCTCCTCCGAGCCCCGTACCCACCGGCTTACCCAAGTCGGTGACCTGCTTCATGACTTCCGCTAATCCCTTGAGGACATCGGCGAAGCTCTCAAGATTCGGGACATGCCAAGCATGTCGGATTTTCAGGTGCGGGACAAGGCCAAGGAGATGCCGCAGTTTGTTCGAGACTGGAACATGTCCTACGCGCGGACTGCTGCGCAGAACGCTCTCACCATGGTCATGAGCCAACATGGAAAGATGGAGATATGGCAAGTGACCAGAGGGTACTGCAAGGTAGACGAAGACGGCCAGGAGCAGGACCTTTAAGCCATCATGCACTCCTGCGGCGGATACGGGTGTCACGTGGCTGATCTGACCAGCTACGAGATCCCCTTCTTCACCCGCGTGGATACTCTGCCTCCTCCTCCAGAGGGAACCGAAGAAGTTTCCGACGATGAACGCACCAATTCGGATGCGGACATCTCGGAACGATATCAAGGCAGAGTAACCAGCGAGCCGGCAGCTCCTTCATCTCCTCCTGCATCATAGATCAGAAACTTTTTGTATTATTCCGAAAAACATGATGTGTTTGTAAATATGTAGTACTTTAACTTTTGCTAGTGCTAAGCTTTTAATCTATTCAGCACTTTTTGGCTTTAAAATTTTTGCGTGCCTAAAATGTTTACACAAGCACTTATACTTTTTCGTTTCTACTTATCGTTTATCTGGCTTTCCGCCTCGTCCCTTTCGTGAGCCGGCTAAACCTTCCGCTGGAAACTTTACCGAGCAACGGAGCTCAATTGCTAAACCAGTTTAAACTCGGAAAGAAACTCGGCTTCCAGTACCAACAATTCAGTACTCGAAAAATGCCTGCATCCAGCAATCAGATAAATAACCAAAGTAAAGACTAGAAATTTTAGAGTTATACCCGAAGGTAGCAATTTTAGAATCGGAAATCTAAACTAGAATGAACATGAGCATAAAGTACTTTCAAGCATTCTGGGATTTTCGACTATGACATGATCATTTGGAAATAAGATGGTAAAAACTTCTTAGGAAAACTTGAGGCAACCAAAACTTTTATTTCTCACAGAACATGTACATATATATGATTACCAAGAAGGATAAACTAAGAATAAAAGGGACATAGCTGAGCAATATTCTATGGTCTGTCTAACTCATCCGGATTTGTACTGCCTCCAGCTCTCTTTCTCTTCTTAGTAGCAGGTCTTTCTTTGACTGGCCTCATGTCAGTTAAGTAGTACGATCCATTGTGCAATACTCGACTAACTAAAAAGGGCCATTCCCATACTGGGGAAAGTTTGTGCTTTCTTTGCTGCACAAGCCGGAGAACCAAATCACCTTTATTTAAGGATCTATTTCGGACTCTCTGGCTATAATACTTGCGTAACTTCTGCTGATAGGTTGTAGATCTCATTTCAGCAACGACGCGATCTTCTTCGACTAAGTCGAGATCATTTTGTCGAGAAATCTCGGCATCCTCTTCGATATACGCGGCCACTCTAGGAGAAGTATGAATCAAATCACTAGGAAGAACTGCTTCTGCGCCATAGACCAAGAAGAAAGGTGTGTATCCTATTGACCTGTTCGGAGTTGTTCGTAAACTCCAAATTACAGAAGGTAATTCCTCTGCCCAAGCCCCCGCAGCACGTCGTAGTGGTACTTCGAGTCTTGGTTTCAGGCCTTGTAAGATTAAACAATTTGCCCTTTTGACTTGTCCGTTAGCCTGTGGATGTGCGACTGACGCAATGTCAAGCCGGATATTTTGTTCGTCGCAGAATTGAGCCAGTTCTCCCATACAAAAGTTACTCCCGTTGTCCGTGATAATGCTATGCGGGTAACCATACCGGATTATAACATCCTCGACAAATCTTTTGGCTGTTGCTCCATCACAACTAGTGACGGGTTTAGCCTCAATCCATTTTGTGAATTTATCCACCATCACTAAGAGGTGAGTGAATCCACTTGGAGTTCGTTTAAAAGGTCCTACCATATCAAGCCCCCAGACCGCAAAGGGCCATGTTATAGGTATTGTTCGTAGCTGATCAGCCGGAACATGAGGTTGCTTGGCGTACTTTTGGCAGCCTTTGCACGTCTTGAATAATCGTTCGACATCTGCCTGAGCTGTAAGCCAGAAAAATCCGTGTCTAAAAGCTTTTGCCACTAAAGATTTGGCTGCAGGGTGGTGACCACACTCGCCTTCGTGGATTTCCCTTAAGTTTTCCACTCCTTCCAGAGATACATAGCGCTGAAAAACCCCGGAAACACTCGGTTTATGGAGCTCACCCTTAACAATTGTATAGGCTTTTGCTCATCGGATAATCTTCCGGCTCAGCACCTCGTCTTCGGGTAATTTGCCATCTACCAAATAATCGAGGTAGGGTTGAGTCCAGCTGGGAATTACAGCCAGAACTGCTATCAAAGGTGAGTCGGATTTGGTCGGATATTCCTCATCTACTGCCTTTATCAAGGGAACTTTGAGGTGCTCTAAAAACACGCCATCCGGGACCTCTTTCCGCGTAATCCGAGATAGTGCATCTGCTTCCTCATTTTCTGCTCGAGGGATGTGTTGAACATCAAACCCTTCAAACAATTTAGATAGATCATCCACGATAACTTTATATACTGCGATGTGTTTATTTGCATTACAAATATCCGACACTTGTTGAGCAACAAGATCCGAATCTCCGTAGCACATCAAATGTCGGATGGCAATATCCTTAGCAATCCGGATTCCATGCAGCAGTGCTTCATACTCGGCAATATTGTTTGTCGCTGTGAAGTGGATCTGCAACACGTATAAAATTTTATCTCCTTGGGGTGATTTGAGCACCACGCCAGCTCCCGAGCCCCCTCGAGCCTTAGACCCATCGAAAAAGAGGCTCCAATATTCCGACTCAGGGAGGATCATGTTATCCTTCGTTTCTTTCCAATCAGCAACAAAGTCAGCAAGGATCTGGGATTTGATTGCTGTCTGGGGTTTATACTCAATATCGAAAGCTGCAAGCTCTATGCCCCATTTGGCGACGCGTCCTGTGGCGTCACTGTTGTTGATTATATCTCTCATGGGAGCTTTGCTCACCACGATATTTGGATGCTCCTGAAAATAGTGTCGTAACTTACGAGATGCTAGAAAAACACCGTAAGCCAACTTTTGATAGTGCGGATACCGCTGTTTTGATTCTGTTAGGACCTCGCTGACAAAGTACGTCGGACGCTGCACCAGGTGCTTTTGATTTTCCTCTGGTATCTCCACCACCATGACGATACTAACGACCTTATTTGTCGCAGCAATGTAAAGCAACATTGGTTCCTGAGGTTCCGGCACTGCAAGGATAGGAGCAGATGAGAGTACTTTTTTTAGGTCTTGTAGTGCAGCTTCAGCTTCGTCAGTCCAAACAAAATCCTTGGTCTTTTTCAAGAGTTTGTATAATGGTGCGGCTCTTTCACCAAGCCGGCTTACAAATCGACTGACCGCAGTGATGCAGCCAGTTAATCTTTGTACGTCCTTCAGGCGAGTTGGCCTGGAAATATTGAGTATAGCCTTGATTTTGTCGCGGTTCACCTCTATGCCCCTTTGAGACACGATGAAACCTAACAATTTTCTGGCTGGTATTCCAAAGAAGAATTTCTTCGGGTTAAGCATGATGTTGTATTTTCGTAGGTTGGCGAACGTTTCCTCCAAGTCGGAAATCAGTGTTTCTTTCTTTTTGGACATCACCGCAATATCATCCACGTATGCATGTACATTGCGTTCGAGTTGGTCGTGGAGGCAACGTTGCATCGTGCGCTGGTACTTAGCTCCTGCGTTCTTCTGCCCAAAGGGCATCGTAACAAAATAGAAGGTTCCGAAGGGGGTTATGAATGAAGTTTTGACTTTGTTAGATTCCTTCATCCGGATTTGGTGATAACCAAAATATGCGTCGAGAAAACAGAGGAGTTCCGAGCCTGCCACAGAATCGATAACTTTATCAATTCTAGGAAGAGCGAACGGATCTTTTGGACAAGCCTTGTTCAAGGCAGTATAATCAACATACATCCTTAATCAGTGGTGTCCTTTTTAGGGACCATTACAGGATTGGCCGACCACTCAGTGTGGATGACCTCTTCTATGAATCCGGCTAACTCGAGCCGTGCTAGTTCCTTAGCTATTGCCTGACGCTTTTCGTCACCAAACCGTCGTAAGGACTGATTGACGGGTTTAGCGTTCGGGTTTACATTTAGAGAGTGCTCGGCAAGTTCCCTAGGTACTCTGGTCATGTCAGATGGCTGCCATGCGAAGATATCTTGATTTGGTTGGAGGAACTTGACGAGCGCGCTTTCCTATGCGCTACTTAGGCCTGCGCCTATCTGGAACACCTTGGAGGGGTCATCATCCTTCAACGGCGCTTTCTTCGTCTCTTCTGATGCCTTGAACTCCGGATTTGGCTTTGTCACCTCCTTCTTCGTTGCGGGCATCTCGGACGGATGTATGCTCTTCTTGATCTCCTGGTACTCCTCGGCATGCAGCACGGCTTCGGCAAAGTCGGCATTTCCATCCTCGCACTCTCGCACCTTCTTTGGGTCTCCCCTAATGGTGATCACGCCGTTGGGACCTGGATTTTTCATCATATTGTAAATGTAACACGGACGAGCCATAAAAGCCCAGTAAGCCGGACGTCCGAATATAGCGTGGTATGCGCTCTTGAACGGGACCACTTCGAAGGAAAGTGCCTCCTTCCGGTAATTCTTTGGAGTTCCAAAGGTAACATCCAAAGTAATCTCTCCCAGGGAATTAGCTTGTCTTCCTGGGACAACTCCGTGAAAGATCACAGAGCTATGGTTCGGCTAGGTCTCCGAGATCGTCATCCGGCGTAGCGTTTCGACATAGAGAGTATTGATGTTTCTACCACCGTCCATGAGGGTCTTGGAGAAACCATAACCGTCAATAAGTGGATTGATGATTAAGGCGTATTTTCCTCGCCTGTGCAACTTAGGCGGATGATCAGCGCGGTCAAATGTGATTGCCACTTCCGACCATCCCAGATATTGAGGGACAGTCGGAACTGTTGCATTGAGCTCGTGGAGAACTTCTTTCTTGACCTTTGCTAGTTGAGATTCGAGGAAGGTGACATAAGTGTCCTTATTGGTGGGAAAAGTCTTCTTCCCTTCTGACTTGGGATTTGAAGCATCAGCTTCCTCCATGTCGGAATCTTCCTTGATCTCCTTGTCCTTTTCGGGATTTTTCTTTCCCTTCTTCCGCTTAGATTTGTAGCCCGTGGTATCATCTCGTTTGATGTCGTCATTGAAACAAAATTTAGCATTAGTGTGGGACGAGCCCCCACTGGCGTCTAGGTGATGCACACATGGGTTATTGGCAATGTCGGCCCAAGAGTAAGTTCTGCCTGGTTGCTGTTCTCCTCTACATTGGACCCTCGAAGTCCCACGGCCACGCCCGTGGCCTCCGCCACGTCCTCCTCGTCCTCCAAATCCGGAAACAGTAGTAACCACCGCTGTTTCCGCGTTGGGTTTTTCTTTCGAGGTATTTTTGCGCTTCTGAGCTTGTTGCTTTGTTTTTGCTGACTAAGGTACAACTAGGACGTTGAGCAATCCCTCTACATCGTCGTCAGCATCTGCATACTTGCTCGTTGCTTCTATCATCTCTCCCAAATCAGTGACCTTGTCGCCCTTCAAGCGGTGATGTAGTAGACCAATTGGGAGCCCTGCGATGAAAGCTTCAATCGCGGTTTGAACGTTTACTCCTTCACAGGAGTTCTTGGTGTCGATCCATCGTCCGAGATGATCTTGGCAAGTTTCTCCGGCTTTCTGGGTGCAACGATGTAGGTCTCCGACCGAACAGGGCCTCCGGTATGTGCCTTCAAAATTCCGAAAGAACGCACTTTGCATATCATACAGGAAGTTCATTGAGCCATGATCGCGCCGTCTTCCGCAGCATAAGTGGGAGATATCAGGTTGCGACCAGGCTGTTTCCGCCTTTGGTGATGCAGCAAGCTTGGAAAAAATCCTGTAGCCAAATGTCTGGCCGAGCAATGTCGTCGTAGGCTTGGATGTGTCTTGAGATAGCAAATCCTTCCGGGAATCTTGTAGCTCTGATGCGTGATCCGAAGCACTTTGGGCCCACGTACATGTCATCGTTTTCATAGCGCCGCGCCTCTATGTTGGAGTTTATCCTATGCCTTACGTCGTTCGGGGATAGAGATCGTCCCGAATGCCGGCTGTGGCTACGGTGCCATGGAGCCGGAATTCGGCTTCTGCCACCAGCTCCTCCGCCATGTCGTCCTCCTTGCCCTCCAAGGGGGCCGTTGTGATGACTGTGTGGTGGAGAGGGCGGGGCAGCTAGATAGTTTCCGGCTGATCGCTGGCCTCCATCCGGAACGTCATTATTCCGGTTCCGGGGAGGATCTTGCCTATGACGAGCCCCCTGCCGGCTTGTTCCAGCATGGTTTCCGTCGTTCCTTCGTCTGTCGTTCCCACCATGGTGAGGCTCAGCCGGACGGCTTGTATACTTAGTAGGTGGCATTTTTTGACGATCCTCTTCCCATTGTTTTTCTTTATATTCTCCCCTTCGATTGTTAGATTCTCGCCGGGGAGGGTTCGTCGGATTCAGGGCAGCAATGGCATCTTTCTCGGCCGCTGGGGCGACGTTGCTCCAGTTATGTGAAGTTCTGTGATGCTGTCCTGATGATCTAGTTCTTGAATAGTTGTCTTCCTGGCGTTCGGGGTGATGATAATGCACCTGGATGTAATGGGATCTTACGCCAGCCCATGCCGGATCCGTGCGACATTGGTCAGAATCTGAGACCAGTTTTCGACATCCGGACAGGGCGACCTTTTGCTGCTCTAGTCCCTTGTCGAGTAGTTTGATTCCCAAACGGATCTACTCCGGTCCTAGATTAGCCGATAGAATTTCTCGGGCTGCCACGGTATTCTGTACTGGTGTTGGGTATACCAATCTCCGTTGCTATCTTTCCGTGGCTTCCCCATCTCATCTCCAAAAAGGACAGCATGGACACGTGGGAATTGGTTGTCATCTGTGTGCCGCTTCCGTGTCTTCTGATGTAACCGAGACATGTAGTCCTTGTTTGACATGCGTTTCTTCTCCACCTCGATGTTTTTGGCTTCATCGAGGAGTTGTCGACGACGCGCTTCTAGGGCCTGCGCCCTGATACATTGCAAATGTATCTATAAATTTTGATGTTCCATGCTTGGTTTATCCACTTTCTTGTGTTTTGTTCCAACTTTGGAGTTCTTTTCATATGATTTCTTGGACTAACCTATTAGCAAGAGCCACAGTGCTAGCTGCCTGTTTTCTGCTGTTTTTGGTTCCAGGAAAGTCAGAAAATGAATATTCTCGGAATTGGACGGGACAAAAGCCAAAGTGCCTATTTTCCGGAAGGGATCAAATGCCAGAATACGAGACGGAGAAGGGCCAGGGGCCGGCCACACCACCTGTCCGCGCGGCCAGGCCTAGCCCGTGCCAGGGGGTGGTGTGGTGGCTCCCGGCACCCCCTCGGCCTCCCCTTCCGACTATAAGTTGACCTCGGGACGAAAACCCTAAGTACCCGATCAAAAATCCACGAAAGAGTTTGTAGCCGCCGTCATCTCCATCCCTAGATCGGGAGGGATCTGAAGCTATTCCCGGCACCGTGCCAAAGAGGGGAATTCACACTGGAGGCTTTCTTCATCACCATGCAAGCCTCCGGTGTCATGCGTGAGTAGTTCATCCTTGGACTACGGATCCATGTAGTAGCTAGATGGCTGGTTTCTCCTCCTTTGTGCTTTCATGTTTAGATCTTGTGAGCTCCGTTCATGATCAAGATCATTTATTTGTAATTCATACATGTTGTGTTTGTGGGGATCCGATGGATATTGAGATGCTATTTCAGATTGATTATTGATTCTATCATGTCTTTGTTATTTGAGATCTTGCATGCTTTCCGTTGTTAGTAGCTATCTTGGCCAAGTAGATGCTAGCAACTCAAAGACTTAGTATTTATGGTCAATAGTCAGTTCATGCCTCTAGTAATCTGGGGGAAGTGATAGAAATCTCTAAGGTACTAGATGTGCTGTTGCTACTAGGGAGAAAACAACAATCCTTTGTTCATAGAACAATCATATTGTTTACTTTACACGCAGTTCGTAAAGCAATAATCTGTTGCTTGCAACTTAATACTGGAGGGGGTTCGGATGATAACCTGAAGGTGGATTATTAGTCATAGATGTAGTTGGATGGCGGTCTATGTATTATTTTGTAATGCCCAATCAAGTCTCAGAGGAGTCAAGATGATTAGTATATGCATGTATTGATTTCTCGGTGTTTGTCAATTGCCCCGCTGTAATTTGTTCACCCAACATGTTAACTATCTAAGGAGAGCCACCTCTAGTGAACTATGGATCCCTGTCCTTTTTATTGACATACAATCTACAATCTTTTACTGCTTTGTGTTTACTTTCTGCAAACTTTTACTTCTTTCCATTTGATACGTTTAATCCTTTGTTTTCCGCAAAACACAGTGAGATTGACATCCTCACCGCAAGTTGGGGACAAAGTTCTGTGGTTGTGTTGTGCAGGTCTCCACGTTGCTACTAGCACCGGTAGTGCGCCCTGCCAAAGCTCAGCTAGTAACACCTTTGGGGTGTTTCCTTGCTCCTACTTGTTCGATTAAACCTTGGTTTCATAACTAAGGGAAGACTTGCTGTTGTATTCATCGTACCTTCCTCTTGGGGTTCCCAGCGAGCTCTACGTCGAATCTCGAGCGCACCAAGATTTTCTGGCGCCGTTGCCGGGGAGTCAAGGACATCTTCACAGGGGGAGTCCCTCATAACCAATCTCTTTACTTTGTTGTTTTTGTTTTGCTTAGTTTCTTTTTGCTTTGTTTGCTTGTTTTGTTCTTCAAAAAACACAAAAAAATTAGTTCTACTTGTTTGCTTTCTTATTTGAAACCCAAAAAAATGACTACTCTTGAAAACACTAAGTTGTGTGACTTCACTAGCACCATCAACAATGATTTTATGAGCACACCTATTGCTCCACCTGTGGCTAAAAATACTTTCTTTGAGATAAAACCTGCTTTGCTCAATCTAGTTATGAGAGAACAATTTTTTGTTATTGGTAATGAAGATGCTGCTTCCCATCTAAATAAGTTTGTTGAACTTTGTGAGATGCAATAGCATAGGGATATAGATGGTGATATTATTAAACTGAAATTATTTCCTTTCTCTTTGAGAGGAAAAGCTAAAGAGTGGTTGAATTCCTTAACTAGGAATAGTATTGATTCTTGGACTAAGTGCAAAGATGTTTTTATTTGTAAGTACTATCTGATGGGTTCGTAGCATGGAAAAGAAAAAAAATTCTACCGCAAGAACGAACAAAACCTAGATCTAATCTAGGTAAAAGCCAAGATCTAATCTATTAGACATGAGCAACGAGATAGATGGGACCTAACCCTTGTAGATCCGAAAGCGTTAACGAGATTAGATCTCGTGGTTGATGTAGTCGATCACTTGCCGATCTCAAGATCGTGTGGACGATCCTTCTGGCGTCGCGTTCCGGCAGCGCTTCCGCAGTCGGTCAAGTGTACGATCCTTCTGGCGCCGCGTTTCGGCAGCGCTTCCGCAGTCGGTCACACGTGCGGAGTCGAAGCAGACCTTCCTCTCCCCGTTCCAGCGAGCAACAGAGGTAGTAGATCTTCTCCACGGAATCCCAGCAGCACGACGGCGTGGTGGTGGTGGTGGAGTAGAGAATTCTGCAGGGCTTCGCCTATGCCTGTGTAGAAGAAAGGTGGAGGAGAGAGGCGGTAGAGATTGGAGTTGTGTGAGAGGGCCAAGAGGGGGCGCCCCTGCCCTTCTATTTAAGGGCGGGAGGCGCGCCTGGGGAGGGGGAGTCCTAGTAGGACTCCCCTCCTATGGCCGGCGGTGGGAAGGGTGGAGGAGTCCTCCTCCCCCACGAATCCGTGTCTTGCCCCACTAGGTTTCCTTTGACCCTTTCTTGGTTTTCAAGCAAACTCCAAGAAATCCTCTAGAACCTTCCAGAACATTCCGAAACCTTCTAGAATCTCCATACAAACACTCCGGAACATTTCCCAACTTAGAAAATGATCCCCAATATATGAATCTTATTCTCCGGACCATTCCGGATCTCCTCGTGATGTCCCGAATCCAATCCGAGACTCCGAATAACATTCGGTCTCCAACGCATATTCCATATCTACTTAAAACAACTTTGAACCTTAAGTGTGTCACCCTACGGTTCGTGAATATGTAGACATGACAGAGACACATCTCCTATCAATAACCATCAGCGGGACCTGGAGATCCATAATGGCTCCCACATACTCAACGATGACTTCGCGATCGATTGAACCACTTACATACGAAACTAATTCCCTTTGTCTCGCGATACTATACTTATTCGAGGTTTGATCGTCGGTATCTCCATACCTAGTTCTACCTCGTTACTGATAAGTACTCTTTACTCATTCCGTGATATGTCATCCCTTGTGACCTAGTCACATGCTTGGAAGCTAACTAGATGACATTCCACCGAGAGGGCCTAGAGCATATCTATCCGTCATATGGACATATCCCAATCTTGGTCCATGCGCCTCAACACATACATTCAGAATACCCAATGACACCTTTATAACCACCCAGTTACGAAGCGGCGTTTGATGTCATCAAAGTATCCATCCGGTGATGGTGATTAACATAACCTCATGGTTGAAGGATTAGGTTACTATGTATTTGAAAGCTTACAACAATACGAACTTAATGACTTGATCTTATGCTACGCTTACTATGGGTGTGTGTCCATCATATCATTCTCCTAATGATATAACCTTGTTATTAATCACATCCTAATGTCCATGATCATCAGTTAATCAACAAGCTAGTTCAACAAGAGGCTTACTAGGGACTCTCTTATGTTTACAAAACACACATGTATCAGTGTTTCCTAATAATACAATTATAGCATGGGATGTAAACATTTATCATAAACATAAAGATATAATAATAACCATTTTATTATTGCCTCTTGGGCATATCTCCAACAGTCTCCCACTTGCACTAGAGTCAATAATCTAGTTAAAAACTTGTGCATTCAACACCTATGGCTTTCTGGTGTTGTATAGACACTATTGTTAGTGGTAAACATAATCTTCGGATCTGACACTTCCAGGTCTGTGTGTATTTGCATGTCCTTGCGTCTCTACGCATTATTCATTCTCCAATGATATGGCATTGTATAATTTGGTCCTTTGGTGAGACCTTTAGTTCCTTCGGCTCAAAATATGTTGATATTATTGTCACACAATATATCTTCATAGTATTAGCCCACTTTGAACCACACCTAGTTTGATAACAAACTACTTAACACAAATGCCCTCCTTTGCTGCTACTATAGCAGTTATATACTTAGCCTTTTGTTGTAGTATCCGTCACAATGTCTTTAACTTTGGAACTCATCCAAATCCATCATGGAACATCCTTTCCATTACATTATGCTACCCATAGTCTAAATTGAGATAAATTTAATTTGTATCTTGTGACAAAACTAGTATCAATGTAACACTTTACAATGAACTACTTTTAACGATTTTTCACTTATACATGATATATTCTTAGTTCTTCCAAAGCTCATAAGAATATCTTTACTATTGTCCAATGATCATCTTATGAATCATTCTGGTATATGCTCATAACATTTAGAGCACAGGACATATCTGGATGTGTACATCTCAAAGAATGATTGATCAAAATATTCTTGTGATTTAACCAAGTGTCAAAACACTTGAATCTCGTGTCAACACACTCGAATCTTGGTTCAGTCCTTTCCGTGCGTCAAGAACCTTTCTTGTTGTTTCCATATTGAACTCATTCAACATCTTATCTATGTACATTTGGCAAAACCATATTAGCGCCTCAATCTATCCATATAGACATTGATGCCTAATTCTTGAGTTATGCCTAATTCTTTCATCGAAATGAAATCCTTAACCTATGTCAATAAAAGAAACATTATTTCTAATCAACAATATGTTCTCTACATAATGTATTAGAAATATGTCTCAGCGCTCCCACTTAATTTCTTGCAAATGCAAGCATCTTCATCATCTCCGATGAATTTAAACTCTTTTAACAGTTTCATCATGGTGAAGATTCCAACTCCGCTATGCTTATTTCAACCATTGAAGTTTTGCATACTCTTTTAGCATCCTTTGAATTAACAAAACCCTTTGGATCGTGTCATGTACACGTCCTAGGTAACCATTCTATTAGAAGAACTTGTTTTGTTTGTTCAACTACCATATACCAAAATATATGTAGTGGTTGCTACATTAATCCGTCCAGACTAAATATCGCTATGAAAGATCAAATCTTATCATAGTCAATTCCTTGAACATTGTCATAAACTCTTTCCGATATGTCGACAATTTCATAGATTTGAAACATCCATGTCTATTTCTTTATAGATCCAAACACGACCAATAGGCTTCATGCATTTCCGGAGGGTCTTCAAAGTTCAGAAACTTGATTTCTCGTGTATGGATGCTATCACGGATTCCATGACTTCTAGACATTTTATGGAGTCAGGGCCCATCATCGCTTCTTTGCATGTAGTCGGTTCATCATTGTCAAAACAATAACGACTTGCTTATCAAATCTTACTATTTGATTCTTACGGACCCACATGGTTCTATAGGAACTCTAATCTCCGAGATCACACCTTTTGTAATCACGAGAGCCATGAGCATTGTGGCCGCCACCGGGACACTTTCCGGCGCTGCGCTACTTAGCACATATAGCTAAGGTTCAATAACCTTATCAAAGTTCTATTGTCCTCCCACTTAACTTTTCACGAAAAATTCCTTCTCAAGAAACTTGATGTTCCAAGTAACAAACTCTTTTGTCCTCAGTGTTATGGAGAAATTCCCAACAAATTCTTTGGGATAACCTACAAAGACGTGCTTATCCGACTTTGGTTGTAAAAATTTTACTTATGCATAACATACCAAAATTTAAGAAAAGACAATTCAGGTTTTATCCCAAACCATGACTTATATGGTGTCATTTCAACGGATCACGATGGAGCTCTTTTCAGTGTAAAAGCGGTAGTCACTAAAGCTTTAATCTTTAATATATAATGGCAGTTTTATAAATGACACCTTTGATCTTACCATGTCAAACAAGGTTTCATTACATATCTTGAACACTCCATACTCCTATGGTGTTTTGGGAAATGCAAATCCATGGAACGATTCCTCAAATCTTAGGTGTTTTGCTAAACTTGTAACTCAAACATCTTTCTTTATGATCCAATCATAAACTCTTTTATTTTCTTCTTACAATGATTTTCCACTTCATCTTGAAAGTCTTTGAACATTTTTCAAATGTTTCATACTTCTTCCTTATTGAGTAAGTATATACATATACTCACTCAAATCTTCGGAGAAAACATATGAAGTTGAAATCCATCGCCCACGACTACACATAATGGACTATATACATCAATATGTACAAATTCCAATCAGTTAGTCGTCCGTTCCTCTTTTGGCCTACGAACGGAGTTTTAATTATCTCTAGGAAAGTATCACAAGCGTCATTTGATCCAAATCAAGGACTCCAAAAATCCATCAACATGGAGTTTCTTCATGTATCCCTTTCAATATAATTTAAACGGCGATGTCACTTCGCAAGTGATCTTTCAATCATTTGTCTTGCGACATTTTAGCATTAGTTTTATGGTCGTTATTTCTCCTACCAGACTTGTATATTATCCATCTATTATGGAATACGGTAATTATCTGAACAACCTTTTGTCGTCATAATACCTGATCACAATAACAATTATTGAAACAAATCTTGAAGGCAAGCTTTGATGTTAACGAGAAACACAATAACCCTTTGTTTGTTTTCGATGAACATCATCACATTTTCTCTTGCTAGTTACTTAGGCCATTGCAGTTCATGAATTGTATTGTCCTGTATGACACTTCATACCAACCAATTCGGTATCCAATTCCGGAGAACCAAATTGTTTAACAAGCAAGGAATACAACCATAACATGTATATCTTCTATATGCCTAAGTTGGGCATCTCCAACCTTTTATTTTCTGCCAAATATTTTATAGATTCTCTTTCAGCAATTCCTTTTCTTTTAAAAGAATCTATCAACATCAATAGTGGTGTCATCAACATGACACATGGTACAAAGCGTATGCAGTCAACTACTAATACCTTTGGACTTGCACTTTGAGGTGGATCACCATCATCAAATGTTTGGCATTCTTTCAAAATTCCATTCTTTAGTAATCTTTAAGTGTAGTAAACATTTTACTTACATCTTCTATTCATCCTTATCATGACAACTTTCATGATCAAGCTGCTATAGCTTATAAAGGTAAATTGCGAGTATAATGTTTCTTTTTCAAAACCTTTTGGAGGATTAGGACGACTAGTATCTCCAACCTTCACAAATTCTCATCAAATATGAGGACGTATACTCTATCATGTTGTAACCAACATATAGTTTTAGATATCGCAATACCTTTCACATATGATGGTTTCTGAAACATTGCTTTCAGCTCTTAGATAAACTTGATATTAAAAACAATCTTTTGAGTATCAAGAATCATGGAGGCAAACATGATACATTAGATACTAACACTGGAATTGTTACTCTTGATTTAATACTATTAATTAAACTTCACAGAGTAAAGGAGTTTGCTGAAAGTTTGCAACAGGACTTTTAAACTTTAGATTGACACTCCAAACAATACGATACCAGTTCGTAAAGCAAATATCCAGAATTTCTATAGTTCTACTATCTCAACTATAACTAAGCGTAAGGTGGTGAACGGATGCCAATGACTACAACAAACTATATAAATTCACTTTGATTGTGTTTATGATAAATTGAGTTTGACTAATCCAAATTACAAACGAACTCCCACTCAAAACAACATCCCTCGAGTTGTTTTAGTGATTACACGAACCAAATCCACTACACCAAGTCCGATCATCACGTGAGATGATGTAACTTTAAAGGCGAACAATCAACATGTTCATCATATCATCCATTTGACTCATGCTTTATCTTTCGGTATTCTGTGTTCCGAGACCATGTCTGTACATGCTAGGCTCGTCAAGGTTAACCTTAGTTTCCGCATGTGCAAAACTGGCTTGCACCCATTGTATGCACACGTAGAGTCTATCACACCCGATCATCACGAGATGCTTCGAAACGACGAGTCTTAGCAACGGTGCCAACTAAGGACGAACACTTTATTACTTGATATTTAGTGAGAGGGATCATCTTATAATGCTACCGTTGTGATCTAAGCAATACAAGATGCATAAAGGATTAACATCACAGGCAATTCATAATATGTGATATGATATGGCCTTTCTTCTTGTGCCTTTGATCTCCATCTTCAAAGCATGGACATGAACTCCATCATCACCAGCATGGCGTCAAGGTCCGTGGCGCCGCTTCATGGTTGTCCATCACCAACAACAACTATTACAACTACTTGGAATAAAGCTATTACATGATGAATAGACACGCAGGTCTTAAACAAAATTTAAAGACAACCATTAGGCTCCTGCCGGTTGCCATATTACAATAAGGATCATTGCATACATCAAATATAATCACAATCACATAATGGCCAAATCACATCACAAAACCCCTGCAAAAACAAGTTAGACGCCTCTAATTTTCTTTGCATGTTTTACGTGGTTTGGGCCTTTCGCATAAGACCGATCTTACCTACGAACAAGGACCACAACATTGATACAAGTGTTGTCAAGATGCTCATTGTAAATTGAATCTTAACTATGGTGGGAGAGACAGACACCTGCGAAGCCACTTGTGCAAAGCAAGTTGCACGTCAAGCGTGGAGCAAGTCTCATGTGCGATGACATGTAATGTTAGCCCGAGCCGCTTCATCCCACCATGCCACAAGATGCAAAGTACACGCTAAGACACCGACAACAAAAGCATCAACGCCCACAAAAACATTGTGTTCTACTCGTGCAACAGATCTACGCATAGATACGGCTCTGATACCACTGATGGGTTCGTAGCATGGAAAACAAAAAAATTCTACCGCAAGAACGAACAAAACCTAGATCTAATCTAGATAAAAGCCAAGATCTAATCTATTAGACATGAGCAACGAGATAGATGGGAACTAACCCTTGTAGATCCGAAAGCGTTAACGAGATTAGATCTCGTGGTTGATGTAGTCGATCACTTGCCGATCTCAAGATCGTGTGGATGATCCTTCCGGTGTCGCGTTCCGGCAGCGCTTCCGTAGTCGATCAAGTGTACGATCCTTCCGGCGCCGCGTTTCGGCAACGCTTCCGCAGTCGGTCACACGTGCGGAGTCGAAGTAGACCTTCCTCTCTCCGTTCCAGCGAGCAGCAGAGGTAGTAGATCTTCTCCATGGAATCCCAACAGCACGACGGCATGGTGGTGGTGGTGGAGTAGAGAATTCTGCAGGGCTTCGCGTATGCCTGTGCAGAAGAAAGGTGGAGGAGAGAGGCGGCAGAGATTGGAGTTGTGTGAGAGGGCCAAGAGGGGGCGCCCCTGCCCTTCTATTTAAGGGGGGGGCGCGCCCGGGGAGGGGGAGTCCTAGTAAGACTCCCCTCCTATGGCCGGCGGTGGGAAGGGGGAGGAGTCCTCCTCCCCCACGAATCCGTGTCTTGCCCCACTAGGTTTCCTTTGACCCTTTCTTGGTTTTCAAGCAAACTCCAAGAAATCCTCTAGAACCTTCCAGAACATTCCGAAACCTTCTAGAATCTCCATACAAACACTCCGGAACATTTCCCAACTTAGAAAATGATCCCCAATATATGAATCTTATTATCCGGACCATTCCGGATCTCCTCATGATGTCCCGAATCCAATCCGAGACTCCGAACAACATTCGGTCTCCAACGCATATTCCATATCTACTTAAAACAACTTCGAACCTTAAGTGTGTCACCCTACGGTTCGTGAATATGTAGACATGACAGAGACACATCTCCTATCAATAACCATCAGCGGGACCTGGAGATCCATAATGGCTCCCACATACTCAACGATGACTTCGCGATCGATTGAACCACTTACATACGAAACTAATTCCCTTTGTCTCGCGATACTATACTTATCCGAGGTTTGATCGTCGGTATCTCCATACCTAGTTCTACCTCGTTACTGATAAGTACACTTTACTCGTTCCGTGATATGTCATCCCTTGTGACCTAGTCACATGCTTGCGAGCTAACTAGATGACATTCCACCGAGAGGGCCCAGAGCATATCTATCCGTCATATGGACAAATCCCAATCTTGGTCCATGCGCTTCAACACATACTTTCAGAATACCCAATGACACCTTTATAACCACCCAGTTATGAAGCGGCGTTTGATGTCATCAAAGTATCCATCCGGTGATGGTGATTAACATAACCTCATGGTCGAAGGATTAGGTTACCATGTATTTGAAAGCTTAAAGCAATACAAACTTAATGACTTGATCTTATGCTACGCTTACTATGGGTGTGTGTCCATCACATCATTCTCCTAATGATATAACCTTGTTATTAATCACATCCTAATGTCCATGATCAAGAAACCATGATCATCAATTAATCAACAAGCTAGTTCAACAAGAGGCTTACTAGGGACTCTCTTATGTTTACAAAACACACATGTATCAGTGTTTCCTAATAATACAATTATAGCATGGGATGTAAACATTTATCATAAAAATAAAGATATAATAATAACCATTTTATTATTGCCTCTTGGGCATATCTCCAACACTATCCTCCTGCTAAGATTATATTGCCTCTTGTTCCTCAAGCTTGGGAAACAATGAAATCTTTGGTAAAGAATTGTCCCACTCATGGACTGACTGCTTGGATGATCATCCAAACTTTTTATGCAGGATTGAACTATTCTTCAAGGAACCTATTGGATTCTGCTGCTGGAGGTACCTTTATGACCATCACTTTGAGTGATGCAACAAAACTATTGGACAATATGATGGTTAATTATTCTGAATGGCATACTGAGAGAGCTCCACAAGGTAAGAAGGTAAATTCTGTTGAAGAAACCTCCTCCTTGAGTGATAAGATTGCTATTATTATGTCTATGCTTGTTAATGGGAAAGCCCATATTGATCCAAATAATGTTCCTTTAGCCTCTTTGGTTGCTCAAGAAGAGCAAGTTGACGTGAACTTCATAAGAAATAATAATTTTGGCAATAATGCCTATGGTAATAATGCTTATAGGAAAAATTTTGGTAAGAACAATTATAAGCCATATCCTCCCAACAATGGTAATGCTTATGGAAATTCTTACAACAATAATAAGAGTGCTCCCTCTGAACTTGAAGTTATGCTTAAAGCGTCTATTAATAAACAAACTACTTTCAATAAAACTATTGAGGAAAAACTCTCTAATGCTGAAAGAAATATAGCATCTTTGGCTGAAGCTCAATCTACTTTGAATAAAATGGCTGCTAAACCTGAAACTAGTGAGAATCCCTTTGCAGGTACTAATGCCATACAAGTAAGAATTGATGAAAATGTTAGACTATTAGCTGAATTACATGCTAAGTGGGAAATAGAAGATGAAATTGCTAGAAACATTAGTGTTTCTACTATTACCACCACTAGTGTTGAGGCTACTAATAGTTCTACTACTTTAGATGACAAAGTTGATTTTGATCTTGATGGCTGCAATATCTCTGAAGTTATTAAGATCCTACAAAAGCTTGCTAAAAGTCCTAATGCTAGTGCTATGAACATGGCTTTTACAAAACACATTACTGATGCTCTCATAAAGATTAAAGAAGAAAAGATGAAACATAAAGCTTCTATTCCTATAAAGCAAGAGGATGGTTGGGAACCTATCATTAATATGAAAGTGAATGACTTTGATTTCAAAGCTTTGTGTGATCTTGATAGTAGTGTTTCTATTATGCATAGAAGGATTTATGATATGCTTGATTTGCTAATGCTAAAAAGAAACTCATGGGGAGTCTTAATGCTGTTGTTATTATAGTTAATGATTTCTATGTCCCTGTTGATTTCTATGTTTTGGATGTTGAATACAATGCTTCTTGTCCTATTACTTTGGGAAGACCTTTTCTTAGCACTGTCGGTGCCATCATTGATATGAAAGAAGGCACCATTGAATATCAACTCCCACTCAAGAAAGGTATAGAACACTTCCCTAAAAAGAGAGAAAATATTTCTTTTGCTTCTCCTATGAAAACAAAATTTGGTATTAATGCTACTTCATTTCAGAACACTTGATTCTTTCTTTGCTTCTTATGCCTAACGTAAAGGCGTTAAGGAAAAGTACTTTTTGGCATATAACCCAAGAGTTTTAGTTGAGCCTTGGAAGTTATTACCTCTGTAATAACCTGTCCTTATACGTTTTATTTGCTTTTTGTGCCAAGAGTAACCTCTAATGAGAGAGAAGTAATGATTGGGAAAGTTGCTGTCCCGAAACAGATTTTTGTGCTTCACCGTAAGAATTCCTGAGAGAGTTCTGTACGTCAGATTGAGCTGTAAGTTTTTGTGCTTCTGTCCGAGGTTATTATATAAATTTCGTTATTTCAACACTTTTTGATTTGAGCAACAAAAGATCTTCGACAAAATTCGTCTTTACCTGCTGGTCTGTTTTGACAGATTTCTGCCATTTTCTGCATTTTCTTCTTGTTAGTTCCTTCTTGAGTTCCTTTGGGGAATTGAGCTTTTTGAGGGAAGTGCTACAGTATCTAGTGTTATAATGGAAGTTTATTTGGTGTTAGAACTGAACCTTAAGACTTATTTATCTTAAGTGCACTAATGTTGCTAATGTGATTGTGTGAAGTTTTGTATGAAGGAAAAATTTCAGGTGTATGGAAGGAATGAGTAATGAGATGAAGGATGGACTAAAGCTCAAGCTTGGGGATGTCACGCATGTCACCCCAAGAAATATCCAAGAAGTACAAGCGTCAAATCTTGGAGATGCCCAAGGCATCCCCTTCTTCATCAATAAAAATTGAGGTTTCTTCCAAACGCTTCATTTTTATTGTTTCATGCACAGTTGTGTTTCTCTTGGAGCGTCTTCTTTTTCGTTTTTGTTTTGGTTTTTAGTTTTCTTTGTTGGCTTAGTTTTCTGAATAAGTTAGTTGGACCCCCTCTTTCATACTTTGGTTTGCAAATAGTTTGGTTTGGTTTGGAAAAGAGTAGGAAAGCTCATGCTTATGTGGTAAAAAGAGCTCGTTTTTGACTATCGCTATGCTTTGTCATGCCATGCTTGATATTGTTTTGTCTTTATGCTTAGTATTCTTTGCTGTAGTATGGCTTGTTATAAACAATTGAGATTGCTTAATGTGCCTTGGATGAATCATGCGTTATTTTATCATATTAAAGCATAGTATAGTGGTATTCTCCTTTGATGCTTTATTTGGGTTGACTTGGCACATGCTCACCATGTTATGACTATCTCGAGTCACCATAGCCTTTATGATCCTTTAGTTTTCAACTTGTAGTATCACTTTATGCTTTGATCAATGATGTTTTGTCGCTCTGCATAATTATGGCCATTATTGCTCTCTTAGTTTGTCGCTCCCAGTCTTTTGCTAGCCTCCGCAACAAAGTATGAGTTCCACTTATGCATACAACTCCCTAAACCAAGTTATTGCAAAGATTCCACCATACCTACCTATTAGCTTATGCTATTCCAAGTATATTCATGCTTTTGTTTACCTTCCACTTGTTATGAAAAAACTTGTGATTAAAGCTCTCACGAACTTGATGGCACACTTTACTTTACTTGCCCTTAATAAACTTGAACCATTGTGTCTTCTATATTGTATATGCTTGCACTTATATGTTGGGAATTAGCAGAACCATGCTTTCATGGGGAACGCTTTCAGCATTGCACTTGGTACTTGTACCTAGTTGATATCAAGCTCTTTTGTATATGGATGTTGTCGATGTGAAATGAAAGGGGAGCTTGTAAGTCCATGGAGTTATGTATATGTGTTAGAGAAACGCCGGAGCCGCTAGTCTAATCCATGTTGACATGGTGGAAACCTGCAGCGTAACCATAATGAGCTGTCTATGAAGCATCCTTCTTATAAAAAAAAGAGTCCTATACTGAGGAAAAAGAGAAAAAGAGAAAAAAGAGATACTATGAAAAGAGGAAAGAGAGAAAAAGCACCATATTCCCATGGTAAATAAGAAGAATGCTGGGATGCTCGTTGTCTGCTTGCCTTGTCATTTTGATATGGGGATTCTTCCGTATCATCGGGCAAGGGTACCGCGTTGGCGGTTCTCAATGATACACGTATACTTACGATGACAAGAACCTACCGGACATGAGATTTCTGACTTATACTTCGTTAAGCATGTACACCATAGTTTGTTCACTTTAACCTTAATCACCTCAAGATGCTTATGATAGGGGCAATGAGAGCTGAAAGGTATAAGTACCATAATTTTTGGAAGCTCTTTATGAGACTTGAATCCCTACTTCCTTCTATGAAGGCCTTTCTTCCACCAATATATTGAGTCTCCACCTTATACCTTTATGCACCTACTTTGAGAGCATAGTGGGCATTCTTAGTTCTATGTGCATTGTCCCAAGACTAGTTGATTGATGCATAACTTGATATTGCTTGTTTTAAACTATTGTATCTAGTCACTCTTATGAACTTTGAAGGTGTCCTATGCATTTATATTTGCTACTCTATTGAGGGACAAGCTGAATACTATTATGCTATGTTTTCTTTTTGTGAAACAAACAAACGTCTTCCAAAGCATTGTTATTCATGAATCTTTTGTTTGTGCCTTTTCATGTTGCATCATAGTTTGTTTTCTTATTGCTAGAACTTTGTCTTTCATGTTATGATTGAAGTACTATGATCCCAGCTTTGAATGTTTTGCAAATACTTTGATCAAGTCTTTGATGGTGCATGTCACCTCAAAAATTATTCTTTCTTTTTATCACTTACCTACTCGAGGACGAGCAGGAGTTAAGCTTGGGGATGTTGATACATTGCAAATGTATCTATAATTTTTAATGTTCCATGCTTGGTTTTATCCACTTTCTTGTGTTTTGTTCCAACTTTGGAGTTCTTTTCATATGATTTCTTGGACTAACCTATTAACAAGAGCCACAGTGCCAGCTGCCTATTTTCTTCTGTTTTTGGTTCCAGGAAAGTCAGAAAATGAATATTCTCGAAATTGGACGGGACAAAATCCAAAGTGCCTATTTTTCCAGAAGGGATCAAGTGCCAGAATACGAGACGGAGAAGGGCCATGGGCCGGCGACACCACCTGGCCGCGCGGCCTAGCCTGGCCCACGCCAGGGGGTGGTGTGGTGGCTCCTGGCACCCCCTCGGCCTCCCCTTCCGACTATAAGTTTCCCTCGGGATGAAAACCCTAAGTACCCGATCAAAAATCCATGAAAGAGTCTATAGCCGCCGTCATCTCCATCCCTAGATCGGGAGGGATCTGAAGCTCTTCCCGGCACCCTGCCGGAGAGGGGAATTCACCCTGGAGGCTTTCTTCATCACCATGCAAGCCTCCGGTGTGATGCGTGAGTAGTTCATCCTTGGACTACGGATCCAAGTAGTAGCTAGATGGCTGGTTTCTCCCCCTTTGTGCTTTCATGTTTAGATCTTGTGAGCTCCGTTCATGATCAAGATCATCTATTTGTAATTCATACATGTTGTGTTTGCGGGGATACGATGGATATTGAGATGCTATTTCAGATTGATTATTGATTCTATCATGTATTTGTTATTTGAGATCTTGCATGCTTTCCGTTGTTAGTAGCTATCTTGGCCAAGTAGATGCTAGAAACTCGAAGAGTTAGTATTTATGCTCGATAGTGGGTTCATGCCTCTGGTAATCTGGGGAAGTGACATAAATCTCTAAGGTACTAGATGTGCTGTTGCTACTAGGGAGAAAACAACAATCCTTTGTTCATAGAACAATCGTATTGTTTACTTTACACGTAGTTCGTAAAGCAATAATCTCTTGCTTGTAACTTAATACTGGAGGGGGTTCGGATGATAACCTGAAGGTGGATTATTAGTCATAGATGCAGTTGGATGGCGGTCTATGTATTATGTTGTAATGCCCAATCAAGTCTCAAAGGAGTCAAGATGATTAGTATATGCATGTATTGCTTTCTCGGTGTTTGTCAATTGCCCCGCTGTAATTTGTTCACCCAGCATGTTATCTATCTAAGGAGAGCCACCTCTAGTGAACTATGGATCCCGGTCCTTTTTCTTTACATACAATCTACAATCTTTTACTGCTTTGTGTTTACTTTCTGCAAAATTTTACTTCTTTCCATTCGATACGTTTAATGCTTTGTTTTCCGCAAAACACGGTGAGATTGACAACCTCATCGCAAGTTGGGGACAAAGTTCTGTGGTTGTGTTGTGCAGGTCTCCACGTTGCTACTAGAACCGGTAGTGCGCCCTGCCAAAGCTCAGCTAGTAACACCTTTGGGGTGTTTCCTTTCTCCTACTTGTTCGATTAAACCTTGGTTTCATAACTGAGGGAAGACTTGCTATTGTATTCATTGTACCTTCTTCTTGGGGTTCCCAACGAGCTCTACGTCGAAAGTCGAGCGCACCAAGATTTTCTGGCGCTGTTGCCGGGGAGTAAAGGACATCTTCACAAGGGCAGTCCCTCATAACCAATCTCTTTACTTTGTTGTTTTTGTTTTGCTTAGTTTCTTTTTGCTTTGTTTGCTTGTTTTGTTCTTCAAAAAAATACAAAAAAATTAGTTCTACTTGTTTGATTTCTTATTTGAAAAACCAAAAAAATGACTACTCTTGAAAACACTAAGTTGTGTGACTTCACTAGCACCAACAACAATGATTTTATGAGCACACCTATTGATCCACCTGTGGCTGAAAATACTTTCTTTAAGATAAAACCTTCTTTGCTCAATCTTGTTATGAGAGAACAATTTTCTGGTATTGGTAATGAAGATGTTGCTTCCCATCTAAATAACTTTGTTGAACTTTGTGAGATGCAAAAGCATAGGTATATAGATGGTGATATTATTAAACTGAAATTATTTCCTTTCTCTTTGAGAGGAAAAGCTAAAGAGTGGTTGAATTCCTTAACTAGGAATAGTATTGATTCTTGGACTAAGTGCAAAGATGCTTTTATTGGAAAGTACTATCCTCCTGCTAAGATTATATCCATGAGAAGTGAGATAATGAAGTTTAAACAACTTGATAATGAGCATGTTGCTCAAGATTGGGAAAGAATGAAATCTTTGGTAAAGAATTGTCCCACTCATGGACTGACTGCTTGGATGATCATCCAAACTTTTTATGCAGGATTGAACTATTCTTCAAGGAACCTATTGGATTCTGCTGCTGGAGGTACCTTTATGACCATCACTTTGGGTGCTGCAACAAAACTATTGGACAATATGATGGTTAATTATTCTGAATGGCATACTGAGAGAGCTCCACAAGGTAAGAAGGTAAATTCTGTTGAAGAAACCTCCTCCTTGACTGATAAGATTGATATTATTATGTCTATGCTTGTTAATGGGAAAGCCCATATTGATCCAAATAATGTTCCTTTAGCCTCTTTGGTTGCTCAAGAAGAGCAAGTTGATGTGAACTTCATAAGAAATAATAATTTTGGCAATAATGCTTATGGTAATAATGCTTATAGGAACAATTTTGGTAACAGCAATTATAAGCCATATCCTCCCAACAATGGTAATGCTTATGGAAATTCTTACAAAAATAATAAGAGTGCTCCCTCTGAACTTGAAGTTATGCTTAAAGAGTCTATTAGTAAACAAACTGCTTTTAATAAAACTATTGAGGAAAAACTCTCTAATGCTGAAAGAAATATAGCATCTTTGGCTGAAGCTCGATCTACTTTGAATAAAATGGCTGCTAAACCTGAAACTAATGAGAATCCCTTTGCAGCTACTAATGCCATACAAGTAAGAATTGATGAAAATGTTAGACTATTAGCTGAATTACATGCTAAGTGGGAAATAGAAGATGAAATTCCTAGAAACATTAGTGTTTCTACTATTACCACCACTAGTGTTGAGGCTACTAATAGTTCTACTACTTTAGATGACAAAGTTGATTTTGATCTTGATGGCTGCAATATCTCTGAAGTTATTAACTTCCTACAAAAGCTTGCTAAAAGTCCTAATGCTAGTGCTATGAACATGGCTTTTACAAAACACATTACTGATGCTCTCATAAAGATTAAAGAAGAAAAGATGAAACATAAAGCTTCTATTCCTATAAAGCAAGAGGATGGTTGGGAACCTATCATTAATATGAAAGTGAATGACTTTGATTTCAATGCTTTGTGTGATCTTGATAGTAGTGTTTCTATTATGCATAGAAGGATTTATGATATGCTTGATTTTCCTGCACTTGAAAAGATTGTTATTTGAATGTCCCACATGATGCTAATGCTAAAAAGAAACTCATGGGGAGTCTTAATGCTATTGTTATTATAGTTAATAATTCCTATGTCCCCGTTGATTTCTATGTTTTGGATGTTGAATACAATGCTTCTTGTCCTATTACTTTGGGAAGACCTTTTCTTAGAACTGTTGGTGCCATCATTGATATGAAAGAAGGCACCATTGAATATCTACTCCCACTCAAGAAAGGTATAGAACACTTCCCTAAAAAGAGAGAAAAGATTTCTTTTGCTTCTCCTATGAAAACAAAATTGGTATTAATGCTTCTTCATTTGAGAACACTTGATTCTTTCTTTGCTTCTTATGCCTAACGTAAAGGCGTTAAGGAAAAGTACTTGTTGGCATATAACCCAAGAGTTTTAGTTGAGCCTTGGAAGTTATTACCTCTGTAATAACCTGTCCTTATACGTTTTATTTTCTTTTTGTGCCAAGAGTAACCTCTAATAAGAGAGAAGTATTGATTGGGAAAGTTGCTGTCCTGAAACAGATTTTTGTGCTTCACCGTAAGAATTCATGAGAGAGTTCTGTACGTCGGATTGAGCTGTAAGTTTTTGTGCTACTGCCCCGGGTTGTTATATAAATTTCGTTATTTCAACACTTTTTGATTTGAGCAACAGAAGATCTTCGACAAAATTCGTCTTTACCTGCTGGTCTGTTTTGACAGATTTCTGCCATTTTCTGCATTTGCTTCTTGTTAGTTCCTTCTTGAGTTCCTTTGGGGAATTTAACTTTTTGAGGGAAGTGCTACAGTATCTAGTGTTATAATGGAAGTTTATTTGGTGTTAGAACTGAACCTTAATACTTATTTATCTTAAGTGCACTAATGTTCCTAATGAGATTGTGTGAAGTTTTGTATGAAGGAAAAATTTCAGGTGTATGGAAGGAATGAGTAATGAGATGAAGGAATGAGTAATGAGATGAAGGATGGACTCAAGCTTGGGGATGTCATGCATGTCACCCCAAGAAATATGCAAGAAGTACAAGCGTCAAAGCTTGGGGATGCCCAAGGCATCCCCTTCTTCATCAATAAAAATTCCAGGTTTCTTCCAAACCCTTCATTTTTATTGTTTCATGCACAGTTGTGTTTTTCTTGGAGCGTCTTCTTTTTCATTTTCATTTTGGTTTTTCGTTTGCTTTGGTTTGCTTAGTTTTCTAAATAAATTGGTTGTACCCCCTCTTTCATACATTGGTTTGCAAATAGTTTAGTTTGGTTTGGAAAAGAGTAGGAAAGTTCATGCTTATGTGGTAAAAAGATCTCGTCTTTGACTGTGGCCTATGCTTTATCATGCCATGCTTGATATTGTTTTAAGCCTTTTGCTTCGTATTATTTGCTGTAGCATGACTTGTTATAAAGAATTGAGATTGCTTAATGTGCCTTGGATGAATCATGTGTTGTTTTAGCATATTAAAGCATAGTATAGTGGTATTCTCCTTTGATGCTTTATTTGGGTTGACTTGGTGCATGCTCACACCATGTTATGACTATCTCAAGTCACCATAGCCTTTATGATCCTTTAGTTTTCAACTTGTAGTATCACTTTATACTTTGATCAATGATGTTTTGTCGCTCTGCATGATTATGGCCATTATTGCTCTCTTAGTTTGTCGCTCCTAGTCTTTTGCTAGCCTCCACAACAAAGTATGAGTTCCACTCATGCATACAACTCCCTAAACCAAGTTATTTCAAAGAGTCCACCATACCTACCTATTATCTTATGCTATTCCAAGTATATTCATGCTTTTGTTTACCTTCCACTTGTTATGAAAAAACTAGTGATTAAAGCTCTCACGAACTTGATGGCACACTTTACTTTACTTGCCCTTAATAAACTTGAACCATTGTGTCTTCTATGTTGTATATGCTTGCACTTATATGTTGGGAATTAGCAGAACCATGCTTTCATGGGGAACGCTTTCAACATTGCACTTGGTACTTGTACCTAGTTGATATCATGCTCTTTCGTATATGGATGTCGTCGGTGTGAAATGAAAGGGGAGCTTGTAAGTCCATGGAGTTATGTATATGTGTTAGAGAAACACCCGAGCCGCTAGTCTAATCCATGCTGACATGGTGGAAACCTGCAGCGTAACCATAATGATCTGTCTATGAAGCAAACAAACTATGATGCAACATGAAAAGGCACAAACAAAAGATTCATGAATAACAATGCTTTGGAAGACGTTTGTTTGTTTCACAGAAAGAAAACATAGCTTTGTCTTTCATGTTATGATTGAAGTACTATGATCCCAGCTTTGAATGTTTTGCAAATACTTTGATCAAGTCTTTGATGGTGCATGTCACCTCAAAAATTATTCTTTCTTTTTATCACTTACCTACTCGAGGACGAGCAGGAGTTAAGCTTGGGGATGTTGATACATTGCAAATGTATCTATAATTTTTGATGTTCCATGCTTGGTTTTATCCACTTTCTTGTGTTTTGTTTCAAATTTGGAGTTCTTTTCATATGATTTCTTGGACTAACCTATTAACAAGAGCCACAATGCCAGCTGCCTGTTTTCTGCTGTTTTTGGTTCCAGGAAAGTCAGAAAATGAATATTCTCGAAATTGGACGGGACAAAAGCCAAAGTGCCTATTTTTCCAGAAGGGATCAAGTGCCAGAATACGAGACGGAGAAGGGCCATGGGCCGGCCACACCACCTGGCCGCGTGGCCAGGCCTGGCCCACGCCAGGGGGTGGTGTGGTGGCTCCCGGCACCCCCTCGGCCTCCCCTTCCGACTATAAGTTGCCCTCGGAACGAAAACCCAAAGTACCCGATCAAAAATCCAAGAAAGAGTCTATAGCCTCCGTCATCTCCATCCCTAGATCGGGAGGGATCTGAAGCTCTTCCCGGCACCCTGCCGGAGAGGGGAATTGACCCTGGAGGCTTTCTTCATCACCACGCAAGCCTCCGGTGTGATGCGTGAGTAGTTCATCCTTGGACTACGGATCCAAGTAGTAGCTAGATGGCTGGTTTCTCCCCCTTTGTGCTTTCATGTTTAGATCTTGTGAGCTCCGTTCATGATCAAGATCATATATTTGTAATTCATACATGTTGTGTTTGCGGGGATACGATGGATATTGAGATGCTATTTCAGATTGATTATTGATTCTATCATGTCTTTGTTATTTGAGATCTTGCATGCTTTCCGTTGTTAGTAGCTATCTTGGCCAAGTAGATGCTAGCAACTCCAAGAGTTAGTATTTATGCTCGATAGTGGGTTCATGCCTCTGGTAATCTGGGGAAGTGACAGAAATCTCTAAGGAACTAGATGTGCTGTTGCTACTAGGGAGAAAACAACAATCCTTTCGTCCAGCTCCTCGTCGAAAGTCGAGGGGCACCACGCCCTTTCGTCCAGCTCATCCGCAGTAAGTTCTGCGGCTTTAGGGATAGGTGTGGTTAATGCGGCATCAATAAGTTTACGCGCACCTTCGGTGATCACGTGTCCATCCACCGATGCTTCTCTTTTCGGCTCTTCTGGGATAAGCGCTTCATCCGAGTCTTCCTCGTATTCCACGGCAATCACCTCCTCTATCAGAAGGTCTTTTGTCGGGGTCTTGTTTTTCTTGGTCTTCTTCTTTGCCTTCTTGGCAGCGCTGATAGCAAAGACGGCTTTGGGTCCGTTTCCCGGAGTCAAGCTCTGATCGGTACTTTCGGACATCTGGACTTCGGGATTGTCTCCGACATCCATGTCATCCTGCGCTTTGGGAGAGTGTTCCTCGGATCCTTCATCCATGGCTTCTCCTTCTTCTGCAGCTTTGGAGTTGTACTCTTCTTCATATTCCGCGGAGAACTTTCAGAAATCTGCGGACGTCATCGATTCATCCGAGGATGCGGGTACGTCGGCGTTTGTTCCAATTGCCTCCAGCACAGAGTCGGTGTTTTCTCCAGCATCGGCAGAGCCGGATCTGGATCCCACGTATCCGACGAAGTGCGACGCATGCTTCCTGAGGTACCTGCGGCTTTCGCGATCAGCCATATCAAAACTTTTGATGGTCTCGAGGATTGCATATGCGCTTTCGCCTTGCAGTATCATACGTTTTAGTGTGTACCTTAGGAAAGGTCATTCTGTCCTGGCATCATCAGAGCTGGAATCAGTGTCGTTGATATGCTCCTCCTGTATTTCGACTTCCACGGGTGGGTCGATCTGGGATCCGGCTTCTCCAGGGAGATCCACTCCAGATTCGACTTGGACCGCAAGGTCTTCTTCAGGCTCAGATTTCTCCACTATCTCCGCAACTAGTGCAGGCTGGGTGGGATTAGGGTTTTCTGAGATCCGAAACTCTGCCGCCTCCGCGGACAAAGGGGACCCAGAAGATTCTTCTGCCTCTATCATCACCGCTGGGGTGGGTTGGGCAGTTTCAGCGAACCGATGTAAACATCGATCTCGCCAAAAGACATGATTGTGTCGGCAGTCACGGCCTCCCTAGCCAGAATCCAAGTCTCGTCGAGAAAGATGAGAGGGACGTCGCTAGCGTAGAGGATGCGACCGACGGCGATAGTCTTGCCGATTCCATTTCTTCCAGATTCCGCTCAGAACGCAGATCCGAAGCTCACTTGCCCCACGGTGGGCACCAACTGTCGTTGGATTGAGGTCAAGTACGCCATGAGGGGGTCCTCGAGGCATGCGGAAGAGAGGGGTGTGGGACGTACGGTATTCCAGGACGGTGAGCACACAAGTTTACCCAGGTTCGAATCCGCCGGCTTTGGACGGATCCTACTCCTGCTAGCAATCCAGTAATACGGCAGAGCCGGAATATGGGTTACAAGGGTTTCACCTGTGCGAGTTGAGGCTCTAAAGTATTGGGTCCCCTAAAGGCTCTCCCTAGGACGGCTTATATAGATATCCAGCCTAGGGTTTACAGGAGAGATCTATCCAGCTACGTCTAAGAGTCGGTTACAGAGTACATCCTGAACTACAAGTAACGTTATGGGCCTAAGTCGGTAAGTCTTCTAGGCCTTCCCGTAGCCAGATTGGACTCAATCTTTCTCCCTGACTGGGCCTCCCGTGAAGCAAAGCTCTAACCCGAAGTGGGCCACCCTGTTCAGTGAGGAACTGTGAGGATACCCGCAAAGTATATCCCCAAGAAGCAGATCGTCCAAACTAGTTAGAACTAACGGGGTTAGCAAATATGCAGTCCCTTAGGATGGTCTTCAGCTAAAGTAGCTGATGGCTTCATAGGATCTTTAGTTAGTTTCTCCTCTGATGACTCACGAGTTGCTATTTGGAGGAAAGGCGTCGGATCTGGAGATCTTCTCTGGTAGACAATCTTTGGGATTTGAGTAGGAAGGAAACAGTCATTTCCACCTTATAGCTTCACTAAGGTTCTTTGAGAAGGGTGTAGATATTCTATCTTGAGGTGTCGACGTGATGCTAAAGAAGGTTGTATCTCCTTGGGTCTTGAGTTGAGGTCCTCGAGTGACGTTTTTTGCATAACCTTGTCAGTGTGGGTTCCCATTGAAGCCTTAAGGAGTTTGCTTAGGAGAAGTTAGCAGTTACAGCTCTTCTATTTAGTCTCTAGTCAGGTTATAGACATCTAGCTTTAGATAAGTTGTCTTCACTAAGAATTTTGATGTTCCTTCTTCATGATGGTAGTGTATACTCGTTGTCTTCAGGCAGTCTGGTCTTCTGGATTTTGGTGTAATCTGGCCTTCTATTGAGGAACTTCTCATCGTTTGGGCAGGGTCAACTAGAATAGTTGGTCTCTTGAGGGGTTCGGAAGCTCTAATATACTGAAGGTTGGTGGAGTTAGATCTTTACTTCTTGTCTTAGTTAGTAGGTCTTGTGGTTTCTTGCGTATAGTGAGGATCCTTTAGTGATCGACTTCCGGCTTCAACGGGATTTTGCTATAATAGACTGATGAATAATGGAGTGTTGCGCTACAGCCGAGTCTTGAGAGGTGAGTTCGATGAGGTCTACCACCAAGCTGAGGTGAAGTCTTCGAGTTGCTCTAACTTGACGAGGCCAGGCTTCTGTTTCTGGCGATTCGTTGCCTCTCATAAACTCCCGAGGTTAATCTGGGTTCTCATTGGCGATACGAACCGGGGGTTCTTCCTGAGTTACTAGGTAGGATACCGCTCCTCGGGTCACATTTGTTAGAGGTCTAAGTAACCAGAACACACATACAAGGCGAATGATGCGAGGGGATCGCAATGTCCTTGGGAAACAGCACACATCAAGCAATAGATGATGCACTTACGAAAGCAATCACGGCCAACTAGGGGGACCACGGAGTTAACTAAGGGGATGGTGGAGAGGTAGGAGGTGGGGCTCTGAGTCGAGCAATGAGTGGAGGGGAGGGTGGTGGCTGTTGCTGCCTCACTTAATGCTAGGCTTATCTTTAATTAGCCATGTCTCTCTCCTAATAATCTTAAGGGGACAAGTTTGTGGGGGTGGTACGGTGGCATGCTGACCAGGGGTGGTGGGAGTTTCTTTGGTGGGCACATGTCTAGTTTTGGTGAGGGTTTGATTGAGTTTTGGTTCAAAATTGATAAACTCTCAAATCTGCCATATGGAAGGATCATGGTGTACTTCCGAATAAGCTTAAGGGGAGGGTGGTGGCTGTTGCTGCCTCACTTAATGCTAGGCTTATCTTTAATTAGCCATGTCTCTCTCCTAATAAACTTAAGGGGACAAGTTTGTGGGGGTGGTACGGTGGCATGCTGACCAGGGGTGGTGGGAGTTGCTGTGGTGGGCACATGTCTAGTTTTGGTAAGGGTTTGATTGAGTTTTGGTTCAAAATTGATAAACTCTCAAATCTGCCATATGGAAGGATCATGGTGTTCTTCCTAAAATGATCTTGTCAAGATGGTATGAGGGTTCTGGTAGATAGAAGTGATCAGGCTACACCCTCAAGAATTTTTTGAGAATTTTTAGATGATTTTTAGTGCATTTTTGATCAATTAATCAAAAAGTGCAGAAGTGGTTTCTAGTAGCTCATTTGGTAATTTTACATTGGACATAGTTGGTTTTTGAGGTGAGATGGTTCTAAATGTGAATCCCTACTTTGAGGAATTTTCCCATGATTTATTGGGGATTAAAAGTATTTAAAACAATTATTATTCTATTTCTTCCATTTAAGATAATAGGCAAAAAGGAATAATAAAAGTTTTCAAAAATATTTATTTTTCAGGTGGGAATATAGAGTATGATATATGGATCTCCATCGAGTTAGAAGTTGGGGAACTGCTTTGGCAAACACCAAACCTTCCCTTTATGGAAGAAGTTTTGGAGATTTTGTCTATTAAAGAGATTAATTAGATTTGGAGCCATAATAATAATGGATAATATTTGATAAATCTTGATGAGGTAGGTTATGTACAATCTGTAGCAAGTATTTTCAACCTTGGTAATTGGAAATCCAACTTGAATTAGATGGAAAAACACAGAATCGAGGATCTAGGGTGATGTTATTTTCATACCACCAAAACCTTGTTGGATCTTGGAGCTCAAATCTCCCCTTGGGCATGAGATAGATGGATGGATAGCCCAAGTGATGTACATCAACATGGTATAGGGGTTTGATCTTTATCTTGCTTGAGTTCACCAAGAATTGATTTCAAACTTTGAATAAAATAAGCCTGTCAAAGCAGATTATCAACTAGCCTTCAAAACCTTGTGGGTTTAAGAAGCACAAACATCCACTTGGAACAAGTGAAGTAGATATTGATATACCTATATGAGTAGAACACATCCATGCAAATAGTTGGTCCATAGAAGGTTGGATGATGGTGTGAGCATCTGTCAAAGTAGGCTTGTTGACTAGATTTGCAGGAATGGTTATTTTCTTGCCGGCAAAACCATCAAGAACAGGTGGGTTGGAGGATGATCTAACCAAGGGAAAGAGTGGTTCTTGGTAGTCCTTAGGATGTTTCACAAGATGGTTTAAATGCATTTCCAAAAATGCACAAGCGTTGAGAAAGGGAGACATTCAAAAAGGTGATGTTGGAACAGATTCTAGACTTAGCCAAATTTAGCAGACTTGGGATTTTTGACTAGAATAAGAGTGGGGATGTTTTTGATGGGTTACAAGGTCTCAAAGCATCATCAGGTGGATCATCTTGAAGTTTAGATTGAGTATAATAGATCTATTCTTGGTATTGGTCTCCATTGATTTGGAAACTTCTAGAATGCATCACTTCAGAATTGATCTGGTTAAGGGTTTTAGATGATCACCTAGTGGCTATAGATCAGATCCACCTTGTATTATTGCTTAGGGTTTTGTGATCTTAAGTATCTTAATCCTAGAGGATTAGATCCTAGAGTAGCTCATACTACTTCTCAGCAATGAAGTCAAAGAGTAGATCAAAGCAACTCAATTTACAAACAAATCAACTACTACTGGGGTTACCATCAAGCTTAGCTTGGGATAATGATGGGCAATTTTGAAAGGTTGGATTTTGAATAAGGTAAGAGTCCTTGGTATCCCTACCAAGAGTAGAAATAAAAAGTTTAATACAAGGTTTTGGAAATCCTAGAGGTAAGAGTAGTTGGAGGTTCTGTCTTGAGAACATTAGGAGATTATATTATATAGCTCTCCATAGTTTGATCAATAGAAGCTAATAAAATAGTTTGGGTTGAAAGGGCATCTTGGCTCAAGTTTTGAAACGCTAGAGCATTTGAGAATATGAAACATAAGCCAAGACATTTTTTGTTAAATAGCTTTTGTCAACTATGGTTGAGGTAAGGAGTCTATCATCTGTTGCACAATCAGAGGCATAAGCACAAACAAGCAATCAAGCAACACTACATTAATCAACAAGAAAAAGTTTTTGTTCCCCCTGATTTTTGCATTCCGGACAACTAATCCAGGTTGCTGAAATTGGGATGTTACAGACCTTTCCCCTTAAAAGAATCTCGTCCTGAGATTCAGGAGATTAGGGTTAGGGGATTTTGAGTCAGGGTTAATACTAAGCGTCTCAAGCACACTAACTTACGGATTCCAACTTTGATCATGATTACTTTGCTAGTGAAGTTGGGCTTCAATCTTCTTGGATGCACGGAGAATTGAACAAACTTCAGTCCTGATGGTGATGGATGGTCTTCCTTTTGTAAGGCTTTACGACGTTTCTCTTATGGGCTTATCGGATCCTAGTTCACGACCTTGGGTCTATCTCCTGGATGGTTTCAGGCAGAGGGTTATTCTATTTTGTGGGAAAGACACAGTCTTTCCCCCATAGGGTTAAACTAGGGTGGCTCAGAGTTAACGCAGTCCTTCCTTCTTGGATTCGTCAGATGATGTTAGGTGGATATCACAATCTTCTGCCCGGAGTTGAAACCTTCCGATGACGTCCGCAACTAGGTGTTATGAGGCTTATATACTGCTTTTATTCGTACTTAGCCTATCGGAGTAGTTGAATTAGCAGATCGTCCAAACTGGTTAGAACTAACGGGGTTAGCGAATCTGCAGTCCCTTAGGATTGTCTTCAGCTGAAGTAGCTGATGGCTTCATAGGATCTTTAGTTAGTTTCTTCTCTGATGACTCGTGAGTTGCTATTTGGAGGAAAGGCGTCGGATCTGGAGATCTTCTCTGGTAGACAATCTTCGGGATTTGAGTAGGAAGGAAACAGTCGTTTCCACCTTATAGCTTCACTAAGGTTCTTTGAGAAGGGTGTAGATATTCTATCTTGAGGTGCCGACGTGATGCTAAAGAAGGTTGTATCTCCTTGGGTCTTGAGTTGATGTCCTCGAGTGACGTTTTATTGCATAACCTTGTCAGTGTGGGTTCCCGTTGAAGCCTTAAGGAGTTTGCTTAGGACAAGTTAGCAGTTACGGCTCTTCTAGTTAGTCTCTAGGCAGGTTAGAGACATCTAGCTTTATATAAGTTGTCTTCACTAAGAATTTTGATGTTCCTTCTTCATGATGGTGGAGTAGACTCGTTGTCTTCAGGCAGTCCGGTCTTCCGGATTTTTGAGTATTCTGGCCTTCTGGTGAGGAACTTCTCATTGTTTGGGCAGGGTCAACTAGAATAGTTGGTCTCTTGAGGGGGTCGGAAGCTCTAATATACCGAAGGTTGGTGGAGTTAGATCTTTACTTGTTGTCTTAGTTAGTAGGTCTTGTGGTTTCTTGCGGATAGTGAGGATCCTTTGGTGATCGACTTCCGGCTTCAACGGGATTTTACTATAATAGACTGATGAATAATGGAGTGTTGCGCTACAGCCGAGTCTTGAGAGGTGAGTTCGATGAGGTCTACCATCATGCTGAGGTGAAGTATTCGAGTTGCTCTGACTTGACGAGGCCGGGCTTCTATTTCTGGCGATTCTTTGCCTCTCATAAACTCCCGAGGTTAATCTGGGTTCTCATTGGCGATACTAACCGAGGGTTCTTCCTGAGTTACTAGGTAGGATACCGCTCCTCGGGTCACATTTGTCAGATGTCTAAGCAACCAGAACACACATACAAGGCGAACGATGCGAGGGGATCGCAATGTCCTTGGCAAACAACACACATCAAGCAACACATGATGCACTTAGGCAAGCAAACACGGCCAACTAGGGGGACCAAGGAGTTAACTACTCGCGATAAAGGGGAATCCTAGTCTTAGGACTTATTGATCCTAGAGATCACAGGATTGAGGTCTGGGTCACTGTCTTGCGAATGAAGCCTTCATCGTATCTTGGACGCTTCTTGATAGTGCAACACCCGATGTCTTCTGATTGTGAGGATTCCGCTGGTAGGGCGATCTTGTAATATCCTTGTGTTTGCTTGTAGTTGCTCTCTTCATCTTGTTCTCATCGTCTTCACCCAAGGTCCTATTTGTTTAAAATATGTACATTTGAAATTTGGATGAGAGGTAGAGGAAGTCATTTTCAAAATCGTTTAGGCTTGATGAGATAAGAAGTAGAATCTTTCGAAATGTTTTTAGGAATTAGTTTTCGAAGATCAGGGTTTCCAAAAATAGTTTTCCTGTCTAACGACCATGCTCACTAGGTTCTCGTACAGTCAGGATGGCTTTGATACCAAGTCTATGGGGCCCCCGGATTAAACCTCCGAGAATCCCTGTTATGCATACACCATGATCCCATGATCAGTCAATCGTGGCACATAACCGACAAGTATCAAAGTAAAACATCCATTACTTAAGCGGATACATATCATACCTTACATGCCATTATGACCACATCAATAATCATCAGTGGAACTTCATCAAGCATGGAGCCCGGGCCATGCCATAACCTACCGGCAGCTGACTGGGAGAACGTCCTAGATCGCATAGTCGTCACTTCACCTCCTTCTCGAAATCTGACCAAGTTAATAGCCAGGGACATTGCTAGTGAGGACTTTGAATGTAATCACAAACCACCTTAAGAGAATAATAATAACAAGAGGATATGCAATATGGCTATGGTAGTAGGAGGGCTCCAAGAGAGGTTCTTTTCTCAAATAGTTTCTCTTGTAGATATAGCATCTACATATCTTTGTTGAAAAGTTTTACAAAACATTTTGGTAACCTTTTTGGAACGTGTTGGAAAACACTAGGATTGGGTCACCCATTTGTTCCTTCCTTCCGGTCATCCCATGACCAAAGTCCTTCCATTCCTGTCTGACCATCCCATGGTCAGAACAAGTATCCTTTCCGACCATCCCATGGTCAAAACATTTCCAAAGCCATTGCTTTTTAGAAATCCTTTTTGAAAACAAAACCAGCACTGCTCTACAGAAGTTTGTCCAACCCATCCATAACCGCGAACACGGTTATTCGAATAGATTTACACTCTGTAGACGTTGTACACTTTACCCACACCATCCGGGTACCCTACCCTGATCTACACCGATCATGTGTCGAGTAACCGATCAGGACTCTCCAGATGCCCACTCCAATATAAGTGTCTACCCTATTAGTGTTGTTCCCCTCAACACGGGGACGCCCTATATAGTTCTCAAACCAACCAGAGCGCTTTTTCCACTTCCCAAGTGTGCGCTTTCAATGACGGGCTCATACTAACGTGTGGAGGCCCACAGACCCTTCGTTCCTTCTCCAGGTCGATGTCTCACATGGACCCTTATAGGAGAAGGCCGACGCTCCATAGATTTTTATCCCCTGTAGTCGTTGCGAGGCAGCTTATATGAAAATAAACAAACATCAAATCCAGCCATGTCCCATTCCAGAGTAATGTGGTTGCACGGGTTAAGTTGTTATGGCTAAACTGCAAAGAACCGGGTGCGTTGTCGTAAACTTTTTCCTCCAGCTTTCCTTCAGCATTTTGTAAAACAAAACCTTTTTCTTTCTCAACATCACTTGGGAGGTCCCACCTCACCAAGGTTTTATCATAAAACATTTGGTAAAACTTTTCTGGGGTCTTCCCGTCCTATAGCTTTGCTTTGGCTAGAACAGGGTCTCCAACCGGTTAGGGTGATATGCACCATCTATTCTACTAGGGGCCAGTGGGTGTCATCAAGGGGGTTGTACTTAATACTACAAAAGTGTAATAGTTTGGAGGAGCCAAACCACTAACATATATAAATCAACATATAGTAAAACAATGCAGTTTTAATAAACAGTAGATAAAACATGCATAAGTAAAACAGTAGGACAAGGCTTATGAGAAAGAAGGTCGCTTTCCTGATGATCAGCAATATGGCAATATGTCCCTGGACTTCTTAGAATACCCAAAATACCAATAATAACCACTTCGTCTGATCTCTGATTTAATCGCATCTAGCGTTCTTATGGATCATATGCAAGCAAACAAAGGGTGCAATCAACACAAGGCAAATAATCAACAATCCATACAGAAACAAACATACCACATAATACTTCAGTAGTTTTGATAGATTAAGATCATAGCATATGGAAATGCTTTAATTTCCTTTGAGAAATTGCATTTGTGATTCATTTGTCCAATACCACATACGGAAGGGGTTTTGACTAATGCTTGGTTAAGTAAGATACAAATGTGCACAAATGATACCATCAGGTAGGTATTGCCAAAAGAAGGCCAACAAAATTGGTTTCATGATTTTATCACTTTTCTTTATTTAGTCATTAATTTTCTAGTGAAATAAACTCTAGTTTTAGGAGATAATTCACTAGAAAAGTTCTGGAGCTCCAAATATTATTTCCTTGGGTGGTTTAGTAGGGTTTTATGTACTGATGCAAATTGAGTTGGAATCAAGTCAAAATATTTACCAGAATGCCCTCAAGAAATTCCCAAATGCAGTTCTTGAGGATTTTTGTCTGTTTCACCATATTTAATCTACAGTATCTATTGATGTGGTTCTAAGGTAAAATGGTAGGTGTTTTGAAAACATTTCTGCAGAAATTGGAATCACCCAATTTAGAGTTGTGAAACTCCTGTAGTGATTTTTCTACTGAAAGAACCCTGGACAGAGATATTTAAATCACCATAGATCAACAGAGCCTCAAAAAATAGTGGTCTCATAGGTTTTAGTAGATATTTACATACCTCATCAGCAAGAGTTGGAATGAGGGTAAAATCTATCATGGTAGGGCCTATGGAATTTTCTAAAGGAAGAAAAGCTCTGTTTTTATTATTTTTGCTACAGGTGATCCATAGCTCAACATGGGTTGGGATTAATGTCACCATAGTGTATATCCAATGCCTACCAGAGACAGTTAGATTTTCTCAATTTTGATAAAGGGTACTCACTATGGAATTTATTTATTAGAAAAGATACCTTTTAGTAGTTTAATTATCAGAAAACAATAAGAAATACTCTGACCCTGGGGTTTGGTTTCCATGTTAAACAAAACATATAGGAACATGTAGTAATTTATATCTAGAAATTTCAAATAGTTTTCCATTTTTTTTTTGAACTAAAGATAATAGTAAGAAAAGTAGATATGGAGTTCTAATTAAAAGAAAAGGAAAAGAACAAGGGGCGCGGGCCAGATCTGCTTAGAAATGGGCCGCACAGGGGCGAGCCGACCCAGCTCATTGCCGAGGAGTGCACACACAGGGTTTTGAAACCGTGGAGTGGGGCCTGCCGGTCAGCGAGAAGTCATGGTCAAAGGGATACCGGAGGAGATCAGCCGCACGATTAAAAACTGATCGACAGTTGTCCCTCGTCGTCCTCGCGACGGCGGTTCGTCGGAGAAGAAACCCTAGCTGGCATTCGGGCGGCGCGGGGGAGGTCACCGGAGGGCCGGGGAGGTCCTGGAGCGACGCGGTCCATCGGGAAGAGCTCGGGGAGGGACGGAATTAGGGTTCCTGCTGTGGAGGGAGGCTCTTGCGACCACGCCGGCGAGTGTGCTTCAGGAGCTTGATTGCGACACCGGTGGAGGCTGACCTGAGAGAAAACAAGGGTACCATTAGATGCAGGGGAGCAAGAGGAGTTTGGTGGTGTGACATGCAGCTGGGGAGGAGGAAGGGTGGAGGACCTACGCTCATGTCCTTGTCATGGCTGAGAGCTCTTTTCCTTTCCCTCTCAGCTGAACTAGAGCAAGGGGAGGGGTGTGGAGCCTAGGAAAGGTGAGTGGGGAGCAGTGGGGGAGAATGAGGGCGAAGGGAGGCACTGGGGTGGCCTCGACATATTTATTTGAGGAGAGATGGGTTCATGGTGAACCTTTTCCACCTAGTGCAAGGGAGGAGAGGGGAGGGATCTGGTTGGCTAAGGGGACAGTGGAGAGGTAGGAGGTGGGGCTCTAAGTCAAGCAATGAGTGGAGGGGAGGGTGGTGGCTGCTGCTGCCTCACTTAATGCTAGGCTTATCTTTAATTAGACATGTCTCTCTCCTAATAAGCTTAAGGGGACAAGTTTGTGGGGGTGGTACAGTGGCATGCCGACCAGGGGTGGTGGGACTTGCTGTGGTGGGCACATGTCTTGTTTTGGTAAGGGTTTGATTGAGTTTTGGTTCAAAATTGATAAACTCTCAAATCTGCCATATGGAAGGATCATGGTGTACTTCTCCAAAAATGATCTTGTCAAGATGGTATGAGGGTTATAGTAGATAGAAGTGACCAGGATACACCCTCAAGAATTTATTGAGATTTTTCAGATGATTTTTAGTCCATTTTGGATCAATTAATCAAAAAGTGCAGAAGTGGTTTATTGAAGCTGATTTGGTAATTTTACATTGGACATAGTTGGTTTTTGCGGTGAGATGATTCTAAATGTGATTCCATACTTTGAGGAATTTTCCCATGATTTATCGGGGATTAAAAGTATTTAAAACAATTATTATTCCATTTCTGCCATTTAAGATAATAGGCAAAAAGAAATAATAAAAGTCTTCAAAAATATTTATTTTTGTTGTGGGAAGATAGAGTATGATATATGGATCTCCATTGAGTTAGAAGTTGGGGAAGTGCTTTGGAAAAAACCAAACTTTCCCTTTATGGAAGAAGTTTTGGAGATTTTGTCTATTGAAGAGATTAATTAGATTTGGAGCCATAATAATTATGGATAATATATGATAAACCTTGATGATCAAGGTAGATGATGTATACAAGGTGTAGCAAGTATTTTCAACCTTGTTAATTGTAAATCCAACTTGAATTAGATGAAAAAACAAGGAATTGAGGATCTAGGGTGATGTTATTTTACTACCACCAAAACCTTGTTGGATCTTGAACCTCCGATCTCCCCTTGGGGCATGAGATAGATGGATGGATAGGCCAAGTGATTTACATCAACATGGTATAGGGGTTTGAGCTTGATCTTGGTTGAGTTCACCAAGAATTGATTTCAAACTTTGAATAAAATAAGCCTGTCAAGGCAGATTATCAACTAGCCTTCAAAACCTTGTGGGTTGAAGAAGCACAAAGATCCACTTCGAACAATTGAAGTAGATATTGATATACCTATATTAGTAGAACACAACCATGCAAATAGTTGGTCCATAGAAGTTTGGATGATGGTGTGAGCTTCTGTCAAAGTAGGCATGTTGACTAGATTTGCAGGAATGGTTATTTTCTTGCCAGCAAAACCATCAAGAACAGGTGGGTTGGAGGATGATCTAACCAAGGTAAAGAGTTGTTTTTGGTAGTACTTAGGATGGTTAACAAGATGGTTTAAATGCATTTCCAAAAATGCACAAGGGTTGAGAAAGGGAGACATTCAAAAAGGTGATGTTGGAATAGATTCCAGACAACCAAATTTAGCAGACTTGGGGTTTTTGACTAGAATAAGAGTGGGGATGTTTTTGATGGGTTACAAGATCTCAAAGAATCATCAGGTGGATGATGTTGAAGTGTAGATAGAGTATAATAGATCTATACTTGGTATTGGTCTCCGTTGATTTGGAAACTTCTAGAATGGATCACTTCAGAATTGATCTAGTTAAGGGTTTTAGATGATCACCTAGTGGCTATAGATCAGATCCATCTTGTATTCTTGCTTAGGGTTTGGTGATCTTAAGTATCTTGATCCTAGAGGATGAGCTCCTACAGTATCTCATACTACTTCTCAGCAATCAAGTCAAACAACATATCAAAGCAACTCATCTTACAAACAAATCAACTACTACTGGGGTTACCATCAAGCTTAGCTTGGGATAATGATGGGCAATTTTGAAAGGTTGGAGTTTGAAAAAGGTAAGAGTCCTTGGTATCCCTACCAAGAGTAGAACTCAAAATTTGGATACAAGGTTTTGGAAATCCTAGAGGTAAGAGTAGTTGAAGGTTCTGTCTTGAGAACATAAGGAGATTATATTATCTAGCTCTCCATAGTTTGATCAATAGAAGCTAATAAAATAGTTTGGGTTGCAAGGGAATCTTGGCTCAAATTTTGAAATGCCAGAACATTTGATAATGTGAAACATAAGCCAATATAGTTTTTGTTAAATAGCTTTTGTCAACTATGGTTGGGGTAAGGAGTCTATCATATATTGCACAATCAGAGGCATAAGCACAGACAAGCAATCAAGCAACACTACATCAATCAATAAGAAAAGTTATCATTCCCCCTGATTTTTGCATTCTGGACAACTAATCATGGTTTCTGAATTTGGTATGTTATAGCCATGGTGAAAACAGGGGACACGGCCGAAAAAAAGTCCATCATACAGACGTTGCACTTATAGAGAAGCTGACATGTCGGACCCAGCAGGCCCAAGCATAGACCATGAAATTATCCTATCAGCCCCAAGCATAGCCCAACACCTTCTAATTCAGCCTTTTCGCGGTCTTATGGCCACGGACCATAGCCCATTCAATTTAGGAGTGAGCCCATGGAATATGAGCCAGGATGAATACGGCATCCGTCCCGAGGTAACCCGGAATCTTTTTAATTCGTCCTTTATGAGAATTATTTGTACTCTAAGGCTGACATCTGGGACCCGATAAACGGTCCAACATACACACGTTTCTCTCAAATAGAGGCTGTTAGCTGGGACCCAGCATAGACATGTTTCCTGCACTGAGGTGGTTGTCATCTAGGACCCAACAAGTTGCCAAGGTCAAAACAATGGACATGGCCAAAAAAAGTCCATCATACGCATGTTTATTTATAGAGAGGCTGATATGTGGGACCCAACAGCGTGACCTTATATAGATGCTGCATCGAGCAATGTTGCCAGTTCGAACTAGGAGGAGTCATACGTTGCAAACGTATCTATAATTTTTGATGTTCCATGCTTGTTTTATATCTACTTTCTTATGTTTTGTCCACACTTTGGAGTATTTTTACACATTTTCTGGAACTAACCTATTAAAAATATGCCACAGTGCCAGTTGCATGTTTTCTTCTATTTTAGGTTCCAGAAAAGCCAGAAAAAGAATATTCTCGGAATTGGACCGGACAAAACCAAAGTTGATATTTTAACGGAAGACTCACGGAGGCAGAAGACGAGTCGGAGAGGGCCCAGGGGTTGGCCACACCTTGTGGTGGCGCGGGTCCCCCTGGCCACGCCACCAGGTGGTGTGGGCCCCTGGTCCACCCTCTGACATCGCACCTTCTCCTATAAGAAGCCTCTCGATAAGAAAACCCTAAAGAATCTAGCCTCCAGCCACGAAAAGTTCCGCAGTGCTACCGCCACCAAAGGGGAGATTTGGGGGACAAAAAAGTCACTTTTTCGGCACCCCGCCGAGACGGGGAACTGCCCCCGGAGCCATCTCCATCGATCTCCACCACCATTTGTATCACTGTTGCTGATACCCATGATGGGGAGGGAGTAGTTCTCTCTCGAGGCTAAGGGCTCTACCGGTAGCTATCTGTTCATCTCTCTCTCTCTATGTGTGATCTTCTTGAGATCATGAGCTTTGTAATCTATAGATCTATTCTGCTACTCAAGTTCTTTAATGAATCTCTGCTTATCCCCACGTGTGTGAAATTGACAGTGTGCACACCGTGTGGCACTTTGGCTAAGCTTACATAAATACTTGTCATATGTATAATTTGAGTTGGATGACTCTATGAGATTGTGGTGTTTGTTGGAACCATCTAGCACTCAAGGTGATAGTGAGGGGTTATCTAGATGGGGAAAGCGAACTTTGAGGTGTTCTCTTATAGCCCTACCGTGGATTAGAGTTATCCAACTAGAGAGTAGTTCAGAGTAGTATCATAAAGAGAAGATATTTATATGAGAGTGTTCACTAGTGAAAGGATGATCCCTAGGCCTTGTTTCTAAGCATTGAAACACCGTTCGCAACTAGATCTGTTACATCTTTGCTTGCTTCCATCTTTATTTCAGATTGCCTTTAGTCTCTTCCTACCCATCAAGCTCTTTTCTGGCACCGTTACCACTTATAATTTTCCATACCACTTGTATTTCACTATCTCTTCGCTGAACTAGTGCACCTATACACCTAACAAGTGTATTGGGTGTGTTGGGGACAGAAGAGACTTCTTGTATCTTGATTGCAGGGTTGCTTGAGAGGGATAGCTTCGACCACTTCCTCCCCCAGTTCAATAAACCTTGGGTAATCCACTTAAGGGAAATTTGCTGCTGTTCTACAAACCTCTGCACTAGGAGGCCCAACAATTGTCTACAAGAATAGAAGTGCGTAGACATCAAGCTATTTTGTGGCGCTGTTGCCGGGGAGTCAAGGACATCTTCACAAGGGGAGTCCCTCATAACCAATCTCTTTACTTTTATTTATTTATTTTGCTTAGTTTATTTCTACTTTGTTTGCTTGTTTCTTTATCAAAACCACAAAAAAATTATTTTTTCTAGTTTGCTTTCTTTATTATAAACACACAAAATGACTACTCTTAAAAACACTAACTTGTGTGACTTCACTAGAACCAACAACAATGATTTCATATGCACACATATTGCTACACCAGTTCCTAAAGCTATTTTCTTTGAAATTAAACCTTCTTTGCTCAATCTCGTTATGATAGAACAATTTTCTAGAATTGGTACTGAAGATGGTGCTGCTCATCTTAATAACTTTGTTGAACTTTGTGAGATGCAAAAACATAGGGATATAGATGGGGATATCATTAAGCTTAAATTGTTTTCTTTCTCTTTGAGAGGAAAAGCTAAAGAATGGTTGCAATACCTAACTAGAAATAGTATTGATTCTTGGACTAAATGCAAAGATGCTTTCAAGAAATTATTCAAACCTTTTATGCAGGACTGAATTATTCTTCAAGAAATCTGCTGGATTCTGCTGCTGGAGGTACCTTTATGAACATTACTTTGGGTGCTGCAACAAAGCTTCTGGATAATATGATGGTTAACTATTCTGAATGGCACACTGAGAGAGCTCCACAAGGTAAGAAGGTAAATTCTGTTGAAGAAACCTCCTCCTTGAGTGATAAAATTGATGTTATTATGTCTATGCTTGTTAATGGGAAAGCTCATATTGATCCAAATCATGTTACCTTGGCCTCTTTGGTTGCAAAAGAAGAGCAAGTTGATGTGAACTTTATTAGAAATAATAATTTTAGCAACAATGCCTGCAGGAATTCTTTTGGTAATAATAATTATAGGTCATATCCTCCCAACAATGGTAATGCTTATGGGAATTCCTACAACAATAATAGAAGTGCACCCTCGAAACTTGAAGTTATGCTTAAATATTTTATTAGTAAACAAACTGCTTTCAATAAAACTATTGAAGAAAAACTTGCTAATGCTGAAAGAAATAGAGCATCGTTGTCTGAAGCACAATATTCTTTGAATAAAATGGTTGCCAAACCTGAAACTATTGAAAATCCCTTTGCTGCTACTAATGCCATACAAGTTAGAATTGATGAAAATGTTAGACGATTAGCTGAATTGCATGCTAAGTGGGAAAGAGATGATGAAATTGCTAGAAATATTAGTATTTCTACTATCACTACCACTTATGTTGAAGCTAGTAAACCCAATGGAACCTTTTCTAATAAAAATGCTAAAATTCTTCGAAACATGGGAAACAATAGCTCTAATACTTTAGATGATAATTATAATTTTGACCTTGATGGTTGCAATATCTTTGAATTAATTATGTTCCTACAAAATCTTGCAAAAAGTCATAATGCTAGTGCTATGAATATGGCTTTTACAAAACACATTACTGATGCTCTCATAAAAATAAAAGAAGAAAAGATGAAACATAAAGCTTCTATTCCTATGAAATTAGAAGATGGTTGGGAACCCATCATTAATATGAAAGTGAATGATTTTGATCTCAAAGCTTTATGTGATCTTGATAGTAGTGTTTCTATTATGCCTAGCAAGATTTATGAAATGCTTGATTTTCCACCATTGGAAGATTGTTATTTAAATGTTCAACTTGATGATAATGGTAAAAAGAAACTCATGGGGAGTATTAATGATGTTATTATTATGGTTAACAATGCCTATGTCTCTGTTGATTTCTATGTTCTGGATGTTGAATGCAATGCTTCTTGTCCTATTATTTTGGGAAGACCTTTTCTTAGAACTGTTAGTGCCATTATTGATATGAAAGAAGGCACCATTAAATATCAATTTCCACTCAAGAAAGGTATACAACACTTCCCTAAGAAAAGAGAGAAGATTCCTTTTGCCTCTCATATTAAAACAAAAATTTCTCTTAATGCTTCTTCATTTGAGAATACTTGATTCTTTTCTTGCTTCTTATGCCTAACTTAAAGGCGTTAAAGAAAACTACTTATTGGGAGACAACCCAAAAGTTTTAGTTGAGTCTTGGAAGTTATTGCTTCAGTAATAACCTCTCCTTATAATTTTTGTGTGGCTTTTGTGCTAAGAGTAACCTCTAAAGAGAGATAAGTAATGCTTGGGAAAGATGTTGTCCCGAAACAGATTTTTGTGATTCGCTGTAAAAATTCGTGAAATATCTCTGTACGTCAGTTTGAGCTGTAATTTTTTGCTCTTCTACCCCAGGTTGTTATCCAAATTCGTGAAATATCTCTGATGAAAATTGGTTTTTACCTGCTGGTCTGTTTTGACAAATTTCTGCCATTATTTGCATTTGCCTGTTTATCTCTTTCTCTTTGAGTTCTCTTTGATCACTTGAACTTTTTAAAGGAAGTGCTACAGTAGCTTGTGTTTTAATGGAAGTTTTACTTGTGTTGAAACTGAACCAAAAGACTTATTATCTTGAGTGCACTAATGTTGCTAATGAAGATTGTGTGAAGTTTTGTATGAAAGAAACTTTTAAGTGTAGGGAAGAGTAATGTGATAAGATGAAGTATGGAAAAAAGCTCAAGCTTGGGGATGCCACCCGTGTCACCCCAAGAAATATCCAAGAAGTACAAGCGTCAAAGCTTGGGGACACCCAAGGCATCCCCTTCTTCATCAATAAAAATCTCAGGTTTCTTCCAAACACTTCATTTCTATTGTTTCATGCACAGTTGTGTTGTTCTTGGAGAGTCTTCATTTTTTGTTTTTGGTTTTCATTTGGTTAGTTTTCTTAGTTTGCTTGAATAAATTGGTTGGACCCCCACATTCATACATTAGTTTTCAAATAAGTTGGATTGGATTGGAAAGAGTAGGAAAAGTTCATACTTAAGTGGTAAAAAGGAGCTTGTTTTTGACTGTGGCCTATGCTTTGAAATGTCAGGCTTGATATTGTTTTGGCTTTATTCTTAGTGATTTTTTTTGTAGCATGACATGTTATAAACAATTGAGATTTCTTAATGTGCCTTGAAAGAATCATGCGTTGTTTTAGCATATAAAAGCATAATATTGTGGTATTCTCCTTTAAATGCTTTATTTTGGTTGACTTGGCGCATGCTCACACCATGTTAAGACTATACCAAGTCACCATAGCCTCTATGATCATTTAGTTTTCGACTTGTAATATCACCTTATGCTTTAATTAACAATGTTTTGTCGCTTTGCATGATTATGGCCATTATTGCTCTCTTAGTTGGTCGCTCCCAATCTTTTGCTAGCCTCCATCCCAAGTATGAGTTCCACTCATGAATCCAACTCCAAATAAAACCAAGTTATTCCAAAGAGTCCACCATACCTACCTATTAACATTTGCTATTCCAAATATATTCATGTTTTTATCTACCTTCCGAATTAAACTTGTTATGTAAAAATTAGTGATTAAAGCTCTCATGAACTTGATGGGACACTTTACTTTTCTTCCCCTAATAAACTTGAATCATTGTGTCATATATGTTGTATATGCTTGCACTTATACATTGGGAATTAGCAGAATCATGCTGTCATGGGGAACTCTCTCAACATTGCACTTGTACATTGTACCTAGTTGATATCATGCTCTTTTATTTATGTATGTCGTCGGTGTGTAATGAAAGTGTAGCTTGTAAGTCCATGGAGTTATGTATGTGTGTTACAGAAACGCATGGGCCGCTAGCCTAAGCAATGCCTAATCATGGTGGAAGCTTGCATTGTCACCATAGTCAGTAATCTATGAAGCATTCTTTTTATAAAAAAAGAGATAGATATTGAAAAGAATAAAAAAGATGAGAAAAGAGGAAAGACAGAAAAAAGCACCATTTTCCCATGGTAAATAAGAAAATTGCTGAGATGCTCATTGTCTGCTTTCCTTGTTATTTTGATTATGGGATAGCTCTTGTATCATGTGCAAGGGGTACCCTGTTGGTGGTTCTCTATGATACACATGTACTTACTATGACAAGAACTTACCGGTAACTAAACTTGAGTAGCATGAGGAGCGGCCCTCATATTTAAAGGACATGAGATTGCCAACTTATACTTTTTCAAGCATATACTCCATAGTTTGTTCACCTTAACCTTAATCACTTCAAGATGCCTATGATAGGGACAATGAGAGCTGAAAGCTAATAAGTACCATAATTTTTGGAATCTTTTATGAGACTTGAATCCCTGGTTCCTTCTATGAAGGCCTTTTTTTACTTTTATGTTGAGTCTCCATCTTCTATCTTTATGCACCTATTGAGAGAGCATAGTGTCCATTCTTAGTTTAATGTGCATTGTCCCAAGACTTGTTGATTTGATGCATAACTTTGATATTGCTTATCTTAAACTATTTGTATCTAGTCACCCTTATGAACTTTGAAGGTGTCCTATGCATTTATGTTTTGCTACACTATGAGGGACAAGCTGAATACCATTCTCATTATGTTTTCTTTATGTGAAACAAACAAACGTCTTTCAAAGCATTGTTATTCATGAATCTTTTTTTTGTACCTTTTCATGTTATGACATAGTTGCTATGTCTTATTGTTAGAACCATATCTTTCATGCTATGATATAGTACTATAATCCCAGCTATCAATGTTCTACAAATACTTTGATCAAGATTATGATGGTGCATGTCACCTCAAGAATTATTCTTTCTTTTTATCACTTACCTACTCGAGGACGAGCAGGAGTTAGCTTGGGGATGTTGATACGTTGCAAATGTATCTATAATTTTTGATGTTCCATGCGTGTTTTATATCTACTTTCTTATGTTTTGTCCACACTTTGGAGTATTTTTACACATTTTCTGGAACTAACCTATTAAAAAGATGCCACAGTGCCAGTTGCATGTTTTCTTCTGTTTTTGGTTCCAGAAAAGCCAGAAAATGAATATTCTCGGAATTGGACCGGACAAAAGCCAAAGTCGATATTTTAACGGAAGACTCACAGAGGCAGAAGACGAGACGAAGAGGGCCCAGGGGCTGGCCACACCATGTGGTGGCACGGGTCCCCTTGGCCACGCCAGCAGGTGGTGTGGGCCCCTGGTCCACCCTCTGATATCGCGCCTTCGCCTATAAGAAGCCTCCCGATGAGAAAACCCTAAAGAATCCAGCCTCCAGCCACGAAAAGTTCCGCAGCGCCGCCGCCACCGAAGGGGAGATTCGGGGGACAAAAAGTCTCTGTTCCGGCACCCTAACGGGACGGGGAATTTCACTCGGAGCCATGTCCATTGATCTCCACCACAATTTCCTTCGTCGTTACTGATTCCCATGATGAGGAGGGAGTAGTTCTCTCTCGAGGCTAAGGGCTCTACCGGTAGCTATGTGTTCATCTCTCTCTATGCTTGATCTTATTGAGACCATGAGCTTTGTAATCTATATATCTATTGTGCTACTCAAGTTCTTTAATGAATTTCTGATTATCCCCACGTGTGTGAAGTTGATAGTGTGCACACCATATGGCACTTTGGCTAAGGTTACATAAATACTTTTCATGAGTATAATTTGAGCTGGATGTCTCTATGAGATTGTGGTGTTTGTTGGAACCATCTAGCGCTGAAGGTGATAGTGAGGGGTTATCTAGATGGGGAAAGCAAACTTTGAGGTGTCCTGTTATAGCCCTACCGTGGATTAGAGTTATCCAACCAGAGAGTAGTTCAGAGTAGTATCATAAAGAGAAGATATTTATATGACAGTGTTCACTAGTGAAAGTATGATCCCTAGGCCTTGTTTCTAAGCATTGAAACACAGTTTGCAACAAGATCTGTTACATGTTTGCTTGCTTCCATCTTTATTTCAGATTGCCTTTAGTCTCTTCCTACCCGTCAAGCTCTTTTCTAGCAACGTTACCACTTATATTTCACTATCTCTTCATCGAACTAGTGCACCTATACACCTGACAAGTGTATTGGGTGTGTTGGGGACACAAGAGACTTCTTGTATCTTGATTGCAGGGATGCTTGATAGGGATACCTTTGACCAGTTCCTCCCTAAGTTCGATAAAACTTGGGTAATCCACTTAAGGGAAACTTGCTGCTATTCCACAAACCTCTGCACTTGGAGGCCCAACAACTGTCTACAAGAATAGAAGTGTGTAGACATCAAGGCGCGAGCGAGAAAAATTTCAGCATGCACACATTTCTTGTAATGAGAGGCTGAAATGAAGGACCTAGCTGCATGAGAAAATGGCAGATTCGTCGAGCAACGCTATCTAGTTCGGAACAGGGTAGCGCTAGAGAATAAAAAATTCCATCATACCGATGATTCTTCTAATGTGAGGCTAACATAGGGGACCCACTAGCCTGAATAAACGACAGATGCAGCGAGCAACGCTATCAAGTTCGGAATACAAAGGCGCGACCGAGGGAAAAAATCCATCATACACACGTTTCTTCTAATGAGTGGATGACATGTAGGGTCCAAGAGGTTGATTAAACGGTAGATCATCGAGCATCAGTATCAACTCCGGAATAGGGTAACATGAGCGAAGGAAAAAATTCCATCATACACACGTTTCTTCTAATGAGAGGATGTCATGCGGGTCCTAGCATCTTGATTAAACGATACATGCATCGAGTAACGCTATCAACTTCGTAAAATGGTAGTGCGAGAGAAGGGAAAAAATTCCATCATACACACAATTCTTCTAATGAGAGGCTGACATGTGGGACCCAACAGCCTTACTAAACGGCAAATGCATCGAGCAGTGTTATTGAGTTCAAATTAGGGAGGCGCGGCCAAAAAGTATGATCCACTAGAGACACTGACGTCTGGAACCCACACGCCTCAAAAGACTTCGTCGAGGCAACATCGCACGAGGAACCGAAAATCTTTCTTCTGCCACACGCTAGCCAAGCTTTCCTCCATGTTTTCAGCGGTTCTGTCGTAGTAGAGGGCCGCGAAACCGGAAAAAAAGTTTTCCATCGGCCATGGCCGAGCCGAGAAATTCTTCGTGGAAGACCCACCTTCTACGACGATCGTCGGGCCAAGTCCTTGTGGAAGGAAACTTTTCTTGTAGTGCAGATTGGAGAAGAAGTCCTAGAAGTTAATTGTAGCCAATTTACAAAATTGCTATATAAGAAGAAGATTGAAGTCAAAGAGGATAAGACTATTGAAGAATTGGTGGCAATATACTTTAGCACTCCACAATATGAGTTGAAGAGAAGCTTAAGAAATAATGATTCTCTTCTGAATGACTCTGGAAAAGAAGAACTGGATAAAATCCTCAATGCAGCACCGGAAATTGAGAACCTCCTTAGAAATGAGTTTGAAGAGCTAGGAGGAGTAGGAGATTAGGATAAACTACCTCTTGTTTTGAAGCCTCTCCCTCCAAGGCTCAGGTATGAATTTTTAGACAAGGAAGGTAAATGCCCAGTAATTCTCGATGATAATCTCTCTCCCAAAGAAAGTAAGAAATTATTAGGGGTATTTGTCGAGCAGCATGAAGCCTTTGGGTACACTCTTAGTGACATTTTAGGGATAGGTCCTTCCCTAGTTACACATAAAATACCGATGTGTGATGATGTTAAACCTTTTATTGACACTAAAAAAGGTTGAATCCTAAAATGAAAGAAGTAGTAAGGAAGGAGGTCACATGTATGCTAGACAATAATATTATTTATCCTATCTTCGATAGTAAATGGGTAAGTCCAACCCATTTGTATACCCCGAGAAGGCTGCATAAGCATAATTAATAATGACAAAGATGACTTAATCCCTTCTAGAACAATAGAAGGATATAAGATGTGTATATATTTTAGTAAATTAAACAAGGAAACTATAAAAAGTCACAATCAAATACCTCTCATGAATAACATCTTGGAAAGGATGTCTAGCAACTCTCACTTTTGATTTCTTGACGGTTATTCAGGGTATTCTCAAATTGATATTCAACCTAAAGACCAAGAGAAAACTACCTTTACTTGCCCTTACGGAACATATGCTTATAGGCTAATGCCTTTTGGTTTATACAATGCAGCTGTTGCTTTTCAAGATTGTGTTTTAAAGATATTTCATAGTTTTGTAAAATACTCTATGGAGGTTCTCACGGACAACTTTGTTGTGTATTGGACTACTTTTGAACAATGTCTCTATAATCTTAATATAGTTTTGCGGCGTTGCAGGCAAACCAAACTAGTCCTCAATTGGGAGCAATGCCAATTTATGGTAAAATACAGTATAGTTTTTGGTCATAACGTTTCTAAGAAAGGGATTGCGATTGATAATGCTAACCTTATTACTTTAGAACAATTATCAATACCTCAATATGTAAAAGGGGTTAAGAATTTTCTTGGAGATGCAGGTTTCTATAAGCGCTTTATTAAGGATTTTGCTAGACTAGATGCTCCTTTAACATATCTCTTAGATAAAGATTCACATTTGATAGGAATTGCATTGATTCTTTTGAACAATTGAAAAGGCACTAGTTTCTGCCCCAGTTGTTCAACCACCCAATTGCGGCGAGCCTTTTGAGATTATTCGTGATGCTAGTGACTATGTGATAGTGGTTGTTTTTAGACAACGATATGGACTAAATCTAAATGCCATCCAATATGCTAGTTGAACTCTTAATGAAGATCAAATAATTTATGCAACAACTGAAAAATAATATTTAGCTGTAGTTTTTGCTCGTGATGAGTTTAGGTACTACACTATCAATTCAAAGGTAATAGTTAATACTGATCATCAGGCTTTAAGACATATCTTAGCCAAGAAGGATGCCAAACTCCATCTAATTTAATGGGTCTTGTTGTTGCAAGAATATGACCTACAAATAGTTGATAGGAGAGGTAAGGATAATCCTATTGCTGACCATTTATCACGTATGGAGGTAATTATGGAGGATCCAACTCCCATTAATGAATCTATGCCAGGTGAGTACCTTGCTACCATAGAGTCACATGATCATTGGTTAGTAGATTATGCTAATTTTCTTGTGGGTAAGTTTTTACCAAAAGGAATGAATTACCATCAAAGAATGAAATTCTTTAATGATTTAAAGCACTACTTTTGGGACAATCCTTACTTATACAGGCATGGAAGTGATGGGATAATTAGAAAATGTGTTCCTGATCAGGAGATGAGAGCCATTATTTAAGCTTGCCATGATAGTCCGTATAAGGGACACCATGCTGGTGACTGTATAGCAGCCAAGTTCCTGCAGTCAGGATTTTACTAGCCAACATTAATCAAAGATGCTCACTATTATGTTAGGAATTGTGATGTTTGCCAAGGTATGAGTAACATACAAAAAAAGGCAAGAGATGTCTATGAAATATAACCTCATAATAGAACCTTTTGATGTTTGGGGAATGGATTTCATGGGACCTTTTGTTTCCTCTAATGGTTATACTCATATTTTTGTTGTTGTTGATTATATCACCAAGTGGGTGGAAGCTATACCCACCTCTCATACATTATCTTTCTTAGGTTTGGAGTCCCTCGCTTTTTGATTACTAATGGTAGAACTCATTTTATGAAAGGTACTTTCATGAATATACATCAAAAATATGGAGTCGGTCATCATGTAGCCTCACCATATTACCCACAAATAAGTGGGAAAGTGGAGTTATCCAACCGGGAAATTAAAGTCATACTCCACAAGACGGTGAATAAGTCAAGAAAAGATTGGTCTATGAAGCTCAATGATGCATTATGGGTGTATCGCACCGCGTTCAAGAATCCAATGGGAATGACACCGTATAAGATGATATATGGAAAAGCTTGTCATATCCTGTTAGAATTAGAACATAAGGCTCGCTGGGCTGTTAAAACTATGAATTTTGATTTTAAAACTACACGAGAAAAACACTCCTAGATCTTCATGCTTTAGATGTACTCAGAAATTAGGCTTATGAAAATGCAAGAATATTCAACAAAAAGTGAAGAAGTGACATGATAGGAAAGTAGAAAATAAGGAGTTTAAATTTGGAGATAAAGTCTTGCTCTACAACTCGAGGCTTAACGTTGTTGTAGGGAAGCTCAAATCCAAGTGGGAAGTACCTTATGTAGTTGAAGAGGCATACCCCTCAGGGGCGGTAAAGCTGGAAAACACTACCCCTTCTTCTTCATCATGGTTCGTTAATGGGCAACATTTAAAACATTATAGTGTTGGGGATGTCAACACGGCGAAATTAATTTCCTTAATAATGGATGAGGAATTCATTAAACAAAGTAAGGTAACAAGGCCTTAGTCGCTTTGTTTTTGCATTCTTGGAAACTTTTTTGGTTCGTTTGTCGACTTCTTTTTTTCTTCTTATTTTTCTAAAAAAATTGAGCTATTTTCGACCTGGTACGGGTAGCCCATACGGACGGATGCGCCCGTACTAGTGGTCGTTATATGCTCGGTGGCATTTTATCTTTTCTTCTTGTTTCCAAGGATCGGTATGGCCGGGTGGTATAGACGCATGCGACCGTACTAGCGGTCGTTATGCTGATAGTATTCTTGTGTGTTTTTCGGGGTTACGGTACGACCACGCAGTATGGGCACATCCGCCTGTACGACACGTCATCATGTTCCATGCGTTAGTTCGAGACTAAAAAATAAATAAAAATCTTTAAGTCGGTGCGATGGCAGTACGGGCACACCGTACAGACGGGGCCCGCCCGTACTGCTACCCGCGACCGACTTCTCACCCTTTTATTTAGGCTTTTTCCTTTTCCTTTTTATTTTTACCCCCTTTTTCCTTTCTTCCTCAGCTTTCACCTTTCAAATCTAGCCTTTTGCTATGGCATCTCAGATCTCACTTAATCATTCAAGAGCTATGCAACCTTTTCATATCAAGCAGATCAGGACTAAGAAGGGCGAAGTTCCTTCCGCTCAAGACAAGAGAAGGGAGCTTGGAAGGGATTCTTCGTCATCCTCAACTCAGGAATCAACTCAAGTGGTTCCACTCCCTAACTTGGAGGACATGTTTCCACGCAAGCTGGAGATGCTTCAGAACATGGAACAAAGGAGGAACCATGAAGAACCCCCACACAATCCTTATAGGTATAAACTTCATGGATCAGCTCTCAAATCTTCTCCTAAACCTTCCTCTTAGAAAGGGGAAAAACAAGATGAGATTAGAGAAAAGATCGATAACCTTGAAAATATTTCCAAAGCTTGTGTTGAAACAATTGGAGAGGGAGTTGATGCTTACTGGTTGATGAGCAAAGACCTCGAAAAGAAGGTCGATGACATTGATGGTAGAGTTCAACTTTTGACCAAGATCATTATGTATATGGCCGATGATAGGAAGACTCTAAGTAAAATAATTAAAGCACATCATGCTCACATCACGGAATTGTCCACTCAATTCGCTTGTATTTCTCATGCTTGTAGCCTCCAGGCGGAAGAAGAAAAATATGAAGATTTCTTCACGCCCCAAGAAGAAGTAGGTACTAATAAGGATTATGTGACCCTGCCTGCTTGATCCCAAGCTTGGGGGGATCTATAATAGGTTGTAATCTATCTTCTAGTGTTAGCATATTTACTTTACTTCCCACATGTTAGGTTTTTATTCAAGAAGCTTTGCATTAGTTGCATCATCTTCGATTCCCCTTGTTTAAGAGAAGAATTATATCCATTGAGTTTCGAGAGTTTATGATATTCATAGTTATCTTTTGAATTATGATTATTGTATTAGATGATTGAACTAGATTGAGTGTTATGATACTTCTACAACTATTATAATTTTAGGGTCTTCCACACCAATAAAAGTATTGATTAAATTATGAGAACTAAAATCTTGGTAGCATATTATAGTCACAGGTTTCGGTTATCAAAGACATAGTAGTGAGCATGATCACATATATGTGCTAAAAAGGAGAAGAAGGAAGAGAAGAAAGAGAAAGAGAAAGAGAAAAAAGATTCACTATCAAGAAAAATCTCAAAGGAAAAGAAAGAGTACGATCTTAAAAAATGGGGGAGAAGAAATAAAGAGAAAAATAGATGACCATGAACCCTCATTACTAAATCAAGTGCTCAACCATTTTTAAATTTATGATTTTATAATATGTTCAATCACTAATATCTTCTTATAATTGCATTAATACAAGGTGTGGAAGCCTATAAGTCATGTGATGTGTAAAGGTGTGATAAAGCTCCCGATGTAACTCTTCATCTGATATTTTACTATTGTTTCAATTTTTGCCTCATGTATTGTAACAACTCGTGCCTCATAAACATGATGATCTTGTTCATAAGCCACCTCTTTATCGAGGACGAGCAAGAGTCTAGCTTGGGGGAGTTGATGAGTCCAAAATAGGACCATTTTTGCGTATTGTTTTTGCACAAAGAGAGTTGGAATTTTAGTGTTTTATTGTGTTTGTGTGCACCCTTTTGTTCTTGTTTAAACAAGATCCCCATTTACTAAGTCTATTACGAAGATATAAATTGAGACTATCATATTACACTCCCTGGTTTCTTCGGAGACCAGTCCCCGTGCTTTCCTCCTCCTCTTCTTCTCATGCCTACGACAAGAGTGGAAAGGTGACAAAACCGAAGGAGATAAGAGGGAGGGGAAAGGGGCCTCGCAAGGCTAACTCACCTCCCGACCGCGAGACCAGCCAAGGACCAATTCACTCTCCTCACGGCTGGTAGAAGGGAGACGTTCCCCGTGCTCGACATAGGCCACTTCCCAGTCAGGCGCGACATGGAGGAAGCACTGGCGGCCCTAGGCCCATCACGAGCCACATGACTTGAAATGCCATCAGAGTCATGGGCCTCGGTGCCAAAGGGGTCCTCCGCCTCATCCTCAGAGGACGACACACTATTGATCATTCTCCCACGCCTAACGGATTGGGAGGCCTCGGCATCGCCACCCTGTGGCACATCTTCCTCATCTAGCTCGACTAGGGGGCTCTGTGTCGACCCCCGAGCATAGGCTCCCTCTTGAGGCTCTTAGAGGCTCTCTCCCTATGGATCGAAGGTGGGAATCCCCGAGCAAGGGACGCTAACATCGCACATCAGTTACAGGGGACGAGCCCCAAGGGGAAGCTCCGGCATGACTCCCTCTCCCAGTAGCAACCGCATGAGTGTGTCCACGGTGTCATTAGTGCGAAGCCCCACCGAGAGTTTGATCGTGTCACGAATAGAGGACATGGCTCAGACGGGCCTCCGATGCTCCTAGAGGGGAGCAATCTGCCACCAGAGGTATTCCCGGATCACCATCTCATTGGTCAGGCCTTGGCCCCTCAAGTACGCCATGCGCCTCGCGAGGCCTAGAGCTCATGCAGGCGGCCGCCTGGTGAGCCCATCCCGGATTATTCACTACCGCCCCTGCTGGAACATGGAACTGCGGTCGGGCCCTGATGGTGTCCACGAGCACCCAGTCTTGACGGAACTCGGACACCACTCCTAGGACGGAGAAAGATACGAAGCCCTCATCATCTTTAGCAAAGAACCTGACTCCACCCTCTAGTGAAAGGGCATATAGCCGGTAGAAGTGTCGAAACAATGCTAGAGAGGGCATCACGCTGATGAGTCCAAAATTGGAGCATTTTTAATTATTGTTTTTGCATAAGAAGCGTAGGATTTTTAGTATTTTACCGCATTTGCGTGCACCCTTTTGACCTTGTTTCAACAGGATCCCCATTATGAACATTTCAATTGAGACTATCATAATACACTATAATATGATATTTTTAAGTGATAAAGTCATTTTATTTATTTACCTTCGCACTTGGAGGAATTGCTTGTGCCCAGGAGGATCCAGCCGGCATAACGACTAGTGGTAAAGGGTGGAGCCTGCCCGTACCATCGTCCCGTATGACCCGACGACGGTACCACCTCGTCAAATACATTCTCCTCGCGAACATATATCATAGATCTGACATTCATAGAAAGCTCCATCCACAAAAAACCATACCGGAAAGGGATCTGAAGGAAGAACTTGGAGAAGGAATTTTTTGGCTGCTGCACAGATCATTGGAGGACAACGCATCATCCCCTACATCATCAAACATTGTATCTCCATCACCATATGTACCCCCATCTTTCATTCATTAGATCTTATTGTAATTCTAGATTTAATTGTGGTTTGCACTAGATTCATCCAATTATCTTTATCCATCCATTTGATCATGATGATGTTGTTTATTGCTTCCATGTGTGAGTAGTTCCCTTCGTTCTTGGGGAGATGGAGAAACCCTAGCATTATTATGAAATGAAATACAGATGATCTATTTCTTATGTATATGATCCATTGATCTATGGTGTGTGTTTGATCTCTCCCTTTAGATGGTATGTGTAGTCGTCCACATATCATTTTCCCTTGGGTCTAAAGTAAGAGGGTGAAACCCTTCATACGTGATTGGTGGTGTGCCGGAAGCTATTGTGACTAGAAGTGCCGCTAGCAACCAACACGGTCAAAGGGGGAACAAAGAGAGATTCACTAGCTAATTATGATATCCATAGGGAAACCCTTAATTGCGGTAGTATGGATGTTGACTGTTTCCAGGAATTGCAGTGGTTATTTAGAGATGGCATCATTCTTAGATCAACAAAGCGACTGCCTACGAGCCTTTTAGTGAACATCCTATTGCGGAACTCTCTCCACACATATCATGACACAAGAAATAGGTTATCCTAATTATGATTAATTACAACATGCTAGTGGTGTATCCTACACCCCAAGAACGTCTAAGCCCTATTGAGTTCAACCAACATTCAAAACACTCTTTTTACTTGATTTCTTTTTACCTTTTTATTTACTTTCTTGCATTCAACCCAAAAACCTTTCAAACACCCTTTGCTTCAAATAAAAGGCGGCGTATAAGTATCCTTTGGTAGATAGTGATGAGGGGCATAGAGACCCTAAGCAACTAGCTCTGTATGGGTTCGATACTCTAATTTCAAAACTAGCTACAATCGATCTCTGCACTTGCAGTCATCACACACCGATGAAGGCCTCGAACCAGTACACGAAGGCGGCTAGGAGAGGTGGAGAAACTAGATGCATTAGTGCTCCAAGAAGGCGAAGAGGAAGGGGGAATGGGGGAACGAGTCCGGCAGTGATGGCATGTGTGAAGACCGGGGCCACGGTGGCAGGCTGCTCGCCTGTGCGAACTCTGGTGCACGACACCCGCGGGGATCCCCACTCATTCGAGGCAGAGGCCATCAGCTTCCTAACCTTCTCCAGCCCCTCATCATTGAGAATTGTCGGTGGCGGCATGGCCCCGATGCTCGATGGAGGAAAGACCGCCGTAACCGGGGTGTTGCGTTCTCGCTTTGGCGCCATCTCAGGAGCTTCCGGAGATGAAGAAGTGGTGTTAGAGTGAAGGTTGCATGGAGAACGTCGGTGGACGAAGATGAAATGAGCAGAAACTACTCGGGCTTGGGTTTTTATGGAAGGAGCAGTCCCCGAGGCCAAAAGGTGGAGGCAGCGGTTCCCGCGTCTGACGGACACTGCGTCGCCTAGTGGACACGTGGAAGCTGCGAGCGAGCTCGTCGGGCGATAGTGCGCTGACACGACTAGACGTGGGCCTAGCACTGGTTGGTTCCTTAACTTCCTCACCCCTTCATCAAACACGTGCAAGCCAAGCGACCGGGGCTACTGGCACCGGGATACCCTATCCGGTCAAGTTGTCGGACCCATATGCAGCGCCCTCCCAGGGCCTCATAAGGTGCCAAGACCTCAGGAGATGGGAGCTAGTATGGAGCACGGGCGAACAGGAAGGCCAACCGCACCAAGGGGGCTGGTGGACCCCTGACGAGGTTCCACCTAGGGACGAGGCGGTAACTCTATCATAATCCATAAGACGACGCTTCAACAGGGTGTCCAAGCAGAGACCGGTCTTTCTCGGGTAAGCAAGATTCTGCATGACCACCTCGGTGCTAAAGTCCTAATGATGACGCTAGGGAGCCAAAGAGCCTGATATTACTACTTTGGTGTAAGGAGACCCAGGTGATGCCCCAAACCAGGAGGGCAGTCATCGGCAACCTCAGCAGTACAACTGGCTCGTGGCCATGTGAAGACAGTAGGCATCCACCACCAATTAGGCGGGAATGTGGTGACCCTTCTCACCCAATTTTGGGGGAAGAGGCCCAACGCCTTTATATAAGGGACCCTTCTCCCATCTTAGAATGGTCCAATCCAAGAGATCTAAAACCCTAGACACTCACCCACCATTGTACCTTCACTAAGCACGCGAGCAATATGACAAAGCCGGAGTAGGGGCTTTACCTCCTCACTAGTGTCCCGAACCTGGGTAAAAACATCTCCACTCTCTATCGTGTGCTTGCTTCGTCATCGCCAAGACTTATTGAGAACGCGTGTTAGTCCACTCATGAACCAAGGGCTCGTTGGACCCTCGTTCCTTCATGAGACACATTCTCCGACAAATATGGAAGAATATAGTGAATAATACACCTCTAAAGTTGCATAGGGCAGAGAAGAAGCACCTTCGAGTATGTAGGATAGTATGGACGAGGATTTCAATGAAGTTAAACCCACCCCGTGCGATGATATGGAGATTTGAGAATCGTCCAATGTCCAAGCATTCGAGCCTATTAAACTCGAAAGTACTAATGAAATTCTTTCTCCGCGTAACAAACCGCAAGCCATCTTTGCCACTAGCACCCACGTCATGGTTGATAGAAGGGCGAAGATGAAGAAAAGGAACAAGAAAACCCCAAGACGGATCTTCCGATGGGAGAAGAGGTCAAGGAAGAATTCGACAAAGAGCTCAAGATGGAGACTACGGATGGTAATCCATGTCAGCCCATCTAGAATGATCCTCCGGTTGATGCACACGTGGTTACTCAAAGCATCCGTGAAATCTACAAAGAGGAACTAACAACACCAATCCCAACTTCTTGGGATATCATGACGGAGGAGTTGGATAAAAGACTGAGGACCTAGAGAAGCAGTGCTTGCACCTCCTCGACAAAGCAACACATATCATTGACATAAAACAACGTCTCAACAACGATCCTTCCTAGTACAAGTCAGATTTCAAGCAACTACAACACAACAAGACTCGAGGTGGTCCGGTTCTAGCCAACAAAATATAGATGTCCACAAGAGCCTCTTCGATGGAGAAGGCAAAGAAATCATCATGGGACAGTCTTGGCTCAATAGAAAAGGAAACCGAGTCTATAATACACCGGTGGAAAATGATTTGCGGCTTGAGCTATCCTCGACAATAATCCATCTATAGAATAAGTCCAACTGCGAGTGGCATTGCTCGATGTCAGGGTCCTGGAAACTAGGGTGCCACGTCCCGATGGTCGACAGGTCCATCGTTTGGGTAGAGACACCCTTAAGAGGCTACGACAACTCCAGAAGCGGCTCGGTAGGACGACCCCTCGCGAGGCCCCGCATTACGGGGGTGTGGCCTCAAGTGGACGCATCAAAAGGAGGGACCTCCACGCTATATTTGACGAAGTTGGGCCTTGGATGCCTTAGAGCTTGTCCAGGGCCAAATAGGTAATCCGGTCACGGAAGCATCAAGGAGAACAGGTCCCAACAAGGGGTGCAGTGTCTCAGCGTACCCCAGCCTGCCTCGGTAAAGGAAAAGTTGGTCCGTCCCCTTCCGTGCAAGGGGAGGATTGATGACCTCAGCACTAGTGGTCTTTCCCTTTGCCATTTTAATGCAAGGAGGAGAGCAGGAAGCACCGGCTGAAGACAAGCGACACTCAAGAAGCTCACTTTATAGAAGAATGGAGAGGCCCCCAACGCACAAGACTTGGTCCACGAAAAGTAGCCTTGTAGACTAGGATCTCGAGGAGCGGAAGTGTGGTAACCCTTCCCACATAAGAATTGGGGGAAGAGGCCTAGCACTTCTATATAAGGAGTCCTTCTCCTACCTTAGAACAGGTCAATCCCAGAGATCTAAAACCCTATACATCCATCCATCATTGTACCCGCGTGAAGCATGCGAACAATACAACAAATTAGGAGTAGGGGCTTTACCTCCTCACGAGGGTCCCGAACCTGGGTAAAAAAACCGTGTCTACTCTCTATCGTTCTCTCACTCCGCCATCGCCAAGACTTCTTGGAACACGTGGTCAGCCTCCTCTCAAACCAAGGGCTCTTTTGACCCTAGTTCCTTCGTGGGACACAATCTTTGACACTCGACAAAGGCTTTGAGCAATAGAAAACTGCAGCATCTTTTAGCGGGAAACTAGCATCAAAATCCAAACATTGCCGCACAGATATCGACAAGAATGTTGATTCAAGGCCCCATAGGGAACTGGAACGACACCACTGCTCCAACCCTCGGGATGACAATCATTCAAGGCCATCATTGTTGGCCCACGCGAGGCTAGAGCGAGGTTCTTCTGGTTGCATCATGAGATGCTATGAAGTAACTGGCTCCCCACCAACCCCATCATCGGAAATCTAACGGCCACAGGGAGGAAGAGGCACGGGATGGCAGGAGTAGGATCAGCAAAAATGTTGCCTCCTTGACATACTAGTTGTCTAGTTCTGCCCTGTCGCAATGACGACAATGCCGAACAAAGACAAAACAAAGATCGCACTGGATCAAGCCGGCAGGGTGGCCATCATCATGGAGATCTACCTTGGAGCCGATATAATGACGCTCTGTAAGGAAGCTGATGATCAGCTAGAAACAACCCACTAGAACCACCGTCCCCAGCAGAAACTGACCACAGCGGATCCCATCATGAAAACTAGGGCAGCCGTCAGGGCGGAGGTGGTAGAAGAAGAAGGAGAGATCTGACTCCATAGCCACGTAGGCACGAGGAGCATCTAAGGTAGTGTTCACTGTCACCAAATGACGCTCGGTATCACATAAACTAGACAATAGAAGTGCGGCGCTACGAGTCAGATGATGTATACGTGGGCCCAAAATGCTTTGGACCACGAATCCACAAGGAGAAATTTTTGGTTAAGTTTGAGACAGCAAAGCACATTCAACCCTATGATGGTATGGCTCGGCCAAATACTTGGCTCTAGGATTTTTTATAGGCTTGCTGCATCGCCAAAGGAGGAAATAGCCTGGTTGCAGTCCAGTATCTCCCACTCATGTTGCATAAGACGGATCGATCGATCGATGAACTAACAGAAAAAACCATCCACAACTTGTATGACATGCAAAGTGCGTTGTTTCAGGATTTCGAGGGGAATTATAGGGGGCCCTGCACTGTCAGAGACTTGCAACATTGTGTCCAACAACCTGAAGAAACTTGCCGAGACTATCTCGGACAATGTATCGCCACGAAAAACCCCTATGAGGGAGTCAATGACCAAACTACAATCAAAGCTTTTATTGTAGGATTGCCAATTACATTACTGCATCACCAGTTCAAGTGCGGCAAAGTTACTAACTGGGGAGATATGATAGAGACGACTAGCAAATACGCTAATGCTGATGATGATTCACTCAGTCTGCTGAATAGCTTGTCCGCGCCAAATCTAAAATAGGCGAAGTAGCAACAATCCCAAAAGTGCGAAAACACCTCTAAGGATAAACCCAACCCGGACAATGCTGCTATTAACATAAATTTCAGGTCTGAAGGTTGCGGAGTATGTGAAGACGGCCAAGGATGAGGCTGTAGAACTTCTAGAGTATAGGGAAGGGGCGTTCAGTATCCTCGACGGGAACGGAGGTTCCTCCCACACCAACATTGAGTGTCATTTCTATGATGACATCAGGAAACATGAAGCCTGATGGCTATAGGGCCAAGCGAAGAAAAGGAAATAAAAATTCCAAGAATTCCAAGGAGTCTAAGGAAGATTCTGACACGGAAGAAGCGGATGCTACTAACCCTAAGTCGTATGGAAAGAAGGACTATCCAACCAAGAAAGACACTTATGTCTGCTTCCTCGCAACTCAACTCGCCAAGGTCAAAAAAGTGGATCCCATGAGCTCAACACCATGGTACTGGCTATCCCCTTATTCTGGATTGATCGGAAGTAACCATCACCTTTGACCAAAGCGACCACCCGCAAAAACTCATAGACGAGGAAAGTATCCTTTGGTTGTCAATCCACTTGTCGATGGCTATGAGTTCTCCAAGACCATCATGGATGGTGGCAGCAGCATCAATATTCTCTACATCGAGACACTACATCGCATGAGGATACCGGAAAGCTAGCTAAATCACAACAATGTGGTTTTCCATGTAATTGTACTAGGGAGACATGCAAATTCTCTAGGTGAGATAAATCTTGACGTAAATTTTGGTACTCCAAAGAACTACATGATCGAACCACTGTCTTTCGGGCACATATCACGCCATCTTTGGGTGTTTGTCTTACTAGGCGTTCATGGCCCGCCCTGCTACATCTACAACATGATGACACTTCCGAGTCCAAAAGGCATCATCATAGTCCCGGGAAACCCAAAGAATGCACGAGATTGCAGGGCGGGAGCTGCTACCTTCCCTCAAGCCGTCCTACATGCTCCAGAGTACCAGGAAATCAAGAAAACCACTGACTCATCTGAGATGTTAGCTACGAAGAAGGAAGTGCTAAAGCCGACTCCGTAGTTTAAGGATCGGAAGAGACAAAGACGATGCCACAAAAGGAAGATGATCCTCCAAGGTGACCAACATAGGCGTAGGGTTAGATCATGCATAGGAATGGGCGCACATCGAGTTCCTCAAAGCTAATAAAGATATCTTTGCATGGCAACCTTCTGACATGATCGGAGTACCTAGGGAACTTGTCGAGCACTCTCTCAATGTGTATCCTGATGCTAGACCCACCAAATAGTCATTACGATGTTTCGGTGTTGAAAAGCGCAAGGCCATAACCAAAGAATTAGCATGACTAGATATAGCCGGATTTATCCAAGAGGTCATCCATACTGATTGAGTGGCAAATCCTGTAATGGTCCCTAAAAATACAGCACCGATTTAAGAAAGTGTGTTGATTATACAACCTCGAAAAAGGCTTGTCTCAAAGATCTATTAACTTTTCCTAGAGTCGATCAAGTTATCGACTCTATGGCAGGCTTGGAACTCCTTTGCTTCCTTGTTGCATATTCTGGTTATCACCCGATAAAGATGAAATAGTCGTATTAATTGAATACTTCTTTCATCACTCCATTTGGAACCTTCTCCTATACAACTATGTCGTTCGGCTTAAAGAACGCAGGAGCTACATATCAGTGCACTATGCAGTGTTGCCTCCATGATCAAATCGGATGCAACATATATATATGGGCGACATATCATTAATGTCCAAAAGTAAGGAAACATTGATTTCTGACTTGGAGGAAACATTCACTAATCTTTGAAAGTACTACATGATGCTTAAATGAAAACAAGTTTCTTCGGAATTCCAACCAGAAAATTGTTAGATTTCATCATGTCTCAAAGAGGCAATGAGGTGATCTGGGACAAAATAAAGGCTATACTCAACATAACCAGGCCAACTAGCCTAAAGGAGGTACAATGTCTCACTAGCCGCGTCGTAGTGGTGAGTCATTTCATCAGACGGCTTGGCGAAAGAGCCGCACCATTATACAATCTCTTGAAGAAAACCAACAAAATTGGCTAGACTAAAGAAGCTGAAGCTGTCCTCTAGAACCTGAAAGAAGTACTCTCATCTGCTCTAATTTTTGTAGATCTGAAGCCTCAAGAACCCATGTTGCTTTACATTGCTACGACAAACAGAGTCGTCAGCATTGTCACACCGGTCGAGCGCAAAGAGGAAAAATAGGGCCAATTGGTGTAGCGTATGACTTACTATCTCAACAAGGTCCCGACATAATCGAAACAACGGTATCCGCATTATCAAAATCTAGCTTATGGTGTATTCTTTGCTTCCAAAAAGCCAAGACACTATTTCCAAGAACACAAGATCGTAGTGATGAGGACAGCTCCCCTGAGAGATATAATCAACAATAATGATGCCACAAGACGTGTCACTAAGTGGGGAATTGAGCTAGAAGCTTTCGACATTGAGTACAAGCCACAAAAAATTATTAAGTCCTAGATTTTTGCCAATTTTGTCAGACATTGGACAGAGACAGCAGAAAATAGAAGCCCTCTAGAGTCAGAATACTGGACACTATATTTTGACGGTTCAAAAGCGCTCAGGGGCTATCGTGGTTCTCAGATGACCCGAAGGAGGCTAGATTTTCTATGTGTTACAGATTCACTTCATGACAACCAATAATATTGCTGAATATGACATTGGCGTAAGCCGACTCATGTGTTACAGGGACTCGAATTTAGTTCCACAACAAGTATCAATCATTATAAGGAAAATAAATATATGGAAGCATATCGCGCTGTCATGGAAGAACTATCTAAATCGTTCGAAGGGTTTGAGGTTCAACACATCCCTAGAGCAGAAAATGAGTAAGCATATGCTTTATCAAGAATATGCTCTTTGTGGAAACAAGTTCCGGAGGGTGCTTTCCTGGAGTACCTAAAAGTTCCCTATCGTGGTATTGCCGACGAGTACGCCATGGAGGGGGTGCTCAGAGTGCGTGTTTAGAGACGTGGGGTAAGGCGGATAGTTGGCGGGTACGAGGTAACACAGCTTACCCATGTTCAAGTATGTCGGTGACTCCTGCGTAGCTTTCCTTTATTCAGCATGGGCCTCTCTTTTGGATCCGTCTAACTAGGCCACCTGGGTTAGCCGGATTGGTGACATGCTATGACGATACCCATTTAGCATATCCCCAACAGTTGTCCCTGTAGGACTTTGAAATCTTGCGTTTTCTTGCCCATTGATAATTGAATACTCCGTCTAGGTGATGCCGGCAATTCTTCAAGCAATATCTCAAAGGTCTCCAAAGAACCCTACAATCCTCTCCGGCTTCGCAATGTAACCGGATATTCCTTGAGTTTTCGCTTCCAGAGCCGGACAATCTCTGCCTTCAATGGAATCTTCAGACATGACACTTCCACTGAAACTATCAGGAGGATGACGTAGGGTGCAGCCTATGCTACCTCGAAACTTACAGAAACAAAGAATTAATCATCAGCTATTTTCACGCGTGCGAAATCCGAAACAGCAAAGCAGCAAAGACGGAGGATGTGGCAAAATTACCACGCATGTTTGTCTCCATGTCGGCAACTCTCCATCCATTAGATCCCTCAGCACGAATCTTGACGCGTGGTCTGTATATTTTCACCCCAGTCAGTTTATTTTCTTTTCACCCGTATTTGCTTCCTCGTCTTCGTCTTCCTCCAACCGCGCGCCCGTTCGAGCTCCTCTGCGGAAAACCCTAGCTAGAGCCCTCTTGTTCTCCACCTACTCCCTCATCACAATGGCCTCCAGGAGCTCCATTCCTTCGATGGCGGTGACCCTTGAGGCTATTTCAGAGCCATCCTAGGGAGTAGTTGTCCTACCGGAGGGGGTGGTTGTTCCTGTCAGCGCCGTGGTGGAAACCAACGGCGACAACCAAGAATGAGCGGTGCCAGAGGCTGCTAAAGAAGACAATGACTCCCCCAAGGGAGTGTGGAGGGGCTCTGATCTCACCACCAAAGATCTGCAAGAACTGGTCACCGAGAGGTATCTCCCCGTGGAGAAAGATTTGATCTGGCGGGCAGCACCGGCCGACGAGGTGGTTACTTCTTCCCATGTCGGAGAGAAGGTGTACCTCAAGGACCAGCTAGTACGAGGCGTAAGCCTGCTAGTCTCCGACTTCTTTCTGGACGTTCTCTGGCACTTCCGGGTACTTCCCCACAATCTTGTTGGGTCCGCAGCATAGAAAACAAAAAATTTCCTATGATGAGAACTATACGCCAAGATCTATCTACCAGATACAGAGCAACGGGTGGACATACATCCATGGAGAACATACCCTCGAAGACAACGAGTTTTTTTAACGAGTAGGAACTCGTGGTTGATGTAGTCGTACGCTTGCCGATCTCAAGATCGTGTGGAAGTCCGAGCACCGCAAATCAGCAGCGCATCCGTCCTCGCACACACGTTCAAGCCACCGGACAACCTCCACCTCATCGCTCCAGCGAATCAGCGGAAGCAGTAACTCCTTCCAGACGCAAGGCCACCGGGAACATGTATCTCGCTAATCCGAGACCATGGGGAATATCTAGAGGGGGAGAGAGATCCTTCACGAGGAGGTGTAGTTTGTGAGAGGGGAGAGGGGGGCTTTATATAGGAGGGAGGGAGACCCCTCCCCTCCCATAGCCGGCGCATGAGGGGGGGGGACTCCTCCCCTCCTTCATTCATGTGGTGAACCTCCACTCACATAAACATGGCCTCCACCCAAAATCCCACTCACATGTATTTAATTTCCACCAAATTAAATGCAACTCTCAATTAATAAAACTCTTTTATTTATTTTATTCAGAATTTTGTTAATTACTTTAATTAACAAACATTCACATAAAACCCCTTGCAACATTTCAATATCACATGCAGAACCACTTTCTGCAATTTCACCCGAAACAATTCCGGTTTCTATCGAAACAATTCCTGTTTCTATCGAAACATTTCCTGCGCTTTGCAAACCTTTTGTCTGGAACATATGTGCTCCTAAATGGTGTCCGGCAACCCTTAAGTGTGTCACCCTACAGTTCGCGAATAATGCAGACATGATTGAGACTCCTCTCAGATCAATAATCAGAAGCTGGACCTGGAGATCCATACTGACTCCTGCATATTCAACGATGACTTCTGTGATCGTGAGAACCTTTAATGTCAGCAATTTAATCCCTTAGTCTCATGATATAATACATGTCCGAGATTCTATCGTCGGTATCCAAATACCTAGTTTGATCTTGTTACCGACATGCACTCTTTTCTCATTCCTGTGATATAACATTCTAGTGATCTCATCACTTGCTTGCAAGCTATCTTAATGTGATATCAGCAAGAGGGCCCAGAGTATATCTATCCATCATCGGGATTGACAAATTCCACTCTTGATCCATGAGCCTCAACATAACACCTTCATAGCACTGAACCCACCTTTATGGTCACCCTGTTACGGTGTGACGTTTGATGTTATCAAGATACTCTTCCGGTGTTAGCAATTAACATGATCTCATGGTCTAAGGACTAAGACTACTTTGTATGATGTTATAGCAATATAAACATAATGACTTGATCGTAATGCTATACTTCGTATGAATGTTCATCACATCATTTCACAAATGCTGTGACCTTGTTATTAACAACATCCAATGTCCATGATCTGGAAACCTTGATCATCTTGTTAATCAACGAGCTAGTTTATAAGAGAGGCATAACTAGGAACCTTTTTTGTTTATTAAACACACATGTATTGATGTTTCCTATCAATACAATTATAGCATGTAAAATAAACATCTATCATATACAAGGAATACATAATAACAACTTTATTATTGCCTCTCAGGGCATATTTCCTTCAAATCTCTCTCCCAACAGCATCTTAGTCCTTAGCAACTTCGTAGCTATGTGCGAAGGATTCCTAGGCATCAAACCTTGGTTAGATCTGTTCGTGTACTTTTTTCCGTCAAGAGATAGTCTGTAGAGTCCAAGGACGAATTGCGGATTTGCGGAACTATTAGCTTCAAGATCCAGCCAAGTCGGCGCTTCCCCGACATCGTAGGGCATGAGTCATACAAGAACTGGCAGCACACATACTTCTACGGCCTAGATATTCCTTTGCCTGACCGCCTTGAAACATACCCCAACTTTGTCGACGGAGCCGCCGCCGAGGTGCCCGCATGGCGGACTCAAGCCTCCCTTACTTACGACGACGAGGCAAACCGCACCGTAAGGCGGATTGAATGGCTCGTGGACGGAGGTTTGACTGGCTTGGACCTAGCCATGTGCTGGTTGGTTAGGCAGATCCAGCCTCTGCAACATTGCGCCGAGTTGATGTGCAAGTACACACCAGACAGGAGGGATCCCATGTGAATTTTATGGGATAACTTCTACATTGACTCTATCAAACTCTGGCTAAAGGACATCGTGAAGGTGAAGGACAGGAAGCGTGGATTCAAGATCACCTATGACATGTTCGATTGCGGCAAATGCCCAAAGGTAGCTTTTGTTTCCTTTGTTGCTTGTTATATACTCTAAGGCTTTTCCGACTTGAAGTTGTCAGTCTAACACTCTGTCTCCTAGATGGCGACCTTGGTGGCGGACCAGATGGCCTCCCAGTTCTATGATCCCAAGCTAAAGGATATCCAGGTGGTGTCCGACGATGATGCCCCAAGAATCATCTAGCTCTAGCAGCACGAAAGCGGAAGAGCTCCACCTCTATCGCTGCTACCAAGGCCAAGAAGAAGAAGAAATTGGAGAGTGGAGTCTCTAGACGATCCACCGCTGCCTTAGAGGCGGAGAATAAGAAATCCACCGGCATTCCACTCACTAAGGCTCCTGCCATGGAGTAAGTGTATTCATTCTCCGGCTTGTACTTCTTAGCCCATACTTTTTTCAACTCTTGCACTTATACTTTGTATGTTTTAGGAGGAAAGCCGGTGCTAGTTTGAAGCGATCCTCCAGAGATGCTGGAGGCTCAAAAAACATTCGAGACATGCTGACCAGAGATCTGTCTGCCAAACCCTCTCCGGCTACTGCTCCCCATACTCCTGCCACCAAGCCTTCTGCTGGCCCCGCTAGGTGTTTGTCTCCCATCATCCTGAGATCTCCGCCATGGAGACATATGTCAATACAATCCTTGATATCTCAGGCTCTATCGAGGCAGACGTTGCTCCTAGCGGTCAAGCAACGCAGGGGAGCACTTCGTCCAATGTGGCTGAAGCTTCGGCTAAGGATGCCACCGAGAAAGGGAAGCAAGTAATGGAAGGAGCGGAGGCGGAGGTGGTTGTGGCGATGGACAAGGCGGGAGCCTCTGAGCCATCAGCTGTGCTGAAAATGCAGCAGGCGGCTAGGGCATCATCCATGCTTCTGGCATCAACGTCTCCTCAGGCTACGACTCCTCCAACGTTCTGCTTGGATGACCTTATTGCGTAGGTGGATGCCATATATAACAATGCCGACATCTTCCACACTGCATATGCCAATCTGGCCAACAATCTCAAGCTTATTGCCATTGTAAGTCTTTTGAACTACACTTCTTTTATCTTATGTAGTATATCCCTTTGTAACCCCCGAGCTCTTAGGCGGATAAACCAAAGTTATTGGCCTAAGTGCTACAAAGAACAAAGAGTAGAAATTGATAGTGTAGCCCCCGAGCATCTAGGTGGAAACTTAGAAAAATTCCAGCTAAATGCTCTAGAGAAACTAAGCATGCCTGTTTGTTTACAGAATGAGAATAGATAGAGGATCACCGCCAATGAGAGGTTTGCTGCTTTGCGGAAGGATCTGGACCTTGAACAGGGTAAAACAACCTTCCTGAAGCAACAGATCAAAAAAAGCCAGGGTCTATTTCTTGTAACAGCTCCTTGCTTTTCCTCATGGATTCATTTCTGTCGTCCTCTCATAATGCTTTCTGATTTCCATCTTACAGAAGCCATTGCCAAGGCCATGAGCATTGTCGAGCAATCCAAGCATATCCAAGAGGTCGACGGTGAGAACAAAATCTTTAAGAAAGACCTGGTCGATGCCGTCAAGGGCCATGAGGAGGCGATGAAGGTGCTGCAAGAGTCTGCTGACACCGAGATGCAGCGCCTGAAGAACAAACTTGCACACCTCAAGGAACAGAACCAAGCTGCCAAAGAGAAGAATGCAAGGAACCTTGAGGTGTACAAGATGGTTCAGAAGGAGCAGGACGTCTTGGTGGAGACATGCAAGCAGGCGGAGACGAGCATCTTCGGTAACTTTTCCCTGTCTTGGTCAATTCTATACTTTGGGTAATCATTTGATGTTTTTACTCAGGGTCCTTGTACCTTACGCAAACCACAGCTCCCATTGGCTAGGCCAACTTGGGTGAAGGTTCTCTAGATCCCAAGGAATGCATGATTCTTGCCGGCAACTTCGTCAGCACGGCCATTGCCCAGGCCAAGGAGATAGCCCAACCTCTAGGAATTAACATCAAGGCGGTAGACTCAACGGGCAAGTACTTGGAAATCCTGCACCGAGCCCCCAAGAAAGTCAAGTACTAGAAAGCCTCTTGCGTCCGGGCTGGTGCAAGGATGACCTTATCCTTGGTCAAGGCACACTATGACAACGCTGACATCGATCTGGTGACCTCCGGGTTTACCAAGCTAGATGAGGAAGGCAGAGAAATTGATAGCGAAGCTATTTCGAATTCCCTCGCCAGCTTCGATAATAGGATCGCCAAGATGGTCAACGCATATGTCTTCATGCCTGCCGAGATCCTTGATGAAGACATGGTTTTGTCTGAGTCTATCCCATTTCCTTTGGAGTTTGACGAGCTCTCCCGTCCTGGCTCTCCTGATGATGCCACCACGAAGCCCCCTGCAGCAGAGCCATAAAAAACAATGTTTGTATTAAATGTATCTCTTCAAAGTGTATGTAGAAAAACTAATGTGTTTTGCTAAGGCGGAAAAACATGTACTCAAGTTTCCTGCTAGTTATCTATTTCCAGCATGTGTATATATTTTAAGAAAGTGCTGGCTTATCCATTTTTCTGGTTCGTATGCTTGACCTGTCGTGAGACAGAAGACTCGCATCACAGAACTATGCCCTCAGGTGATGATGCTTAATAGCACCATCAAGAACCTAATAGCAAAATCGCCGGCTTTGAGTTTCGAGAAGTCACTACTCCGGAATCCACATAAAAACTTCAGAAAATTTAAGCTAACACCCGTACACGGAATTTTAACAGGTGAAAAATGAAAACTTGCCCATAAAGGGTTTATATGATCCAAAAATGAACAACGAAAGGAGGTAAAAGACTCAAAGACTATGAGTGAACCAAATGCTTTATTCCATTGATCATATAAGAAACTTATTACATAATATAAATGTGCTAAGTGTAAAAGGGACGTAGTTGTGCTATGTTCCATGGCCGATCTGTCTCTGGGTAATCATCATCGGAGTCATGTTGCTTGCGCTTGCGATTTTTTGGCCTATTTTCAACTCGTGAATATCGACGAGGTAATAGGAACCATTTAGCAATGCTTTGCTTATGACGAATGCTCCTTCCCAAGGTAGGGATAGTTTGTGTGATTTCTCCTGCTTGATTCTAAGCACTAGATCCCTTTCTTTAAACGAGCGAGCTTTACATGAAGACTATGGTATCCACACAGCTTCTGTTGGTAGATGGTAGATCCTAGCATGCCATCACATGCTCTTCTTCAAGTAGGTCCATAGATAGGTGTCTCGATTCTTTCGCGTCATCCTCCTTATAGGCGGCGACTCTTGGTGCATCGTGGAGGATATCGTATGGAAGGACGGCTTCTGCTCCATAAACCATGAAGAAAGGAGTCAAGCCGGTGGATTTGTTGGGTGTTGTTCGTAAACTCCATAAGACAGATGGTAATTCTATCACCCAGGCTCCAGCTGCTCTATGTAGCGGTGCCTCTAAGCGTGGCTTGATTCCGTGTAGAATTAGTCCATTGGCCCTTTCAACTTGCCCATTTTGACTGTGGGTGTGCCACAGATGCTAGGTCAAGGCAGATGCCTTTCTCATGATAGTGCTCCCCAACTTCTCCGAGAGACCAATTTCTGCCATTGTCGATGATGATGCTGTGTGGGAGGCCAAATCTCACCACTAGATCCCGGACAAATTTTAGGTTTGTTGCCCCATCAAGCTTTCTAATGGGTTTAGCTTCAATCCATTTTGTGAATTTGTCCACTACTACTAGCAAGTGTGTAAATCCACAGGGTGCTATCTGCAAAGGTCCCACCATGTCTATCCCCAGACTGCAAATGGCCAAGTTATTGGTATGGTTCGCAATTCTTCAGCTGGAACACTTGGTTGTCTTGCATATATCTGACACCCAAGGCATGTTTGCACCAACTTGTCGGCGTCCGCCTTGGCAGTTAACCAGAAGAATCCTTATCGGAAGGCCTTAGCCACCAACAATTTGGGAGCGGCGTGATGCCCGCAATCTCCAAGATGTATCTATCTAAGGATTTCAATACCTTGCTGCTGGGAGACGCATCAAAGGAAAAATCTTGTGGTACTTCTTTTGTATAGCTGGCCATCAATGATGACGTAGCCTTTTGCTATGCGTACTATTTGTCGGCTTTCGACTTTGTCAGTAGGCAAAGTTCCATCTTATAGATAATCCATGAAGGGTCTTGTCCAATCCAGAGAGGTCACTGTTACTGTATTAACAAATGAATCCACTCTATCCGGGTTGTCAGGGTCCGCTCCCTTGACGGATGGGGTCCATAAATGTTCCAGGAAAACGCCTGGCGGAATTGGTCGACGAGATGATCCAAGCTTTGATAGCAGATCGGCCGCCTCATTCTCCTCCCTTTTGACATACTTGACTTTGTAGCCATCGAAACACTTGCCTATTTCATCTACTTCGTCTCGATATGCCGCCATCATAGGGTTCCGCGCGTTCTAGGTGTTAGCTACTTGCTGGGCAACCATGTCGGAATCTCCACAACAAACTATGCACTTGATGCCAATATCTTTAGACACACGAAGTCCGTGAATGAGGGCCTCATACTCCACCATGTTGTTGGTAGCATTGAAGTGAATCTGCAGGACGTATTGTAACTTTTCTCCTGTTGGCGATTGCAATAATACATCAGCCCTCGAGACGTTGAGTAGCTTTGATTCGTGAAAGTGCATGACCCATTATTCTAGATCTGGCACAGGAGCATCTTCTGGCAGTTCTGTCCAATCCGCAATAAAATCCGCTAATGATTATGATTTGATAGTGTCGCGTCTCTTGTAGGTGATTTCAAAGGAGGCAAGTTCAATGCCCCACTTTGCCACTCTTCCTGTAGCATCGTTATTGTTGATGATGTTGGATAGTGGAGCTTTGCTCACCACTGTGATAGGGTGCTCGTGGAAATAATGCCTTAGCTTGCATGAAGCAAGGAAAACTCCATAAGCTATCTTTTGGTAGTGTGGGTAATGTTGTTTGGATTTCGTCAAGACCTTGCTTACATAGTAAACGGGTCACTGAAATCTGTATTCGTGCATTGGTTCTTTGCGCTTCACCATGATGACGATGCTGATTACCTAGTTGGTTGCCGCCATGTAAACTAACATAGGTTCCCTTGACACCGGTGCTACAAGTATTGGTGGGGAGGAGCGTATTTCCTTCAACTCCTAAAGTGCTGTGTCAGCCATGTGCGTCCCAGTGAATTTGTTCTCCTTCTTGAGAAACTTGTAGAGAGGCATAGCCTTCTCACCAAGTCGACTAATGAACCAGCTTACTGCTGCAACACAACCTGTGATCCTTTGTATGTCCTTCAGGCATGTGAGACATTTAATGTCGAGGATGGCCTTGATTTTCCCCGGGTTCACCTCGATTCCACGATGTGAAACGATGAAACCCACCAGCTTGCCGGAAGGTAAACCAAAGACGCACTTCTTGGGGTTCAGCATCATGTTGTATTTCTAGAGATTGTCGAAGGTTTCCTGCAAGTCAGTGATAAGATCATTTGATTTCTTTGACATTACCGCGATGTATTCCACGTAAGAGTGTACGTTGCGACCTATTTGGTCGTGTAGGAAACGTTGCATTGTCCGCTGGTAGGTAGCACCAGCGTTTTTTAACCCAAAGATCGTTGTGACGTAGCAATACGTGTCGTAGGGTGTGGTGAATGAAGTGGCCAATTGGTCCGACTCTCGCATCCAGATTTGTTCGTATCCTTAGTAAGCATCGATAAAACACAGAATTTCTGAGCCAGTCGTCGAATAAATGACTTGGTCAATGCGAGGCAAAGCAAATGGATCCTTCGGACATGCTTTGCTCAAGCCGGTGTAATCAACGCACATTCTTAATTCATTAGTTCCCTTTTTGGGGAAAAGTACAGGATTTGCCACCCATCGGGTGTGAATAACTTCTCGGATAAAGCCAGCCTTAAGTAACCTAGCTATTTCTCTGCCTATAGCCCTTCGTATTTCATCACCAACGCGTCATAGAGGTTGTTTCACCTGTATGGCATTAGGATCAATATTCAAGCTGTGCTCGACAAGTTCCCTAGGTACACCTTTCATGTCGGCAGGTTGCCAGGCGAAGATGTCCCTATTCTCATGGAGGAACTTGACGAGCATGCTTTCCTATTTGGGATCCATGTCCGTGCCAATGATGGTGGTCTTGGAGGAATCTCCTTCAACAAATTCCACCTGCTTGGTCTTGATGGTGGCCTTGAATGCGGGTTCGGCAGCAGTGATCTGCTTCTTCGAATCTGGCATCTCCAAGGCATTGACCTAGTTCTGGATCTCCATGAACTCCTCACCGTAGAGGACTGTTTCGGTGAAGGCGGCTTCACTGAGCTCGCACTCCCGTGCCTTGGTAAAGCTTCCGTCAAAAGTGATGACGCCATTTGGTCTGGGTATCTTGAGCTTGTTGTAAACAAAGCATGGCCTTGCAAGGAAGGAGTGGAAGATGCCGTGTCCAAAAATGACGTGGTACACGCTCTTGAAGGGTACCACTTCAAAGTTCATGCATTCTTGGTGGTAATTGTTAACATCGCCAAAAGCAACCGTAAGGGTGATGCAGCCCAGGGAATTTGCTTGTCAGCCAGGGACAACCCCATGGAACACGGTGTTGCTCTTCCTTAACTAGGTCTCTGTCAAGTTCATCTTGTGCAGTGTATCCAGGTACATGATGTTGATACTGCTTCCACCGTCCACGAGGCACTTGGTGAACTCTGTGCCGTCAATCAAAGGGTTGATGACCATGGCATACTGGTTCTCTGTTGGGATAAGATCTGGGTGATCCTTCCTATCCGAAGTAATTAGAATTTCCAACCAGCTGACGTACCGGGGAATTGGCTTATAAAGGCACCAGATCCTAGGGTTTAGAGGGAAAGGTCCTTGCCAGATAAGGTAAAGAGTCCTACACTAATACAAACTAATCTTTCGTGTCTTCCACTCCAAGCCTCCGAGTATGTCGGTGACTCCTGCGTATCCTTCCTTTATCCGGCATGGGCCTACCTTCTGGATCTGTCTAACTGGGCCTCCCAGCAGGCCATAGGCCTTGCTACCAATTATGGGCCACCCGGGTTAGCCGGATTGGTGACATGCTATATGGATACCCATTTAGCATATCCCCAACATTCCCTCTATCACAGGAGTTGATGAGGAGTATTTGAAAAAATCTGACTCACCATTAGTTGCGGTATCTCTTATTCCCACCTGGACAAAACCTACATTGATTTCTTGGTAGATGGAAAATTACTCGAAGATGAGGTTCTGAGCCGGGAAATCGTCCGACGAGAAAAATCCTACAGAATAATCAATGTTGAGCTCTATAAGTGGAGTGTTACTAGGGTTTTTCATCATCCTGTTTCCCCAGAAGAAGGAGTGGAAATATTACAAGAAATCCAAGAAGGTGAATGCGTTCATCACACTGCAGTCATATCTTTAGTGGCAAATTTTTTTTGACACAGATTCTTTTGGCTAACAGCTAAGGCGGCTGCCAAGAAACTGGTCAAAACATGCAAAGGCTTCCAAAAGTACGCCCAGCAAGCCCATGTTCCGGCTGATTAGCTGCAAACAATTCCGATTACATGGACTTTTGCGGTCTGCGGGCTTGACATGGTAAGGCCATTTAGGATGGAAAATGCAGATTTATCCATTTCTTAGTGATGGTAGATAAATTCACAAAGTGGATTAAGGCCAAAATCATAACAAATTGCGATGGGCCACGGTTATCCACATAATATTATCATAGACAATGGGAGTTGATACCTTCGATCTGGATTTACGGACGCAATATAGTAGCCTTTTCCCTAGTAGACTAGGTTTAATCGAACCTTGGGAAACATTGCTAAATGGAAAATAATGGGGCACGTCTACAAGACTTGTTTATTCGATTTACCTTTCATTTATCAGACCTTCCTAGTTTACTTTTGATCGTTGGTTATTGCAATGGATGGAGATAGGCTATGATTGAAGATTCACCGGCATCTGCACATCATATGGGATAACGATAGTAATACACACATTCATGTGTAATGATTTAGCAAAGATAAAATTTGTGGGCAGCACATCCTAATATACTAGAGCCCCTGCGAGCCATAGGCATAGCAATAGTATTTTGATCCAACCATTATACCACGAAGCACCGGGCTATAAAAATTATTAAGTAAAATACGGATCAAAGCTTTAAGAAGTGAGGTTGCTGTTACTCAGATGGATCCCTAAACAAAGACCATACTCCCCTTTCCATCATCGGTTTTCCTAAAAGATCATTGTTCACCACTCATCTCACCTCAAGCCTTTATCAATCAGTGGGATATTGGGTACCTACGAGTCCATAGATCAAGACAATAGACAAATATACAAATATATAAATCTCTATTTAATCAACACACAATACTACCATGAATTAGATGCACATAATCGCTGCAAGGTTTCACCCTAACCCATAGACATGAGGACTACTCACTCATAATAATAAGATCAAGGGTACAAAAAATAGTCTAAAATACATAGATCAAAATCAAATATTCTTATAATGGTTGCCAATTCACAAGGAGATCTCTAGTACAAGATGATGGCTATACTATGGAGAGGGTGGAGGATGTAGAGGATAAAATATGGTGGTGGGTCTCCTTCGGTGGTGTTGTGATGCAATCTGAGAATGCGGTCCCTCTACTCGGCTGCTAGAACCTCAAAAGATATAGGAGCCTTCATGAAAGTTGTAGGGTTTGACTTGACGGAGTCGCCGCCACATGGTATGGGTGGTCCGTACAGGCGGACCTTGCTCGTACCGCATGTTGTTAAGCCTCCAGAAGGTTGGTTTTCAACACTAGTTTGCTTCGCTATGTTGGCAACCTCATAATCTTCATTAATTGCTCCCGATTTCTCCTTAAAAGTGTGATTTCCTGCAAAACACAATTTAAAACAAAGGATTGTCATATTTAGAATAATTAGTCATTAGTAGAAAGGCTAGAGAGTTTCATGGTCATTTGTTTGACTAAAAATTTGATTTAAACACGGAGAAAGATGGCTATTTTCACAACCATCAGGAGTAACTTTTCCATGGGAAAACTTGTCGAATTTTGTAAAGATCAGGGAATCCGACTTGCACATCCACAAGCCAATGGACAAGTCAAAAGGGAAAATGGTATCATCTTACAAGGCCTATGACATCGTCTCAAAGCACCACTTCATCGTGCTACATGAGCTTTGGCAGAAGAATTACCGTCTATTATTTGGAGTTTACGAACCACTCCAAACTGGTCAGTTGGATACATGCCTTTCTTCTTGATCTATGATGTTAAGGCAATACTTTCGGGTGATTTAATCTATATTTCTCCCCGAGTTGCTTCTTATATCGAAGAGGATGCCGATATTTCTTGACAAGATGACCTCGATACACCCGAGGAAGTGCGTGTCATTGCTGAATAGAGATCTATAGCCTATCAGCAGAAGTTATGCAAGTATCGTAGTTAAAGAGTCAAAAATTGGCAAAACAGAAAGCACAAACTTTCCCTGGTTTGGGCAGGACCTTTTTTGATCAGCAGAGTACTACATAACGGATCGTATTATTTAAATAATCAAGCAAAGACATGATACTTGGAAGAGAAAGAGAGCTGGTGGTAGTACATATCGAGATGAATTATATCGTCCATGGAATATTGCACATCTGCGTCCCTTCTATTCTTAAGGTTCTTTTCTTGTAATCTTATAAATGTATATGTTCAATGTGAAATAAAGTATTGGTTACCTCAATGATTTCCTGAGAAATTTTTTATACCATCATATTTCTGAATGATCATGTCAATCTCGAAATATCCCAGAATACTTGAAAGTATTTTATGCTCATGTCCATTCTGGTTAGATTTAGTACTCTATAAAATGTTGCCTTCGGGTATAAATCTCATTTTATTTAGAGTTTGGTTTTTATCCGATTGCTTAGACACAAGCATTTTTTGAGTATCGAATTATTGGTACTAGAAGGCGACTCTGTTTTCAGGTTTAAACTAGTTTAGCAATTGAGCTCCGTTGCTCGGCAGTGTTTTCATGCTGAAAGTTTGTCAGCTCACAAAAGGGACAAAGTGAAAATCCAGATAAACAAAAAGTATAAACACAAAGTGCTTAAAAAAATTTCAAGCACCGCAAAATATACTAAGTGCTTGATTAAAAGTGTAGTTCTTATAGTGCAGCAACCGGATAATTGTTTTCCATTACAACACTTGTTCAAAAAAATGCATAGTTTTTAATCCTATGCTTCAGGTGGTGGTGATGGAGACCTTGGAGCGCTAGAGCCATCATTGGTGCCGGCCTGGTCCTTATCTGGAGATCCTGCAATGCCAGAGTTGGATGGTTCTTCATACTCGGCTGGGTCTTCAGATTCTTCTTTGGATTCTTCATGACATGGTGGCACAGTGATGGATTGGAAGAATAGCTTCTCAAAGTTTGTCATTGCTGCCACACGGCAAGCATATCTAGCACAGGAATCCAAGATGGCTTCGATATCCTGCTCCTTGTCATCCTCATCAACAGTTGCAATGCCCATAGTGACTTGCCAGATCTGCATTTCACCATGGTGTCTCATCACCATGGTAAGGGAATTCTGGGAAGCTGTCCGAGCATATGACATTTACCAATCGTCGACCAACTTAGGAATTTCCTTGTCCTTATCCCTCAGCTCAAATGCATGCATTTTGTTTAGGTTGGACAGATTAACGGCTTCGCCAGCTTCATCAAGAATTTGGCGGAAGTCATGGATAAGGTCTCCGACTAAGGTGATTCTCCTTGTGTGGGACTCGGAAGAGGATGCGTCTGAAAGGTTGAGGGGATCTGCAAAAATGCAATGTCGAAGTTCTTATGCAAACATCGGAAAAATATACATCATAAAAGTAAATGCACTGAAAAATTACAGATTATAGATCGATTCAGTTCAGATTTCTCCTCCCTCAAGCTTTTGAGCTCATTCCGGACAGCCTCGGTCATGTCGAATTGCATGTCGATTTCCTACTACAATTCTTCAATCTTCTTATTCTAGAGGGCCAAATTCCTTTCAAGTTTCTCGGTAGCATGATTGATCAATTCCAGGAGATTTCTCATGCTCTTTTTGTGACCATTCTTTAGATTTTCAAGCTCCTGGAATATCTCAGCATTCTCCATATTCAAGACCTTGATGTTCCCCACTTCCTACACCATCCTACAGGACTAATCCAGTAAATCTACAAAGGCAGACAAAAATCGAATAAAAATTTGATAAATTCAAAAATCAAGGTGTAGAGCCAGAAAAGTTTACCTTCCGCCTCATCTTTCTGCAGTTTCAACTTGGTATTCTCAAGCCACAAAGTCTTGAATCTTTGATCTTGCTGCATATGTTCTTCAACAATTCCTAGTAGTTACACACAATTTTCTGTAAGTCGGAATAATAGCCAGAATCATAAGGCTACTGAGACTCGGGCTGTCATTTACACTAAGTCAGCATGAGCCTCAGGGGCTAGACTATATCATTCTTTTGCATCATCCTAGAAGCATTAACTCAGATTTTATGCTATGATATCTATCCGACTTCATGCTTGGGGGCTAGAGGATAAGATACAAAATACTATAAACGATAGTCGGAAATTTAACAAAAGGTAATTATTCCACCCAAGCTCATGTAGCACGATGAAGTGGTGCTACATGATGAGGTCAGAGGCCTTGTAAGATGAGACCATTTTCCCTTTTGACTTGTCCATTGGCTTGTGGATGTGCGACTGATGCAATGTCAAGTCGGATTCCATGATCTTGGTGACCAATGTAATAATATTTGATTTCAATCTAACTATTTTACACAATGTTTTCTATCCTTGATCTTATTTTTATGAGTGAGTAGTCCTCATGGGCTACGAGATGGGGTGAAACCTCGTAGTGATTATGTGCATCTAATACATGGGAATATTGTGTGGTGATTGAATATATATATATGTTTATTTGTATCTTTGTCTCTTGTCTCGTCCCATGGACTTGTAGGTGCCCAAGATCCAGGGATTGATAAAGGCTCGTGGTGAGATGAGTGGTGAACGTTGACTTCATGTGAAACCTAGTGACAACAAGGGGAGTATAGTCTTCATTTAGGGATCCACTTGGGAGTAATAACAACGTCACTTATTAAGGCTTTGGTATGTATTTACTTAATAATTGTTATGGCCAAGTGATTCATGGTATAATGGTTAGATCAAAAGACTATTGCTATGCGTGTGGCTCGTTGGGGCTTTAGTGTATTTGGATGTGCTACCCACAACCCTATATATATTAGGTCATTTCAAACATGAATGTGCTTACTATTATCTTTATCCCATATGTATGTGCAGTTGCAGGTGCATCCTCAACCCTGGCCATTTTCCATCCATTGCAATAACCAACGATTAAAGTAAACTAGAAAGGTCTAGTAAACGTAAGGTAAAAATGAAAAAACATGTCTTGTAGACGTCCCTCATATTTTCCATACATCAATTGTTTCCCAAGGTTTGATTAAACCTAGGTCTACTAGGGGAAAAGCTATTATAGTGCATCCGTGAATTGGGATTGAAGGTATCAACCCTTTTTCGGGCACTATTGCTGGGGAAGCCATTCACTATCATGGTGAGGTCACTAGAGACCTTGTTTTTAGTTTTACTTTTGTTTTTAGTTTATTTCTTGTTATTTGTTTATTTTTTCTTAGCTATTGAAAATCCCAAAAAATTAGTTACTGACTTATTTGTTTCTCTTATTCCAAAAATACCAAAAAGAAAAGATCCATGGCTTAGAAGAAACTTGGGAAGTATGCTACAGCCAATGATGATTTTATTATTTTGTGTGCCTATTACTTTGCCCGCTTTTGGAGCGGAAACTTATGAAATTAAGTCTAATCTTTTGAGTTTGATTCAACGGAATCAATTTGGAGGCTCGGGTGCTGAGGACTCGGGTTTGCACCTAAACACATTCACTAAGATATGCGACATGATGCGCATAAAATATATTGACCCCAATGCAGTGTAATTATGTTTATTTCCTTTCTCTTTAAGAGGAAAGGCTGAGGACTGCTTGCTAGTTTTGCCTAAACGCATTATTACATATTGGGAGGAATGTACTAATCTTTCTATGAATAAAGTTTTCCCTCCATCTAAGACTATGCAGCTAATATCCAACAAACAAGTTTTAGACAAAAAGACTACGAGCCACTAGAGCTTGCTTGTGAGAGAATGAGCGAAGTTGTCTAAGTCTATGTTAGATACCACAGCAGCAGGAACCTTCATGGGGAAGCAAGTGAATGTTGCAAAACAACCACTTGATGATATGCAAAGCAACCATGCCCAATGGCATGTAGAGAGAACCTCCTCAAAAGGGTGAACTCAATCATCGAGGAGCATAATGAAGAGATTACTACAAAGGTAGATGAGTTATTAAATATTTTAAAGGGTACAAGGAAGATACCCAAGTAAATGCTATCATTACCAATGCTAATGAAGTTGATTTTATAGCTTAATCCTTATAACCCTGCATGGAAGTGTCAAAACTATGGATCGAACTTTCAAAAACAATATTTTATTCTATAGGTGCTCCACATAATAATAACTATGATAATCATAATGGAGCAAATCATGGTAATATCCCTTTTGAGAATTCTTTTAGAACCTTTATGCAAGCACAATCTAATCAAAATAATATGATTATTAAAATAACAGAGAACCATGATAATAGTATTAGTAAATTATCTAACCAGGTCGTTGCTATTAGAAATGATGTGCAGGCTCTATAGGAGAGAACCAAGACCATGGAGGCACAATTGGCCAAGATAGTTGAGAGTCGAACTCTCATACTTGCAAGATTGGCTAGAAAATCCAAGCCCAACCTAGTAGAAGACCTCAAGATGATGAGGGTAGAAGAATAATAGGAGCAGCCTAAAGAGCTAGACGATAGCAATGTACCATCACCAGATTATACCGTGGAAGATCTTCTAAAGATGACCACCTTGAAAAATCCCGGTATTTAACAAGGTAACAATGTCATCTAGCAACAATTTATAAAGGAAGTAGCATCTAAGGTACGTGAGTTAGAGATGGAATACAAACGGCTAGCCGAAAAACTTCCAACTAAGTTAGATGATATTTTTTAGCACACTATTAAAATTAAAACATGAGTTAATGAGATAGCTACACTTTGTGATCTTGGTGCAAGCGTTTCAACAATTTCTCAAAGTTTATTTGATAAACTAAATCTAGGGACATTTTCAACTACTGAAATGAGACTCCACCTTAGTGATTCAACTTATAAACAAGCTATTGGGATCAAAGAAAAAATAGTATTTGAAATTATAGTGACAACAAGGGGTGTGCGGTTTTTGTCTGGGGATCCACTTGGGAGTAACATCAATGTCACTATTCTTAAGGCTTTGATCTATATTTACTTAATAATTGTTATAGACCAGTGCTTCGTAGTATAACGGTTGGATTAAAGGACTATTGCTATGCCCATGGCTCGCAGGGACTTTAGCGTATTTGGATGTGCTGCCCATAACCATATCTACATTAGAACATTTCACACATGAATGTGCTTATTATGATCTTTATCCCATATGTATGTGAAGTTGTAGGTGAATCCTAAACCCTGGCCTATTTCCATCCATTGCAATAACCAACGATTCAAACTAAACTATAAAGGTCTGGTAAACATAAGGTAAAATGAACAAACAAGTCTTGTAGACGTCCCTCATATTTTCCATACAGCAATTGTTTCCCAAGGTTCGATTAAACCTAGATCTACTAGGGAAAAAGCTACTATACTGCATCCGTGAATCTGGATCGAAGGTATCAAGGGGTTATGTGGTTAGTGTACTCTCAGTTAGGCAATGAGATGCATTGCTGATCACATCATTGAGTATTAAAAAATGGGGGCCAAATGTTAAATCTGTTCTTATCAAAATAATTTCCTTAGGCTTAGCATCATAGGCTAGGGGAAATTTTCACCATTCATAGTAAAAGATGCACTTGGAATGTAATAGAGGACCAATCTAATCAGGAAAAGATTGCATTCTTACTCAAGCCCATACACAAGAGATATTTTCTCTAGCCATTGAAACTTGAACCAGAGAGGAGCATTATAAGCAGCATAGACACACATGCAGGGTGGTGTGCTATCAACACATGAAGGTTAGTACAGAAAGGAGAAGAGAGAAGAGTAGTCGTAGCTTGCACACCATTCTCACCTCCACACACACACACTCCATTATTCACCTAAGTTCATCTCCACACCACAAAGAACACATCAGTTCTTCTCAGAATTCCACCTGATCCTCTAAACTTCATCAACCAAATAGTCCCACGGCTCAAGGAGAAGCAGGCAGTAGGGAATTAGTACAAATAGGATCAAGATAGAAGTATAGAAAGGAGTTGATCAAGATCAACACTAGCACCTTACCAATTCCTCACCACTAGGTCAGCCACATAAACCACTAAGTGGGAAAGAGGAGATGAAATTGCTAGAAACATTAGTGTTTGTACTATCACTACCACTAGTGTGGAGGCTAGTAATATCTCTACTACCTTAGATGATAATTATGATTTTGATCTTGATGGTTGCAATATCTCTGAAGTTATTAAGTTCCTTCAAAAGCTTGCTAAAAGTCCTAATGCTAGTGCTATGAATATGGCCTTTACAAAAAACATTACTGATGCTCTGATACATTGCAAATGTATCTATAATTTTTGATGTTCCATGCTTGGTTTTATCTACTTTCTTGTGTTTTGTCCACACTTTGGAGTACTTTTCATATGATTTCGTGGACTAACCTATTAACACGATGCCACAGTGTCAGTTGCCTGTTTTCTGCTGTTTTTGGTTCCAGGAAGTCAGAAAATCAATATTCTTGGAATTGGACCGGACAAAAGCCAAAGTGCCTATGTTCCCGGAAGACTCACTGAGCCAGAAGGAGAGTCGGAGAGGGGCCACATGGCGGCCACACCATGTGGTGGCGCGGGCTAGCCCTGGCCGCGCCACCAGGTGGTGTGGGCCCCCTGGCCGCCCACCGACCTTGCCCTCTGGCCTATAAGAAGCCTCCCGAGGCATAAACTCTAGATCGTCAAGCCTCCAGCCACGAAAAGTTCCGCAGCGCCGCCGCCACCTAAGGAGAGATTCGGGGGATAGAAAGTCTCTGTTCCGGCACCCTACCGGGATGGGGAAGTGCCCCCAGAGCCATCTCCATCGATCTCCACCACCATCTCTATCACCATTGCTGATTCCAATGATGAGGAGGGAGTAGTTCTCTATCGAGGCTAAGGGTTCTACCGGTAGCTATGTGTTCATCTCTCTCTCTATGCATGATCATATTGTGATCATGAGCTTGTAGTCTATAGATCTACCTTGCTACTGAAGTGCTTTATTAGATCTCTGCTCTCCCCATGTGTGTGAATGTGACAGCATGCACACCATGGTGGCATTAGGCTAGAGATTACAAATACTTGTTATGAGTTATATTTGGAGTTGGATGTCTTTTTGAAATTATGGTGTTTGTTGGACTCATCTAGTACTCAAGGTGACAGTGTGGGGTTTTCTAGATGGGAAAGGCTTACTTTGAGGTGTGCTATTATAGCCCTACCATCGATTAGAGTGTTCAACCGGAGAGTAGTTAAGAGTAGTATCATAAAGAGAAGATATTTATTTGACAGTGTTCACTAGTGAAAGTATGATCCCTAGGCCTTATTTCTAAGCATTGATACACCGTTTGCAACTAGATCTGTTACATGTTTGCTTGCTTCCATCTTTATTTCAGTTTTGCTTTAGTCTTTTCCATGCCACCAAGCTATTCTCTATCACCATTACCACTTATAATTATCCATACCACTTGTGTTTCACTATCTCTTCGCTGAACTTGTGCACCTATACGCCTGACAAGTGTATTGGGTGTGTTGGGGACACAAGAGACTTCTTGTATCTTGATTACAGGATTGCTTGAGAGGGAATACCTTTGACCACTTCCTCCCTGAGTTCGATAAACCTTGGGTGATCCACTTAAGGGAAAATTTGCTACTGTTCTACAAACCTCTGCACTTGGAGGCCCAACAACTGTCTACAAGAATAGAAGTGCGTAGACATCAAGCTATTTTCTGGCGCCGTTGCCGGGGAGCATAGCTTTATTTATCAAGTCCACTTGGATTCACTATTGTTCAAGCTAAGTTTATCTTTCTCCTTGTTTTCTTGTTTCTTTGTCAAAAATACAAAAAAAATTATTTCCTACTCTAGTTGTTATTTTCATTGGTCTGTTATTGTCTTGCTTTATCATGTTTGTTGGCAATGGTTGGTTCTTTGAAACTGAAGCTTATTGGCAAGGTGGGTTCACGGAAGATCAAAAATATTATTATAAGGAACACTGCTTGTCACAAAAAGGGAAACACTTATGGGAACAAATTGATAGATTGTATACCATTGCTAGGAACTTGTGCTCTACTTATAATGTTACTTATTGCTGTGATGAGTCTTGTTGCAGAAAGAGGTATAAACACTTCCCTTTTCAATGTGAGTATAGTGATAATGATACCATATCTTCCTATGCTAAAGGAATTTATGACTTTTATGATGCGGAACAAATTGAAGAATTTATTGCTTGGAAGGGTGCTTTTGAACTTGCTAGTTTGCTTGAAAATATTGATGATTCACCTTACAAATATGAGGTGTTTGGTATACTTAAATTTTTCTTTGATAATTACAATGCTGAAAATGGCTATATTCTTGAATATTTTAATAGATGCTTCCCACAAATGGAAGAGACTAATGCCTTGTAGGATCCTATGGAAGAAGAAATTGATGAACCTGAAATCTCATTAGATGAAAAAGAGGAGGAGAGTGATGAACAAAAGGAGGAAGAATGGATTAGCTACCCATTCCTACCTTCTAATGAGAGTAACTCTTTATCCCTTACATTATTTGATTGTCCCCCTTGCTTACTAAAGGAGAATGAATTTTATGTTCTTGAGGTTTCTCTGGAAAATGTTTATAATAAAGCTCTAGTGCTTGTAGATCATGAAGAGCATGCTTTATGTGATAGTTATATTGTTGAGTTTCTTCATGAGGCTATTGAAAATTATTATGAGAGAGGGAAATATGGTTGTGGAAGTTTTCATGGTATTGAAACAGCTCTCTATGTGCTAAAAGTTTTGGAGTTACTCTTGTTTTATCTTCCTATGCCTGTCACTTTGTTATTTGCTTACACGATTCCTATGCATAGGAAGTGGGTTAGACTTAAATGTGTTTTGGATTTTCTTATTGATGCTCTCTTTTACTTCACTTCATATTTCTTATGAGAGCATCCTCTTAAACTTTTATGCCTGAAGATGATAATATGTCTATTATTCTTGGGAGACATTTTCTTAAATACTGCAGGAGCTGTTATTAATTATAATCAAGGGAAGGTGACCTTCAATGTTAATGACAAGGAATACATTGTCTATTTCCTCAAGAACATTTAAAGGATTTATGGTTTGAATTCGATTGAACATATTGAGGGCATTCAAGTTGGAGAAATATATTGTCCCATACCAAGAGAAGAATTTGAAACTATTATGATGGGACCATTGCTATCAAGGTTGAGGTAACATAATCATTAGTGGAATACAAAGTTTTGTCTCATATGGAATTTTTTTGTTAACAAGACCTGATCAACCTTGTTAACAACAGGATTTCATTAAACAAAACAATGGTTTCACTTTGATTATCTCTGTTTACTTCTATTCTATCCATTTTAGTTTCTGCTTATGCCTAACTTAAAGGCATTAAAGAAAAGTACTTATTGGAAGATAACCCAAAAGTTTTAGATAAGTCTTGGAAGTTATTACTTCAGTAATAACCGCTCCTTATCCCTTTTATTTGCTTTTTGTGCCAAGAGTAACCTCTATTGAGATTGAAGTAATGATTGGGAAAGTTGCTGTCCCGAAGCAGATTTTTGTGCTTCACCGTAAAAATTCCTGAGGGAGCTCTGTATGTCCGATTGAGCTGTAATTTTTTGTGCTTCTGCCCCAGGTTGTTATCTAACTTTCTTTAGTTAAATACTTTTTGATTTGAGCAACATCAGGTCTTCGAAAAAATTCGTCTTTTTCTGCTGGTCTGTTTTGACAGATTTCTGCCATTTTCTGCATTTGCTTCTTGTTACTTCCTTCTTGAGCTCCTTTGGGGAATTGAGCTTTTTGAGGGAAGTGCTACAATAGCTAGTGTTCTAATGGAATTTTATTTGGTGTTATAACTGAACCTTGAAACTTACTTATCTTGAGTGCACTAATGTTGCTAATGAGATTGTGTGAAGTTTTGTATGAAGGAAAAATTTCAGGTGTATGAAAGGAACGAGTAATGAGATGAAGGATGGACTAAAGCTCAAGCTTGTGGATGCCACGCGTTTCACCCCAAGAAATATCCAAGAAGTACAAGCGTCAAAGCTTGGGGATGCCCAAGGAATCCCCTTCTTCATCAATAAAAATCCTAGGTTTCTTTCAAACACTTCATTTTTATTGTTTCATGCACAGTTGTGTTGTTCTTGGAGCGTCTTCTTTTTCGTTTTGGTTTTGCTTTTTTGTTTGCATGGTTTGCTTAGTTTGCTGAATAAATTGGTTGGACCTCCCCTTTCATACTTTGGTGTTCAAATAGTCTGGTTTGGATTGGAAATGAGTATGAAAGCTCATGCTTAAGTGGTAAAGAGAGCTTGTTTTTGACTGTGGCCTACGCTTTGTCTTGTCATGCTTCATATTGTTTTGGCTTTATGCTTAGTATTCTTTGCTGTAGCATGACTTGTTATAAACAATTGAGATTGCTTAATGTGCCTTGGATGAATCATGCGTTGTTTTAGCATATTAAAGCATAGTATAGTTCATGGGGATATGCCTAAGGGGGTATGCTCAGCAGTAGGTTTCGAGTAAGCCGGAAGGACCCGCGAGTACGCCTGAAGGACAGCGACTGGACTTGGAGGAAGGAAGAGGCCCATCGACTGGCGACTGGAAGCCCAGGAGCGTAGCAGAAGCCCAGTCGGATTAGGTCAAAGGCTCCCGGATCCTTATCTTGTTCGGAGGCAACTTGTAAACCCGGGGAGGTGCTCCATATATAAACCTCCCTAGGGTATCGTAGAGACTTACATTCCATCATACACCCCCTCGAGCGACTCGCCGCCCAACCGCCGAGCTCGCCAGCCTTGTAATTCGCTCTCTCATAATCTAACCTAGCAGGAGTAGGTCCTTACCCTCCGGGGGGCCGAACCTGGCTAAACCCTTGTGCACCTGCCCCCATCTCGCACCGCAGATGGCCGCCAACTCTTCCTCACGAAACTCTCAATCACCGCCTATGGCGGCGACTGCCGTGGCCATTTCCACAATAGTGGCGCTCACCGTGGGGCATAGTGGGACTGGCCTGAGTTATGCGGCGAGACCCTACTCGCCGATCGAGCGGCCGTTCGCCACCGGCCGCATGATCACCTTCGGCGGGATCTTGCAGATCCTGCCCAACAGCTACATCTCGGCGTCGCGCCCGATCACACACGCCGCGGTGATGCCGATCGGCTCCATCAACCTCTTCGTCGACTTTACCGGCACGGTCGACCCAGCCACGACCATGATCGTCGACGGATCGCCTCCACACCGCGATCTGCTCTCGGAGGAGCAGGTCCGTTCCATCAGGGGCCTCATCACCGAGTACCACTCGGCCGGTAGTGACGCGGTCGAGACCAACGTCGCCGCCAACAACGACGCCTTAAACGACGACGCCGACTCCGTGACCCCCGCATCGGCCAGCGGATCCATCACCGCCGCGTCGCGGGAGGACTCCATCATGCGAGTCTCCAACCCCGCAGATTTCGAGGATCCATCCATACTGGGGATCTTCGACTCTGATTCCGGCTCGGAATCCCTCGAGGACCTTCGCGCCAGATCCAATCGCTTCAACGCGATTTACATGGCGGGAAGCGCGGCCGCCCCGCCAGATCCGTTCTCCACGCCGATTCCTCCGACCGCGACGGCCACAGAGGTGGAACAAGCCCGCCTGCGGCTCCAGGAGGCGCAGCGCAACGAACTCACTGAGCGCGAGAAATACCACCTCGAACGAGAGACGGCGAAGGAGCTGTCACTCTATCACCAGCGCCGCATCAGGACCCGCCTGAACCCCGACGTTCAGGGCCGCGTCCTGAACTTCAACGACGAGGGCGACCCCACACGCGCTGCCGAGCGCGAACACGGCTAGAACGCGCCGCCAAGAGGAGGCAACCCCGCAAGACCACAACCTGGAGCACCGACGAATGGGGCCCCTCCACCACCCATGGGCCGTGCGCCCCCACCCGACCAACCACGCTTCATCATCTCGCCTCAAGCCCGGGACGCCAACGGGCTACCACTCTACTCCACCCCGATGGACAACGCCGTCGCGGCCGACGCCGCGATCGCCGTCCAAGGCGACGGCACGTTGCAGATCCAGTACGCCAAAGCCCTACTCGTCAGGGCCGTCGAGCAGCAAGCCGCGGGAGTAAATCCGCGTGGGCGGATGTATTCCCGCTCGTTAGCAAGCAGGGCAGCGTCGAGCGGCCACCCAACCGTGGCCACCGCGATAGTTTGCCCACCACCCCAACCACTAGCAAACCAGCCACGAGCCGCCAACCCCGCATTGTCGACCAACGAGCCGCGACCTGCGAACAACACCGTCGCTGCAAACGGGCAACCACTCGATGCCCGAACACACATCATCAACAATCAAGCGTGGCGGTCGCGCCAGCCCTACGACTTGCGACACGCCCTCACCAACCGCGGCAACCCGGAGCCAAGAGGCTCACTCAGTCGAGTCGGGCCACAATGCTTTGGACCCATGATCCGTGGGGAAAAATACCCCGCCAACTTCAAGGCCCCCAAGGATATCGAGAAATACGACCCGACGTACGACCCTGCCGTTTGGCTGGACACATATCTCATGGCAATGGGGATCGCAGGCCACACCGACCTGCTCGCCGCTCGCTACCTCCCCCTGATGATGGAGGGTGCGACCCGGCAATGGATCAATACGCTACCCGCCGACAACATCGACTCCTGGGACGAAATGCGGGACGCCTTCGTCAGGCACTTCGAGGGTTCCTACACCCGCACCACCACCATCAAGGACATGGAGCGATGCATCCAGGGACAGCGGGAGTCGACCCGTCGGTGGATCCAAAGGTGGCAAGAGCTGTGGATAAACGCCTCTGGCATCCACCCAGACACGGCGATACATTGCTTCAAAAACACGTGTAGGTTCGATCCCCTAGTCGCCAAGATCAAGAGGGTCTACCGGACGCTCGACAACATCCCCGACCTCCTCGAGATTGCCAAGCGCTACGCGGAGGAAGATCCCCACCAAGATTCCGACGACGAGTCGGAAGGAAGACGGCGCACCAGCATCCATGACAGCGGGCGACTACACGACATGCGCTATAGCAACACCCGCATCACCGGCAAGCGCCAGACCGATGGGCGAGTCGACTTCGTCGCCAACGCCGGCTACGGCCAACGCGACTCCAAGAACTACCGCCGTGACGGAGGAAACTACCGCGACAGCGGGAACTACCGCGCCAACAACGCGACGAGGCCGAAATTTGACCCTGCTGCCCTGCTTAATCAGCCCTGCATCTACCACAGCAGGGAGGGAAAACCAGCCACCCACACCACCGCCGACTGCGACTCTCTCAAAGAGATCGAGAAGGCAAGACGTGCAAGGGAGGACCCCAACAACAACCAACCGCGGGACAACGGGAACGACGGTGGCTTCGGAACTGCTATCGGGTCGCTTCATACCTTCACCGGGCTCGGCACCAAGCGTGAGAAGAATGTACTCGCCCGCGCGGTTGCTGTCAATGTGCTGACACAAGTGGACATTCCCCGTTTCCTAAACTGGTCCGAGCAAAGCATCACCTGGAGTCGCCAGGACCACGTGCCAAGAATCGAGTATCCAGGGCGAGTCGCCCTGGTGGTCAGGCCAAAGGTGGCCAACTACTGGCTGCCCAAGACACTGATGAACGGTGGGAGCTCCATCAACATCCTATACCTCGACACCTTCAAAAGGCTCCAGCTCCCAGAAACAGCAATCGAGCCAACACTGACGACCTTCAACGGCATCGTCCCCGGTCGGAAGGCGTACCCGATCGGGAAGGTGACACTGCCAGTCACCTTCGGCACCCCGTCAAACTTCCGCACAGAGAGGATCATTTTAGAACTAGTAAACTTCCGTAGCCCCTACCACTTCGTCCTAGGCTGCCAGGCATTCGCAAAGTTCATGGTGACCCCACACTATGCCTACAACACGATGAAGCTCCCCGGGCCGAGCGGCATCATCACCGTCCACGGCGACCCCGATATGGCCGTGGAATACGAGGAAAAGGGCGTCGAGCTCGCCGACGCCGTCATCGCCGTGGAGACTGACCACGCGGAGGAGCTCGCAAAATACGCGGGCAACATCAACAAGGACGATCCCACCATCCTGAAGAAACCAATCACCGTGAACTCCACGTTCGAGGCGACCACACACACCCGCACCGTCGAGCTCGTCCCAGGCGACTCCAGCCAGACGGTCACCATCGGGGCGCATATGAGCCCCGCATAGGAAAGCGCGCTCATCGGGTTCCTCCGTGAGAACCGCGACATCTTCGCATGGAAGCCATCCGACATGCCAGGTGTCCCGAGGGAACTCGCTGAGCACAAACTCAATGCCGACCCCAAAGTGCGACCAGTAAAACAGTCGCTACGGCCCTTCAATGAAGAACGCCGTCGAGCAATCGCCGAGGAGGTCCAGCGCCTGCTAGCCGCAGGCTTCATCTGGCCAATCAAGTACTCCAAGTGGCTAGCAAACCCAGTCCTAGTTCTCAAAAAGAACAACACTGGAGAATGTGTATAGACTACACCAACCTCAACAACGCCTGCCCGAAGGAGGAGTTCGTCCTACCGCGCATCGATCAGATCATCGATGCGACCGCGGGATCCAAGTCACTGTGTTTTCTCGATGCTTACTCTGGTTACAACCAGATCAAGATGGCGGTCAAAGACGAAGAGAAGACGGCGTTCATCAGGCCATTCCGCGCGTTCTGCTACACGGCCATGACATTTGGCCTCAGGAACGCAGGCGCCACATATCAGAGGTGCATGCAGGAGTGTCTAGCGAGCCAAATTGGCCGCAACATCCATGTCTACATTGACAACGTGGTGGTAAAATCCACCCGCCAGGACGATCTGCTCGCCGACCTAGCAGAAACCTTCGCAAATCTACAGAGGTACAACATCAAGCTGAACCCCAGAAAATGCACCATCGGCGTACCCACTGGACAACTTCTGGGGTACGTAGTCTCCAAGAGAGGCATTGAGGCCAACCGCACCAAGATTGACACCATTGCGCGACTCGGGAAACCCGAGTGCCTGCACGACGTCCAAAAGTTGGCAGGGCGAGCCGCGGCTCTCAGTCGCTTCATTCCCCGACTAGGCGAGAAGGCAATGCCCCTATACCGCCTGATGCGCAAGAACCCAACGTTCCAATGGGACACAGAGGCTGACAACGCACTAAAAGCACTCAAAGAAGTGCTACTCGCAGCACCACTACTGGCCGTGCCACTCGACAGAGAGCCCATGCTCGTCTACGTCGCGGCCTCCAATCGGTTCGTCAACGCCGTGATGGTCGTCAAACAACCAGAAGATGGCAAGGAGCGCCCCATACAGCGTCCAGTATACTACATAAGCGAAGTCTTAACAGACTCACGACAGCGCTACCCGCAATACCAAACACTGGTGTACGCGGTATTCCGGGCACAACGGCGACTCCCACACTACTTCCAGGAGCACCCAATAACGGTGGTATCTTCTGCGGCCCTGCAAGACATCATACGCAATCGTGATGCGACTGGGCGAGTCGCCAAGTGGGCCGTCGAGATCGGCGTCCACAACATCAAATACGAGCCCCGAAAAGCGATCAAGTCGCAGGCCCTGGCCGATTTCCTCGCCGACTGGGAAGAGGCACAGCAACCAGAGAAGCTCCCATACCTCCACTACTGGTCTCTCCACTTCGACGGCTCCAAGAACGCCGACGGCGCGGGGGCTGGGGTCATACTGACCTCCCCCAAAGGAGACAAGCTCCGCTACATGCTCCACCTCAACTTCACACCCTGCACCAACAACGTGGCGGAATACGAGGCCCTCCTCCACGGCATGAGAGCCGCCAAGGAGATGAACATCAATCGCCTATGATGCTACGGCGACTCCGACCTAGTCGTCGGCCAAGTGGCCGGGACATGCGACACTGTTTCCCCAACAATGATAGCATACCGCCAGGCTGTCGACCAACTGGGACGACACTTCGATGGTTACTCCGTCGAGTGGATCGACAGGCGTAAAAACGAGGAGGCGGACACACTTTCCCGCATCGGGTCGGCTCGACAGACACCACCAGTAGGCGTCTTCCTTGACATCATCCACAAGCCCTCCATCAGACCTCCAAAGGAGATCGACGTCGGGATTCCACTAAAACCAGAACCGCCCCTAGTCGCCATGGTTGTACAACCTAGCGACTGGACAACACCATATGTCGCCTTCCTGGAACACAAACTCCTACCGAGCAACAAGACAGAGGCGCGAATGATCGTACGCCGTTGCAAATCCTTCCTCATCATCAACGGCGAGCTCCACAAGCGCAGCGTGACCGGCGTGTTCCAGCGCTGCGTACAGCCAGAGGAAGGCCGCAAGATCCTCCAGGACATCCACGCCGGCGACTACGGCCATCACGTCAGCGCCAAGTCGCTGGTCACCAAGGCCATGCAGCACGGCTTTTACTGGCTCACCGCACATGCTGACGCCACCGACGTTGTCCAAAGATGCGTCGGATGCCAGAAGTACGCCAACCAGACGCACCTTCCTAGTTCGGCGCTCAAGACAATCCCCATCACGTTGCCATTCGCCGTATGGGGCATGGACATGGTCGGCCCGTTCAAGAAGGCCCCATCGGGCTTCACTCACCTCCTGGTCGCAGTCGACAAGTTCACCAAATGGATGGAGGCCAAGCCGATCAAGAAGTGCGACGGAAAAACGGCTACCAAGTTCCTCCGCGAACTCATCTACCGGTACGGCTACCCACATAGCATCATCACAGACAACGGCACCAACTTCGCCAAGAGGGCCATGGCGGAATTCTGTGAGGAGCACGGCATACGACTCGACCTCGCATCAGTCGCCCACCCGGAGTCAAACGGCCAAGCAGAACGCGCAACCAGAGCGTCCTCCATGGTCTCAAGCCGCAACTATAGGTGCCCCTCGAGCGCACCCTAGGATGCTGGGTCGACGAGCTCCCCTCTGTGATATGGGCGATCCGCACCTCCATCAACTGATCAACAGGATTCACGTCTTTCTTCATGGTGTACGGCGCCGAAGCCGTAATGCCAACAGACCTGGAGCACGACTCCCCTCGAGTCGCCAACTATGTCGAGGCGGCCAACGAAACCGCCCGCCAAGACAGCGTTGATCAACTCGACGAAGCACGCAACCTGGCTCGCTCCTGCACAGCCATATACCAGCAGAGACTTTGCCGCTATCACGGCCGCTGAGTGCGCACTCGCACCTTCCAGGAAGGCGACCTGGTCCTACGACTGGTCCAAGATAAAAAGGGCATGCACAAGCTATCCCCCCCATGGGAGGGGCCATTCGCCATAGGCCGAGTCCTTGGCAACGACGCTTACTACCTCATCGACATACGGGGTGACGGCCAACTAGAGGTCGGGAGGCCATGGAATATAAACCTCCTCAGAAAGTTCTATACTTAGAACCTCACACTGTACTGCATCGGCATATATAATGGAATTCATTCGGATCGCACAAATTGTGTCCACTTGCCATATTTTTGTGCCACTCGCACTCGTACATACTAGCAATATGCTACCTACGGAAGTCAACCTCTGGCCGAGCGACCGGCACGGCCAAGTAGTGCGGCACAAGGGCACCGGAAAAATCCGGGCCTTCGGTCGTCCACGAAAAACGCCAACCCGGAGCCGCCATTGGAGTCACCTAGCCCGACTGGCCCGCCGGGCCAAGACATCCGACACACGCTTCTCACAGCGACATGTCCCCCCCACCCTCGCGCAAAGCGACTCGAACGGTTAAGTACAACGCACGGGGACTCCGCAAAACGGGGACCCCACGCGGCTCAGGAACACACCCAGTAAGAGAGCTGCCTAGGGCTCGCCAAGCGACTGGCTCTCCGGGCCAGGGGAGGAGACGCGTTACAAAAAACGCATCCGTAACCTGCAATAGGATCACGACCAATACGGTCTAGCACAATGCTCAGGGACTCATTCACAAACGAACCTCACACGCACTCGGGGACTCGCCGTTCAGGAGACGTGAGAGCAAAAACAAACACAAAAACAAGGCAAACACATAGAAATACATAGTCGAGATATACCCCATTAAAGGGCGGACGCTCTCGGGGACTCGCTCAAATTGTTGAACAAAACACTACTTTAATAAAACACAAGCCGACCAAGTCCCTGCGGCACGGGTCACAAAAATCATACAAATGTTCGCCACCTGGCATCTATTACAAGTTCTACATTTGCTCATTACACAGGCCCTGACGAAGAAGAAGCGCCACCACCCCTGATGTGCACAAAGGGCTGCCACGGGTTCGTCGGATACGTGGTCAGCGACTTCGCCAGTGATGACCAGAAGAGCTGCTCCGACTTCATGTCGCGGTGCTCCGGCTCGGGGTCGCCAGGCGCCAACACCGTCTCCTGGTACGGCAGTAGATCCCCCATGGCCAAGACACGATCAGCATAAGGAGCGGCCTTCGCGGTAAGCTTCAACACCTCCGACATCTCCACCGTGCCGGTCGCCGAGGGATAGCCACTCGTGACATTGTCAAGGTCGAAGTCGTCGGGGAAATGCGCGAGACCCAAGCTCAACGCCGTGGCGGCCCCGTGTCTGAACGCCTAGCACGTCATCCAGTCCACAACCACGGGCATCTCCTCCAGATAGCGCCACACCTCTGTGAGCCCCCCGGGGATGACTTCGGTGGGAGACATGCCTTGGAGAGCTGCCTGGACACACAACGCCGAGGCTGTGGCCGCATTCACCACGGCAGTTACGCACTGCGAAGCAGTATAAGTCTGCACCACCGGGTCACTTTGGCCTACGACAGCTGCAAAGTCAGGTATCGACGAAACAATGAAACACCCAAAGCAGGGACCGGACAAAACGCTAAACCAATGACAAAAACTCACCAAGCAGCTTACGGCAACTCTCCTTGACGTGCTTCTCCAAGGCGGCCTGGTCGTTATGCAGTCCCACGATGATGGAGTCCGCGGCTTTGCGTTCCTCTTCAGCGGCAGCGATGGCAGCCTACGCCCGTTCTTCTGAAGAAATTGAGGCTGCCTTAGCATCCTCCAACTCCTTGACCAAGAAGGGCACTCGCTCATTCGCCACGTCCAGCTCTGAGAGTGGAACATACCCCTCACGGGCCTTGGAGACCTCAGCCGGGAAACCATCTGCAAGTGGAGATGTTAAAGTATCACATAAAAATCAGCTCACAACAAGCAAAGAAGAACAAACGCCAAACACTCACCGATCCTCTCCTGAAGCTGCCGGTTAACCTCCTGCGCCTCGCGCAAGTCACGCTCCAGGCGCTCTCGCACAGCCTACCGATCAGTCGACTCCCGCTACAACTCCTGCAAAACAACAAGACCAGCTAAGCATCGGGAGGAAAATTATCACCAGTTCCAAGTGGCTGAAATTCAGCGACTAGGAACTCGTGGACTAGAGAAGAAATAAAAAACAAGACCAGTTCCCAGTCACTGAAATTCAGCAACTAGGAACTCGGGGACTGGAGAAGGAAGGAAAAACAAAGACTAGTTCCCAGTCGCTGCGGTTCAGCGACGAGGAACTCGGGGACTGGAGAATACAGGAAGATAAAGACAATTCCCAACCGCTGAAATTCAGCGACTAGGGATTCGGGGACTGGACATACCTGAATGGCAGCGCCAAGCATCTTGTGAAGTTCAGCAGCGTCAGTCGACGGGACCGTGAAGGAGGTCCACCCGCGGCGGGCCTCAATCTCCACGTCCAAAATTTCCGGGAACTGCGGATATTGCGTGTCCGCACCGCCTAGAAAACCCCTCGCCATAAAGCGAGGGAATGACGCCGACACCCTGGCAGGGAGCTGACCGTCGGGGCCGGCACCTCCGGCGCAGATGCAGCCGGTGCTGGCTCCGATCGCGTCACCGCCCCCTCTTTGACGAGCGGCGCAGCAACTGGCTCCGCGGCGCTCCCCCCGGTCGCGGCGTCGTCGGTACCGCCCTTCTGTTTCTTCGCGACATCAGCAGTCACGACATCCTCAGAGGCCTTCCTCTTCCTAAGGAGATCACCTTCTCCCTCGACAGTGGCCGGGGGAATCTTGGCCACTGAAGGGCGCCCAATCTTCTTAGCCCTCGACCTGCACGAACCCTTCTAATCAGCGCAACCATGACACGAAAGATGCAAAGCATAGTGGGACAGGGAAGTGTAAACTTACTTGGCCACTAGAAGAACGCGAAGACTGGTACTGATATGGGCAGGCTTGTCCAACTCGGGACCAAGCTTGCGACTAAGCCCCCGCTCGAATACGTCTGAAGCCCACGAAACCGATGGCTTCCTTGACGATGAAGCCGCAGTCGCCGGGATCTCCAGCTCCGACGCCGCTGCCTCCAACGGCAATGGCGACTTGGCCGGCACCACGTCGGTGGCTTCATGGCTTTGGACCCCCGAGGTCGACGTCGCGATCGAAGCCAGGGGCGCCTCTACCACCACCTCCGCGTCCGCGCCTTCCGACCCCTTCGTCGGGATTGCAGCCCTCGGGACCTTGTGCGAGACTTCAGGAGACCCCTCGCCGTCGGAGTCGTCTTCCGACCCAAACACCACTGACGACCTGACTGGTGATGCGGGCCTCTTCGCCGGTGACCTGGGCCGGCGTGGGGGCTTCGAAGGCGTGGCGGTGCGTCGGGATGTCTGCTCCTGTGCGACCTCGTCGCCTTCTTCGAATTTGTCCAGGCTACAGCTTGCTTCGACCTCTCGCTGCTTCTGCATTCGGGTCTTGCGAGCCACAGGCACTGGGGGAGCGACCTCTTTGTCTTCCCCGTCGCTATCGGAAGGATTCCCCTCGGAATCTTCCTCCAGCTCCTGGGGGACTTCTTCATCGAGCGGAGGGAGCCAACCCTCCAATACCTGAAAAAGCTGAGAACCATTGCGAGTCAAAGACACGACGAGCGAAAAGAACGAAATTGGAATATGAACAGAGCGATTGGAAAGAAGACTTACTGTAGGGGCTTCATTCTTCACGGGAGTATACAGGGCGACTCTGACCGCCGTGCCCGTGAACTCCGCGTCGGTGATCTTCTTCAGGGCGGCCTTGTAGTCTTCGGCTTCCCACGACTCCGTGCTGGTGGAGACGGATCAAGCTTCCCGCTGTACTCGTACATCCAGCGTGGACGAGCCGCCAGCGGAACCAGGTGCCGCCCAAGCCAGCAATTGTAGAGGTTGATTGGAATCAACCCCTGGTCCTTCAGCTTTTGGATCTGGTCCATCATCTCCGCGATGGCCATCCGCTGATCCTCAGGGAGCTTCTTTGGCACCAGTCGGCGGGGCTCGCTCCTCTCGGCAATGAATTCAGGGAGGGAAACCTCGCTAGAGGGAGTGGCTTCCTTGACGTAGAACAAGCTTTTCTTCCACTCGCTGGCGGCCTTCTTCGGCAGGAGAAGCTTGACGAAGTTGGCCTTCGGCTTCAACTAGAAGGTGACCCCGCCTGCGGCCAGCATCAAGCCGCTGGACGCCTCGCGCCCGATGCGGCCATGGAAGAGCTCCAGCCACAGCGGGAAGTAAGGCCTGCAGCCGAGATAGCACTCGAAGAAGGCGACGAAGATCGCCAGCTGCTCGATGCTATGCGGACCAAGATCCAAGGGCTTGATCGCGTAGTACATGCAGAAGTAGCGGAAGAAGAGCGAAGTGGGGAACCCTACGCCCCTCTCGAGATGGCTGGTGAAACAGATGAATTCGCCGGGACGTGGCTTCGGCTCGGTCTCAGAAGAAGGGGGAACTCGCCAATTCCCCTTGTGAAGCACCCCGGTGTCCTTGAAGGATTTCAACTGGGCCGTGGAGCACTTGGATTTTCCCCACGAGCCTTTGGGAGGCGCCATTGAGTGGGAAGTGGAATCGCGCGATGCGAGGAGAATAGGTCGGGGGCGAGCAGGAAGAGCAAATGTGGAAGGATGAAGAATGCGAAGCAGGATTGTGAAGCAGATCCATCACTCTCCTTATATGGGAAAGGTCACCCGCCAAAATCGGGATAGCCGTTACCCACGGTAATTGCGCCATAGTTACCATTGGAAGCTCCAACAGGTAGTTTGACTGAAGTGGACGGTCCAACTTCGGTGATCCACTCGCTACCCGCCAATCTCTCTTCTCGCCGAAATGACGACTAGGCAACGATGATGTTCATTAAAGTGACGAGTGGAGCTGTGGAGAAATTTTCCCCGGCATTAATAGAGTCCATTGCCGATTCGACCGGGCGCCCAAATTGGGCTCGCCTACTTCAAGCACCAAAGAACGCCTACGCCTACATCAACAATGGCCTCGGGGACTACTGATGGGGATATGCCTAAGGGGGTATGCTTAGCAGTAGGTTTCGAGTAAGCCAGAAGGACCCGCGAGTACGCCTGAAGGACAGCGACTGGACTTCTAGGAAGGAAGAGACCCATCGACTCGCGACTGGAAGCCCAGGAGGGTAGCAGAAGCCCAGTCGGATTAGGTCAAAGGCTCCCAGATCCTTATCTTGTTCGGAGGCAACTTGTAAACCCGGGGAGGTGCTCCATATATAAACCTCCCTAGGGTATCGTAGAGACTTACGTTCCATCATACACCCCCTCGAGCAACTCGCCGCCCAGCCGCCGAGCTCGCCACCCTTGTAATTCGCTCTCTCATAATCTAACCTAGCAGGAGTAGGTCTTTACCCTCCGGGGGGGCGAACCTGGGTAAACCCTTGTGCACCTGCCCCATCTCGCACCGCAGATGGCCGCCAACTCTTCCTCACGAAACTCTCAATCGCCGCCTATGGCCGCGACTGCCGTGGCCATTTCCACGACAATAGTGGTATTCTCCTTTGATGCTTTATTTGGGTTGACTTGGCGCATGCTCACACCATGTTATGACTATCTCAAGTCACCATAGCCTTTATGATCCTTTAGTTTTCAACTTGTAGTATCACTTTATGCTTTCATCAATGATGTTTTGTCGCTCTACATGATTATGGCCATTATTGCTCTCTTAGTTTGTCGCTCCCAGTCTTTTGCTAGCCTCCACAATAAAGTATGAGTTCCACTGATGCATCCAACTCCCTAAACCAAGTTATCCCAAAGAGTCCACCATACCTACCTACTAGCTTATGCTATTCCGAGTACATTCATGCTTTTGTTTACCTTCCAAATTAAACTTGTTATGCGAAAACTAGTGATTAAAGCTCTCACGAACTTGATGGCACACTTTACTTTTTGCCTCTAATAAGGTTGAACCATTGTGTCTTCTATGTTGTATATGCTTGCACTTATTTGTTGGGAATTAGCAGAACCATGCTTTCATGGGGAAAACTTTCAACATTGCTCTTGGTACTTGTAACTAGTTGATATCATGCTCTTTTGTATATGGATGTCGTCGGTGTGAAATGAAAGGGGAGCTTGTAAGTCCATGGAGTTATGTATATGTATTAGAGAAACACCTGGGCCGCTGGTCTAATCCATGCTGACATGGTAGAAACCTGCAGCGTAACCATAATGAGCTGTCTATGAAGCATTCTTGCTATAGAAAAAGAGTCCTATATTGAGGAAAAAAGAGAAAAAAAGAGATACTATGAAAAGAGGAAAGAGAAAAAAGGACCATATTCCCATGGTAAATAAGAAGAATGCTTAGATGCTCGTTGTCTACTTGCCTTGTCATTTTGATATGGGGATTCTTCCGTATCATCGAGCAAGGGGTACCCCATTGGCGGTTCTCAATGATACACATGTACTTACAATGACAAGAACTTACCGGTGACTAAACTTGAGTAGCATGAGGAGCGGCCCTCGTAGACAAGGGACAAGAGATTTCTGACTTATACTTCGTCAAGCATGTACACCATAGTTTGTTCACTTTAACCTTAATCACTTCAAGATGCTTATGATAGGGGCAATGAGAGCTGAAAGCTAAAAATACCATAATTTTTGGAAGCTCTTTATGAGACTTGAATCCCTACTTCCTTTTACAAAGGATTTTCTTCCACCATTACATTGAGTCTCCACCTTCTATCTTTATGCACTTACTTTGAGAGCATAGTGGCCATTCTTAGTTCTATGTGCATTGTCCCAAGACTTGTTGATTGATGCAAAACTTTGATATTGCTTGTTTTAAACTATTTGTATCTAGTCACTCTTATGAACTTTGAAGGTGTCCTATGCAATTATGATTTGCTACATTATGAGGGACACGCTGAATGCCACTATGCCATGTTTTTTTTATGTGAAACAAACAAACGTCTTGCAAAGCATTGTTATTCATGAATCTTTTGTTTGTGCCTTTTCATGTTGCAACATAGTTTCTTTGTCTTATTGCTAGAATTTTGTCTTACATGTTATGATTGAAGTACTATGATCCCAGCTTTGAATGTTTTGCAGATACTTTGATCAAGTCTTTGATGGTGCATGTCACCTCAAAAATTATTCTTTCTTTTTATCACTTACCTACTCGAGGACGAGCAGGAGTTAAGCTTGGGGATGCTGATACATTGCAAATGTATCTATAATTTTTGATGTTCCATGCTTGGTTTTATCTACTTTCTTGTGTTTTGTCCACACTTTGGAGTACTTTTCATATGATTTCTTGGACTAACCTATTAACAAGATGCCACAGTGCCAGTTGCCTGTTTTCTGCTATTTTTGGTTCCAAGAAGTCAGAAAATCGATATTCTCGGAATTGGACCGGACAAAAGCCAAAGTGCCTATTTTCCCGGAAGACTCACGGAGCCAGAAGGAGAGTCGGAGAGGGGCACAGGGCGGCCACACCATGTGGTGGCGCGGGCTAGCCCTGGCCGTGCCACCAGGTGGTGTGGGCCCCCTGCCGCCCACCGACCTTGCCCTCCCGAGGCATAAACCCTAGATCGTCAAGCCTCCAGCCACGAAAAGTTCCGCAACGCCGCCGCCACCAAAGGGGAGATTCAGGGGACAGAAAATCTCTGTTCCGGCACCCTGCCAGGACGGGAAAGTGCCCACGGAGCCATCTCCATCGATCTCCACCACCATTCCCATGACGAGGAGGGAGTAGTTCTCTCTCGAGGCTAAGGGTTCTACCGGTAGCTATGTGTTCATCTCTCTCTCTATGCATGATCATATTGTGATCATGAGCTTGTAATCTATAGATATACCTTGCTACTCAAGTGCTTTATTAGATCTCTGCTCTCCCCATGTGTGTGAAAGTGACAGCATGCACACCATGGTGGTACTTAGGCTAGAGATTACAAATACTTGTTATGAGTTATATTTGGAGTTGGATGTCTTTATGAAATTGTGGTGTTTGTTGGACTCATCTAGTACTCAAGGTGACAGTGTGGGGTTTTCTAGATGGGAAAGGCTTACTTTGAGGTGTGCTGTTATAGCCCTACCATCGATTAGAGTGTTCAACTAGAGAGTAGTTAAGAGTAGTATCATAAAGAGAAGATATTTATTTGAGAGTGTTCACTAGTGAAAGTATGATCCCTAGGCCTTGTTTCTAAGCATTGATACACCGTTTGCAACTAGATCTGTTACATGTTTGCTTGCTTCCATCTTTATTTCAGTTTTGCTTTAGTCTTTTCCATGCCACCAAGCTATTCTCTATGACCATTACCACTTATAATTATCCATACCACTTGTGTTTCACTATCTCTTCGCCGAACTAGTGGACCTATACACCTGACAAGTGTATTGGGTGTGTTGGGGACACAAGAGACTTCTTGTATCTTGATTGTAGGATTGCTTGAGAGGGAATACCTTTGACCACTTCCTCCCTGAGTTCGATAAACCTTGGGTGATCCACTTAAGGGAAAACTTGCAGCTGTTCTACAAACCTCTGCACTTGGAGGCCCAACAACTGTCTACAAGAATAGAAGTGCGTGGACAGCAAGCTATTTTCTGGCGCCGTTGCCGGGGAGCATAGCTTTATTTATCAAGTCCACTTGGATTCACTATTGTTCAAGCTAAGTTTATATTTCTCCTTGTTTGCTTGTTTCTTTATCAAAAATTCAAAAAAAAGATCCTACTCTAGTTGTTATTTTCGTTGGTCTGTTATTGTCTTGCTTTATCATGCTTGTTGGCAATGGTTGGTTTCTTTGAAACTGAAGCTTATTGGCAAGGTGGGCTCACGGAAGATCAAGGATATTATTATAAGGAACACCGCTTGTTACAAAAAGGGAAACACTTATGGGAACAAATTGATAGATTTCAGGTGTATGAAAGGAATGAGTAATGCTATGAAGGATGGACTAGAGCTCAAGCTTGGGGATGCCACACGTGTCACCCCAAGAAATATCCAAGAAGTACAAGCGTCAAAGCTTGGGGATGCCCAAGGCATCCCCCTCTTCATCAATAAAAGTCCCAGGTTTCTTCCAAACGCTTCATTTTTATTGTTTCATGCACAGCTGTGTTGTTCTTGGAGCGTCTTCTTTTTCGTTTTTGTTTTGGTTTTCTTGGTTTTCTGAGTTTGCTGAATAAATTGGTTGGACCCCCTCTTTCATACATTGGTTTTCAAATAGTTTGGTTTGGATTGGAAAAAGAGTAGGAAAGTTCATGCTTAAGTGGTAAAGAGAGCTTGTTTTTTACTGTGGCCTATGCTTTGACATGCCATGCTTGATATTGTTTTGGATTTGTGCTTAGTATTCTTTGTTGTAGCATTAATTGTTATGAACAATTGAGATTGCTTAATGTGGCTTTCAAGAATCATGCGTTGTTTTAGCATATTAGAGCATAGTATTGTGGTATTATCCTTTGATGCTTTATTTGAGTTGACTTGGCACATGCTCACACCATGTTATGACTATCCCAAGCCACCATAGCTTTTATGATCCTTTAGTTTTCAACTTGTAGTATCACCTTATGCTTTGATTAATGATGTTTTGTCATTCTGCATGATTATGGCCATTTTTTGCTCTCTTAGTTTGTCGCTCCCAGTCTTTTTGCTAGCCTCCACAACCAAGTATGAGATCCACTCATGCATCCAACTCCTTAAACCAAGTAATTCCAAAAAGTCCACCATACCTACCTACTAGCATATGCTATTCTAAGTATATTCATGTTTTTATCTACCTTTCGAATTAAACTTGTTATGAGAAAACTAGTGATTAAAGCTCTCACGAACTTGATGGCTCACTTTACTTTTCTTGCCCTTAATAAACTTGAACCATTGTGTCGTCTATTTTGTATATGCTTGCACTTATTTGTTGGGGATTAGCAGAACCATGTTGTCATGGGGAACGCTTTCAACATTGCACTTGTACTTTGTACCTAGTTGATATCATGCTGTTTTGTCTATGGATGTCGTCGGTGTGAAATGAAAGGGGAGCTTGTAAGTCCATGGATTTATGTATATGTGTTAGAGAAACGCCTGGGCCACTGGTCTAATCCATGCCGTCATGGTGGAAACCTGCAGCGTAACCATAATGAGCTGTCTATGAAGCATTCTTCTTATAAAAAAAGTGTCAGATATTGAGAAAAAAGTGAAAAAGAAAAATAGAGTTTATGAAAAGAGGAAAGAGAGAAAAAGAACCATATTCCCATGGTAAATAAGAAGATTTCTGATATGCTCGTTCTCTACTTGCCTTGTCATTTTGATATGGGGATTCTTCCGTATCATCGGGCAAGGGGTACCCCGTTGGCGGTTCTCTATGATACACATGTACTTACGATGACAACAACTTACCGGTGACTAAACTTGAGTAGCATGAGGAGCGGCCGTCATATTCAAGGGACATGAGATTTCCAACATATACTTCGTCAAGCATATACGCCATAGTTTGTTCACTTTAACCTTAATCACTTCAAGATGCTTATGATAGGGGCAATGAGAGCTGAAAGCTATTAAGTACCGTAATTTTTTGAAGCTCTTTATGAAACTTGAATCCCTACTTCCTTCTATGAAGGCCTTTCTTCCACTTTAATATTGAGTCTCCACCTTCTATCTTTATGCACCTACTTTGAGAGCATAGTAGCCATTCTTAGTTCTATGTGCATTGTCCCAAAACTTGTTGATTGATGCATAGCTTTGATATTGCTTGTTTTAAACTAATTGTATCTAGTCACTCTTATGAACTTTGAAGGTGTCCTATGCATTTATGTTTGCAACTTTATGAGGGACAAGTTGAATACTACTATTCTATGTTTTCTTTATGTGAAACAAACAAACGTCTTGCAAATCATTGTTATTCATGAATCTTTGGTTTGTGCCTTTGCATGTTGCAACATAGTTGCTATGTATTATTGTTAGAACTTTGTCTTTCATGTTATGATTGAAGTACTATGATCCCAGCTTTCAATGTTTTACAAATACTTTGATCAAGTTTATGATGGTGCATGTCACCTCAAAAATTATTCTTTCTTTTTATCACCTACCTACTCGAGGAGGAGCAGGAGTTAATCTTGGGGGTGTTGATACGTTGCAAATGTATCCATAATTTTTGATGTTCCATGCTTGATTTTATCTACTTTCTTATGTTTTGTCCACACTTTGGAGTACTTTTCATATGATTTCTTGGACTAACCTATTAACAAGAGCCACAGTGCCAGCTGCCTTTTTTCTGCTGTTTTTGGTTCTAGGAAAGTCAGAAAATAGATATTCTCAGAATTGGACCGGACAAAAGCCAAAGTGCCTATTTTCCTGGAAGACTCACGGAGCTAGAAGGAGAGTCGGAGAGGGGCATAGGGCGGCCACACCATATGGTGGCGCGGGCTAGCCCTGGCCGTGCCACCAAGTGGTGTGGGCCCCTTGCCGCCCACCGACCTTGACCTCTGGCCTATAAGAAGCCTCCCGAGGCATAAACCCTAGATCGTCAAGCCTCCAGCCACGAAAAGTTCCGCAGCGCCGCCGCCACCAAAGGGGGGACTTAGGGGACAGAAAATCTCTGTTCCGGCACCCTGCCGAGACGGGAAAGTGCCCCCGGAGCCATCTCCATCGATCTCCACCACCATTCCCATGATGAGGAGGGAGTAGTTCTCTCTCGAGGCTATGGGTTCTACCGTCAGCTATGTGTTCATCTCTCTCTATGCATGATCATATTGTGATCATGAGCTTGTAATCTATAGATATACCTTGCTACTCAAGTGCTTTATTAGATCTCTGCTCTCCCCATGTGTGTGGAAGTGACAGCATGCACACCATGGTGGTACTTAGGCTAGAGATTACAAATACTTGTTATGAGTTATATTTGGAGTTGGATGTCTTTATGAAATTGTGGTGTTTGTTGGACTCATCTAGTACTCAAGGTGACAGTGTGGGGTTTTCTAGATGGGAAAGGCTTACTTTGAGGTGTGCTGTTATAGCCCTACCATCGATTAGAGTGTTCAACTAGAGAGTAGTTAAGAGTAGTATCATAAAGAGAAGATATTTATTTGACAGTGTTCACTAGTGAAAGTATGATCCCTAGGCCTTGTTTCTAAGCATTGATACACCGTTTGCAACTAGATCTGTTACATGTTTGCTTGCTTCCATCTTTATTTCAGTTTTGCTTTAGTCTTTTCCACGCCACCAAGCTATTCTCTATGACCATTACCACTTATAATTATCCATAGCACTTGTGTTTCACTTTCTCTTCGCCGAACTAGTGCACCTATACACCTGACAATTGTATTGGGTGTGTTGGGGACACAAGAGACTTCTTGTATCTTGATTGTAGGATTGCTTGAGAGGGAATACCTTTGACCACTTCCTCCCTGAGTTCGATAAACCTTGGGTGATCCACTTAAGGGAAAACTTGCTGCTGTTCTACAAACCTCTGCACTTGGAGGCCCAACAACTGTCTACAAGAATAGAAGTGCGTAGACATCAAGCTATTTTCTGGCGCCGTTGCCGGGGAGCATAGCTTTATTTATCAAGTCCACTTGGATTCACTATTGTTCAAGCTAAGTTTATATTTCTCCTTGTTTGCTTGTTTCTTTATCAAAAATTCAAAAAAATAGATCCTACTCTAGTTGTTATTTTCGTTGGTCTGTTATTGTCTTGCTTTATCATGCTTGTTGGCAATGGTTGGTTTCTTTGAAACTGAAGCTTATTGGCAAGGTGGGTTCACGGAAGATCAAGGATATTATTATAAGGAACACCGCTTGTTACAAAAAGGGAAACACTTCTGGGAACAAATTGATAGATTTCAGGTGTATGAAAGGAATGAGTAATGCTATGAAGGATGGACTAGAGCTCAAGCTTGGGGATGCCACACGTGTCACCCCAAGAAATATCCAAGAAGTACAAGCGTCAAAGCTTGGGGATGCCCAAGGCATCCCCCTCTTCATCAATAAAAGTCCCAGGTTTCTTCCAAATGCTTCATTTTTATTGTTTCATGCACAGTTGTGTTGTTCTTGGAGCGTCTTCTTTTTCGTTTTTGTTTTGGTTTTTGGTTTTCTTGGTTTTCTGAGTTTGCTGAATAAATTGGTTGGACCCCCTCTTTCATACATTGGTTTTCAAATAGTTTGGTTTGGATTGGAAAAAGAGTAGGAAAGTTCATGCTTAAGTGGTAAAGAGAGCTTGTTTTTTACTGTGGCCTATGCTTTAACATGCCATGCTTGATATTGTTTTGGATTTATGCTTAGTATTCTTTGTTGTAGCATTACTTGTTATGAACAATTGAGATTGCTTAATGTGGCTTTCAAGAATCATGCGTTGTTTTAGCATATTAGAGCATAGTATTGTGGTATTCTCCTTTGATGCTTTATTTGAGTTGACTTGGCACATGCTCACACCATGTTATGACTATCCCAAGCCACCATAGCTTTTATGATCCTTTAGTTTTCAACTTGTAGTATCACCTTATGCTTTGATTAATGATGTTTTGTCATTCTGCATGATTATGGCCATTTTTTGCTCTCTTAGTTTGTCGCTCCCAGTCTTTTGCTAGCCTCCACAACCAAGTATGAGATCCACTCATGCATCCAACTCCTTAAACCAAGTTATTCCAAAAAGTCCACCATACCTACCTACTAGCATATGCTATTCTAAGTATATTCATGTTTTTATCTACCTTTCGAGTTAAACTTGTTATGAGAAAACTAGTGATTAAAGCTCTCACGAACTTGATGGCTCACTTTACTTTTCTTGCCCTTAATAAACTTGAACCATTGTGTCGTCTATGTTGTATAAGCTTGCACTTATTTGTTGGGGATTAGCAGAACCATGTTTTCATGGGGAACGCTTTCAACATTGCACTTGTACTTTGTACCTAGTTGATATCATGCTCTTTTGTCTATGGATTTCGTCGGTGTGAAATGAAAGGGGAGCTTGTAAGTCCATGGATTTATGTATATGTGTTAGAGAAACGCCTGGGCCACTGGTCTAATCCATGCCGTCATGGTGGAAACCTGCAGCGTAACCATAATGAGCTGTCTATGAAGCCTTCTTCTTATAAAAAAAGTCTCAGATATTGAGAAAAAAGTGAAAAATAAAAAAAGAGATTATGAAAAGAGGAAAGAGAGAAAAAGCACCATATTCCCATGGTAAATAAGAAGATTTCTGATATGCTCGTTCTCTACTTGCCTTGTCATTCTGATATGGGGATTCTTCCGTATCATCGGGCAAGGGGTACCCCGTTGGCGGTTCTCTATGATACACATGTACTTACGATGACAAGAACTTACCGGTGACTATACTTGAGTAGCATGAGGAGCGGCCGTCATATTCAAGGGACATGAGATTTCCAACTTATACTTTGTCAAGCATATACGCCATAGTTTGTTCACTTTAACCTTAATCACTTCAAGATGCTTATGATAGGGGCAATGAGAGCTGAAAGCTATTAAGTACCGTAATTTTTTGAAGCTCTTTATGAAACTTGAATCCCTACTTCCTTCTATGAAGGCCTTTCTTCCACTTTAATATTGAGTCTCCACCTTCTATCTTTATGCACCTACTTTGAGAGCATAGTGGCCATTCTTAGTTCTATGTGCATTGTCCCAAAACTTGTTGATTGATGCATAGCTTTGATATTGTTTGTTTTAAACTAATTGTATTTAGTCACTCTTATGAACTTTGAAGGTGTCCTATGCATTTATGTTTGCTACTTTATGAGGGACAAGCTGAATACTACTATGTTATGTTTTCTTTATGTGAAACAAACAAACGTCTTGCAAATCATTGTTATTCATGAATCTTTTGTTTGTGCCTTTTCATGTTGCAACATAGTTGCTATGTATTATTGTTAGAACTTTGTCTTTCATGTTATGATTGAAGTACTATGATCCCAGCTTTCAATGTTTTACAAATACTTTGATCAAGTTTATGATGGTGCATGTCACCTCAAAAATTATTCTTTCTTTTTATCACTTACCTACTCGAGGAGGAGCAGGAGTTAAGCTTGGGGGTGTTGATGCGTTGCAAACGTATCCATAATTTTTGATGTTCCATGCTTGATTTTATCTACTTTCTTATGTTTTGTCCACACTCAGGAGTACTTTTCATATGATTTCTTGGACTAACCTATTAACAAGAGCCACAGTGATAGCTGCCTGTTTTCTGCTGTTTTTGGTTCTAGGAAAGTCAAAAAATTAATATTCTCGGAATTGGACGGGACAAAAGCCAAAGTCTGTTTTTCACCGAGGGACACTAGGAGCCAGAATACGAGACGAAGAAGAGCCAGAGGGCGGCCACACCACATGGCCGCGTGGCAAGGCTTGGCCCGCGCCAGGGGGTGGTGTGGCCTGCCCTGGCATCCCCTCGGCCTCTCCTTCCGCCTATAAGTTGCCTCCGATACAGAAACCCTAAGTACCCGATCAAAATTCCAGGAAAGAGTATGTAGCCCCGTCATCTCCATCCCTAGATCGGGAGGGATTTGAAGCTCTTCCTAGCACCCTGCGGGAGAGGGGAATTCACCCTGGAGGCCTTCTTCATCATCATGCAAGCCTCCGGTGTGATGCGTGAGTAGTTCATCTCTAGACTACAGGTCCATGTAGTAGCTAGATGGCTGGTTCTCCTCCTTTGTTCTATAATGTTTACATCTTGTGAGCTCTGTTCATGATCAAGATCATCTATTTGTAATTCTGCATGTTGTGTTTGCGGGGATCCGATGGATATTGAGATGTTATTTCAGATTGATTATTGATTCTATCATGTCTTTGTTATTTGTGATCTTGCATGCTTTCCATTGTTAGTAGCTATCTTTGCCAAGTAGATGCTAGCAAATCCAAGAGTTAGTATTTATGCTCGATAGTGGGTTCATACCTCTAGTAATCTAGGGAAGTGAGAGAAATCTCTAAGGTACTAGATGTGTTGTTGCTACTAGGGAGAAAACAACAATCCTTTGTTCATAGAACAATTGTATTTATTACTTTACATGCAATTCGTAATGAAATTATCCGTTGCTTGCAACTTAATACTGGAGGGGGTTCGGATGATAACCTGAAGGTGGATTATTAGTCGTAGATGCAGTTGGATGGCGGTCTATGTATAATGTTGTAATGCCCAATCAAGTCTCAAAGGGGTCAAGGTGAGTACTATATGATTGTATGCTTTCTCGATGTTTGTCAATTGCCCCACTGTAATTTGTTCACCCAACATGTTATCTATCTTAAGGAGAGCCACCTCTAGTGAACTATGGATCCCGTTCCTTTATTTTACTATCAATCTACAATCAACTGTTTACTGCTTTGTGTTTACTTCCTGCAAACTATTACCAGCAAAATCGATGAGATTGGAAACCTCATTGCAAGTTGGGGATAGAGTTATGTGGTTGTGTTGTGTATGTCTCCACGTTGTTGCTGGCACCGGTAGTGGGCCCTGCCAAAGTTTAGCTAGCTACACTTTGGGGTGTTTCCTTGCTCCTACTAGATTGATAACTTTGGTTTCATAACTGAGGGAAAACTTAATGTTGTGCTCATCATACCTTCCTCTTGGGGTTTCCAATGAGCTCGTTAATATTCGAGTCAGCACCTTGCACTTACCATTTACTTATTCGGGGATGACAAGCTCCTCCAAGAACAAAAACTTATTCTCTTTTGGAGGAATTGACCTTAGTTCATTTCATAATTCTCATAAACTAAAATCACCAGGACTGAAGTTCCTCTCAATAAGATTGGTGTCTTACTGGGCAATTATGGACACTGCATCCAATATCTTTATTTCTTGCCTCTACATAATCTGCAACTCAAATTCTTGAAGTAAAAGGATCCAACGGATCAGTCTTGGCTGATGATTTTTCCTCTCGAGGAGTTGTTTTAAACCATCGTGATTCGTATGAACTCTTACTTTTGCATCAACAATATAAGAACGAAATTTATCGCAAGAGAAAAATACAGCAAAAAGTTCACTTTTTTCCTTAGGATAATTCTTTTGAGCACTATTAAGAGTTCTACTAGCATGATGTATAATATTAAATCTACGACATCTATGTTCTTCCAAAGTTACTCCTACAGCATCATCACTAGCTTCACACATTATATCAAAAGTCATATCCCAAATAGGTGGTTTAATGATAGGAGCATGGGATAAAGTATATTTAAGTGTATCAAAGGATACAAGACATTTGTCATCAAAATTAAATCTTACTCCCTTTTGCAGAAGGTTGTCAAAGGTTTAGATATGCCATAGAAATTCCTAATGAACCTTCTATAAAAACCCACATGACCAAGGAAACTTCTTATACCTTTTATATCCTTAGGTTGTGGCATTCTCTCTATGGCCTCAACCTTAGCTCTATCCACATCAATTCCCTTACCTGATACCTTATGTCCAAGGACTATAGCTTCTTTGAACATAAAATGGCACTTGTCCCAGTTTAGAACAAGATTGGATTCTTTGCAACACTACAAAACTCTTTTGAGATTATCCAAGCAACTAGTAAACAAACTTCCATAGACAGAAAAGTCATCCATAAATACTTCCATTATCAGTTCTATAAAATCCAAAAAAATAGCAGTCATGCATCTTTGAAAAGTAGCTGGAGCATTACATAAACCAAAAGGCATACGACGGTAAGCATGTAAACCATAAGGACTAATGAAATTTGTTTTAACTTGGCCATCAGGATGCACAACTATTTGAGAAAAACCAGAGCATCCGTCCAAGTAGAAAAAATGAGTGTGGTTTGCTCACCTCTCTAAAGTTTGATCTATGAACGGTAAAGGATTGTGATCTTTCCTAGTTTCTTTATTCAATTTCCTGAAATCTATACACATTCTATGTCCAACAATAGTTCTAGTAGGTATCAATTCATTGTATTCATTAGTACCAACAGTAAAACCGCCCTTCTTAGGGACACAATGAACATGACTTACCCATTCACTTTATTTCATAGGATAGATTATACCTGCATCTAATAGGCATACTATTTCTTTTCATAACACTTCCTTCATTTCAGGCTTCAATCGTCTATTAAATACCGCAAATGGTTTAGATGGACGGTTGTCATGGGACTAATGCCCTTCAAATCATCCATTGAGTACACAAAGGCCTTCTGATGCTCCTTAAGTATTTTCCATGAGTTGTTCTTCTTCCTCTCCTGAAAGTTTAGAACTAATAATAACATGAAATTTATTTGTACCATCTAAAAATATGTATTTAAGCTTAACTGGCAAAGTCTTCAATTCAGGGGGTGGTAATTCCTCATCCCCTCTCTTTTCTGGATATTCGAAAGCCTCATTAGTTGGAGGCCCTATAATGGGAAGTGAATCAAATCCACCTTCTAGTTTTTCTAGGGACTTGTCCTCCATAACCATTTCTTCATAATTTAAGTCTTCATTTATTTGTTCTTCTTGATCACTAACGAAGAGAGCTGCCATTTCCTCAATAGTTTTCTATTTCTCTTCTTCTTGTAATTGTAGACGTCTATCTTTAAATTTGTAAAAGTGGAATTCTTTTTCCGCTTCCCCAAGATTAAGAGACACAATATCCTTTTTGAAATCAACTTTGGAACCTACATCACTCAAAAAGTTTCTAGCAAATACAATTGGGAAAAGAGTGTCAGCTGGCATATCAACAACTACAAAATCGATAGGAAAGTTTTTGTTGCTTATTGTGACAGTTGCATCTTCAACTACTCCCATTAGAATTCTAAGAGTTTTTTTGGCTAACATGATTATCATATCAGTACTTTCAATTGTAGCCGGTTCTATTTCTTCTTTTATTTCTAAATAAAAATCATAAGATATAACATTAACTTGGGTGCCAAGATCGCATAAACCATAATGTAAGACTTCCTTAAATATGCAGGGAAGAATAGGCTTACCCACATCTTTTACTTTTGTTTTACCTTCAACCAATACGGAAGTCTCTTTATCAAGTTCAACTATGTTACAATGTGCATACATAACCATAATTGCTTCCTTGGTTACCTCTTCATCTTTGGTTTCTTCCAAATGTTGCTCAACTGCTGTCATATTTTCCTATTCCTTCTTCTCCTGTACTCCTTTGACCTGTTAATATTCAAAAAATATGGTTCTGTGCAGTTTTAGGGAAAGGTATCTCATATATTGGTTCTAGGGAGGCTAGTGTTACTTTAACTTCTCTTTTATTCTCAGGTTTGGGTGGTGGATCATACTTCACCAAACCCTCTTTTGGAGCTTTGATGTGTTCTATAAAACCTTTAACAACATGCAACACAAGATCTGAATCCAAATAAAGTTCTTTAAATAATTCGTTAACATGGCCCTTTTATTATAGTCATGAATAGAATCATAATCTATTTCTATGCCTCCTTTGCTTCCTGGAAAAACATTCCTTGAAACTCCATGATCACGAATTCTATTAAGTAAAGACGAAGCTTTAGTTAAAGGAAGATTCATAAAGGCTCCTCTCGTGCAAGAGTCTAATTCAATTTTATTAGGTTCAATTAAAACGCCATAAAAGATATGCAATAAATACCATTCAAGCAAATCATGAAGAGGACATTGATTAAGTAAATCTTTAAATCTGATATAAGCTCTTACTAGTTCTTCATTAGGATGATTACTCCAAGTCATTATAAGATGCCTGATTCCAAAAGACATTTATAATGGATAATATTTTTCTAGAAACTCACTGGCTAAATTATCCCAAGTAGTAGTGGCTTCTGGGGGTAGAGAGAGTTGTACTAGTCAAAGTTTGACTAAAAATATTAACCCTTACCTCATTAGCGGTATATCTCGGTAATTGGAAAGTGCCACATATATCTTTGAAACATACAATATGCTCATATGGACTAGGATCTTCTTCATCTCCAGTAAATTGCTTATTGTGTAGAATACCAAGTACTAGAGGATTTATTTCAAACCCCCTTGTCTTCTCGTTGGAGTTGTCTCTTTTATAAATATCATAGGGCTTCCCAAAGTAGCTGAGTGGGTTAGCACTAGCATATGATCAAACTCCATTATGTTGGTGGAAACCTGTAACTCAAAACAAAACTTAGCAAGACAAAAATAAATAAGCAAAAACTAAAAGACCTACAACGCTTAGCTCCCTGGAAACGGCACCAGAAAATAGCTCCCGGCTATGATAACATCAGCGATCGGCTTGGATCCTAGAATGGGCCTCAAACCAAGGAAGTTTGAACGAGGACATACTCCCGGCTATGCAACAAGGCTTAAGATCTCTAATGGGAAAAGTGACACAGCTCTGTAGAGTGTATAAAAATGTGGCATGTTACTTCTTATTCTAGAAAGGAGCTAGAAATGCGGTAGGAAAGGAACTCCATGAAGTTCTAGTAAACATGTGAAGGATGGCGGACATAGATTATCAGAATAAAAGCAACCTTTGAAGAAATGTTTATGAAAACCTACATAGCCTACAGCCTATGGTCTACGGCTGTAGATAGTGCATCAAAGAATCCTCTTTAATGAAGTTGCTAATTATGCTCGTACTTGACACTACTTTCTTAACCCATGTTATATTCTAAAGTCGATGAAGACATCAACAACACAAAATGATTATTAATTGACAACTACAAGAGTCGAAGTTATTCGAAGTTATTCGACAAAGCTAATGGAGTCAATGTCTACATCAAGCCAAGTGAAGATTGAATTTTAGAATAGATAGGAATATAAATCTCTAGCCATAGAACCTATTTCTATAGAGAATTGCAATAGCAACAATCACAAGCCAAATAGTATTAAAGATAGACTTGTTCATAGAATAATTTTTGAGTTGTTATTTTTGATTCTTCTTTGTTAGAATTTTATTCCTCCCTATAGTCAAGAGTTTCCCTGGATATTTTATAAATCTTTTAGTTGTAATCTATACTCATGTCTTGGACATGTGATGTTTCTGTTGTACCACTCTGAGGGATGTAACACTGGTGGAATAGTGTTTCATTGGTGTTATGTCAAATACTATAGTATAGTACATCAAGCAATGGTATGTTGGGTCACCAGAGCTATTTCAGAATCTTCAAGAGAATAACCCTCCAGAGGATGTAGCTCCGACACGGGGAGCATGGCAAGTTGAAAGTCGAAAACAAGCATCTCAGCAAGACATTTTTGGTAGTATACATCTGCATGGAGACCTCGTGAACTTTCTTGTTTACTCCTTCCTTGATCAAGAACTACAACGAGGTCTTGTAGTCCTTTGCAGGTATCCGAGTCGGGCTGACCTTCAGTCTATCCTTCTTGTTGGATGTGACTATGTGCGTAAGTCGGTCGCAATGGTGCTGTAGAGGTGAACTAAAAGCCAAAAATATATCCAACGTTTAATAATGACCATTATTTTGAATGACACTATTCTTTAAGTCTCATTAGTAGTTTCATTCTAGTGAAACATGAATGTAACACCCCAAAAACATTAATCAAGATTATCAAGTTCTAATCACCCAAGTTTAGGGTTAACAAAAACTCTTATTATTAAATTTAATATGAGTGTACGTGTGAATTGCATTAGTGTATGAATGAGTGCAATTGCCACGTTTGATTGCTACAAATGATAAATAATGGTTTAAAGATGAATACTACATCATCTACGCCAATTACAAACAAAATCAAAACAAAGAAATTCAAATATGAATCATATAATCAAATGGTCATTTTGACCAAAGTTAACCACTAGCGCACTTTGGGTGTCTCTAGTAAAAGATTTCTAATATAAACTTTCTCAATTCTTTTCAACCCTTGCTAGACCAAGTAAAAGTGAACCCAAGCCCACTTTACAAACCAATAGAAACAGTTCCGAAATCATTTTAAAGGACAATTCAAAATTGAATCAAGTTCATATGCATAGATCACCATTTTTCAAAAAACACTCAAATCAATTCAGCTTAGCAAACCCAAGCAACCATAAACACTCAAGCATGTGACAAACACACTCACCAAAATTTAGCCAAAAATTTAAATCTTGTGTTCATGCGGCCATTTGGTCGAGCAATTGGCAGACACAGAAAACACTTGCCTAACTTCCACTGTTTGAGTAGTGATCACTTGCCACTAGCCCCTCATTTCACTCCCCTCTATCGTTTGTGCCACTGCCGCGCCGCCCGAGCTCACCGTGCCCAGTCGACCAAGAACCCCTCGCCACAGCCAATGTGCCCTCTCCCACGATATCCAGGAGAGAGGCGACCATCCACCGCCACCCTCTGTCCACCCCTCGACCGCAGACCAGCCGTGGACTACCCACAAGCGTCGTACCCATTTCTCTGCCAGCCATATCAAGAGCACGCCAGAGCGCCGCAGCCGACACGCGCACACACGCCGCGTCTTGCCCTCACCGTGCATGCCCGCATTTTCCGTGACCCTAGCTACCCCCTAGACATGCCCATTTGCCGATGTATGGACCGTAGCCACTGTGTGTTATCTCGAACATTGCCGTTCCCACACAGAGCATGGACCGCTCCCAACCGTTCTCGACCACCCCTTCCCGCACCATCACTTGCACGACAACCGCCCTGAAGCACCACATCGACCCCTACGCTCAGCCATGCATCTAGCCCCCTGTATCGCCATCACCGACGAGCCCGAGCCATCCCGCTCTGTCCCTCTCGCCAGTGTATAAATAGAGGCCACCATAGCTCCAATTCGCCACACCATTCCAGTTCCCTCTCTGTCAGACACCTCCCACACGTCTCCCCGGAGCAAGACGAGGACCACATCACCGGAATTTAGCCGGAGTCTACTACTACAGAGGAGAAGAGGAACCAGAGCTAGGAGCCGCCAAGGAGCCGCCGCGACCACCATTTGAACTGTCGTCGTCTACAACGACATTCGCCCCCATCGCCGACCTTAGCTGGATCCTAGGTGAGCCCCCACATACCCCCACTATCGCGTGAGGGTTTATTCCTCGCCAGAGTTGTTCGTGGGAGATGCCAAACCACAGCCATAGATCTTAGTCTACTCGCACGGTCCAGATTGAAAGATACCGTTTCGGTTTAGTTTAGTCGCTGACGTGAGGGACCGTTCTGTCAGCAGCCAGCTGCACTAGCGCTGTGCACTTGGGCCGGCCCAGTTAGTTCCCCGCGCAGATCCCGTAGATTCAAATAGAAATTTTCTATTTTAGTTAAAACTAGATTCTGTTAGTAGATTCAAAAATAAATTCAAAGAGATTCACTGAAAAAAATTGCATGATTCCAATTTTGATAGAAAGGTATTCAAATTATCTATCCAAGACCGTTAGATTCAAACCATTTGAAATCATAGATCACCTATAGTAAAAATAACAAGACAGAGACTTTTCCACATTCAAACATTTTTCAAAAACCAACCATAAATGCTTTTGATTTGATTCCAACTCTCAAAAATCACATTTGACAAGATCTATCTGAATATGTAAAAATATTTAGGTTTACATGTAGTGACATTGGACTAGTAATCTTAAAGTTTATAGGCATTTCTAGTCACTTTAATTGTATTAAATAGTAATCTTAAACATTTTAAAATATGACCACCACTTTAAAAACATTCCCAAGTGTTAGAATATGTGGTGATTACATGTGTCAACATGATCCCATATTTTAGTTGGAGAATATTAAATCTTAAGTATTTTCAATGAGTAGAAATTACTTTTCTAAAATAAGATAAACAATATTAGGTCTTTATTTCTTGTGATGTTTGTGATGATGCTATATCATCAAGTTGGAGACTTAGTTTGCTAAATAGAAGTAGTTAAGTATTGTTTGGTGATTGTGTACCTTTCATTTATAGACGATAGTACCGACCCAGGATAGGAGGAGGAGGAGTACTACGAAGAAGAAGAAGAGAACTTCAACCACTGCACTACTCAAGGCAAGCTAACACTTGCAAGTTTCATACCTATGCAATCCATCACTAATTGCAAGATAGTGTTGGAGGTATGCCCAAGAGGCAATAATAAAAGTGATTATTATTATATCTTTGTGTTTATGATGAATATTTACATCCCATGCTATAATTGTATTATGAGGAAACACTGATACATGTGTGTTTTGTAAACATATAAGAGTCCCTAGTAAGCCTCTTGTTGAACTAGCTTGTTGATTAATTGATGATCATGGTTTCCTGATCATGGAAATTAGGATGTGATTAATAACAAGGTTATATCATTAGGAGAATGATGTGATGGACACACACCCATAGTAAGCGTAGCATAAGATCAAGTCATTAAGTTCGTTTTGCTGTAAAGCTTTCAAATACATAGTAACCTATTCCTTCGACCATGAGGTTATGTTAATCACCATCACCGGATCGATACTTTGATGACATCAAACGCCGCTTCGTAACTGGGCGGTTATAAAAGTGTCATTGCGTATTCTGAAAGTATGTGTTGAAGCGCATGAACCAAGATTGGGATTTGTCCATCCATGTGACGGATAGATATGCTCTGGGCCCTCTCGGTGGAATGTCATCTAGTTAGCTTGCAAGCGTGTGACTAGGTCACAAGGGATGACATACCACGGAACGAGTAAAGAGTACTTATCAGTAACGAGGTAGAACTAGGTATGGAGATACCGACGATCAAACCTCGGATAAGTATAGTATCGCGAGACAAAGGGAATTAGTTTCGTATGTAAGTGGTTCAATCGATCGCGAAGTCATCGTTGAGTATGTGGGAGCCATTATGGATCTCCAGGTCCCGCTAATGGTTATTGATAGGAGATGTGTCTCTATCATGTCTACATATTCACGAACCGTAGGGTGACACACTTAAGGTTCGAAGTTGTTTTAAGTAGATATGGAATATGCGTTGGAGACCGAATGTTGTTCGGAGTCTCGGATTGGATTCGGGACATCACGAGGAGATCCGGAATGGTCCGGAGAATAAGATTCATATATAGGAGATCATTTTATGAGTTAGGAAATGTTCCGGAGTGTTTGTATGAGGATTCTAGAAGGTTTCGGAATGTTCCGGAAGGTTCTAGAAGATATCTTGGAGTTTGCTTGAAAATCAAGATAGGGATCAAGGAGTCCTGGTGGGTCAAGATACGGAGTCGTGGGGGAGGAGGACTCCTCCCCCCACCTCCAATCCGCCGGCCTAGGGAGGAGGGGAGTCCTACGAGGACTCCCCCTCCCCAGGCGCCCTCCCTTCTTTAAATAGAGGGGCAGGGGCGCCCCTCCTCCTTTGCTCTCATAACGTCCAATCTCTGCCGCCTCTCTCCTCCACCTTCTTCTGCACAGGCATAGGCGAAGCCCTGCAGAATTCTCTACTCCACCACCACCACCACGCCGTCGTGCTGCTGGGATTTCGTGGAGAAGATCTACTACCTCCGCTGCTCGCTGGAACGGGGAGAGGAAGGTCTGCTTCGACTCCGCACGTGTGACCGACTGCGGAAGCGTTGCCGGATCGTGGCGCCGGAAGGATCGTCTACTTGACCAAGGGCGGAAGCGCTGCTGGAACGCGACGCCGGAAGGATCGTCTACTTGACCGACGGCGGAAGCGCTGCTGGAACGCGACGCCAGAAGGATCGTCCACACGATCTTGAGATCGGCAAGTGATCGACTACATCAACCATGAGATATAATCTTGTTATCGCTTTCGGATCTACGAGGGTTAGTTCCCATCTATCTCGTTGCTCATGTCTAATAGATTAGATCTTGGCTTTTATCTAAATTAGATCTAGGTTTTGTTCGTTCTTGCGGTAGAAATTTTTTGTTTTCCATGCTACGAACCCATCAGATAGAACTATGCAAGCTAACACTTGCAAACTTGATAACCTATGCAAGATGCATTAGGCATGCTTTGGTTATACAACTTTGTTTATACCAATCCCAAGTTTTACCATAAAGAGTATAAAACTAGGCCTAAGTAGTTATACTTAGATGTCATCAAAAGGCATAAAACTAGAGTTGGATAGTTACACTTGATTAGCACCCCTCATTAGTGAATACCCTCAACTTTAGTGGCTAGTGCTAAGCATAAAAGTTGATCACTGTAGCTCGGAATACTTGGTGAATATGATTATGAAAACCTTGGAATGATGATTCAATCTATTGAAATGTTTTGACATGTGTTATGAACACAAAAGGATTGGATGATGAAAATGTTGAGGCATGATCCTTAGCCCTTTATAAAAACTAATGGTTGGGTTCGGATGCGATATCATTCCAATTTTACCGTACAACCACAATACCCAAATTGGGTAGGGCTTAACTGGAAGTTTATATGCCTTAGTATGGGTTCCCTCGTGGAAAGAGGTTGAGCTGAGGCTACCTCGTGAGTGTGAATGTCCACCTATGCAGTGGCCAGGATGGCAGATAGCCATGGTTGGGAGGCCAAGCTCATAGGGGAGGTGCCTATACTAGAGTGTGTAACTGGAAGGTTATGATTGATTATCCGCATACTAAGTTTGATGATTCTGGGTTATCCCTGACAAATGTATCGAATTTTGTGGTGAAAGTGTACCCCTCTGTAGAGTGTCAAACTATTCGATTAGCCGCGTCCGCGGTCATGGACAATTGGAGTGGCCATATTGTTCCGTTGTCAGATGTTTTGAAAAATGACTTGTGAATTGAACTATGACTTTGACTTGACCACAACAGGGTTGTGGACATGAAAACTAGGTTCCCACTTAGGTGATGTAGAAAATTAAACTAGTTTCTTACTTATGAACTCAGTATGAACTAAACATGGGTTTTTGCAAATAAGCCTAGAGCTTAAGATTCCTACTAGAACTACCTTACTTGTTAGTGATAGTTTGTGAGTACTTAAAGAGTACTCATGGCTTTGTCCCTGGCTATTACCTTGGCCAGACTATGAGGAGGACTATCAGGAAGATGGAAAGCAGGAGGTCCATGACAACTAGGATCATCTCCCATCGTCGGCATTGCATGTGACCCTGAAGATGGAGCTCCTACTACGTTTACTATCCGCTGCTTTGATTGTATTAAGACTGAATCATGAGATCCTTTATTTGTAAGACCTTTATTATGGTTTGTAATGGATGATGTATGGTGGTACCAATTCTGTTATGCCTCGCAAAATGGTAATCCTAGGATTGCGATGTATGGCATAACAGGCATCTGGGATTAAAAATTCCGGGTGTTGACAAGTTGGTATCAGAGCCATCCTGACCATAGGAGACCCTAGTTAGAATGGGCATCTGAACAAAAACTTAGTTTCAAAACAAAAGAACTGGGTATTTATGAAAACCTATTCCCACTCTTATCCTTGAGATTCTTTAAAAAAAAATCATGTTCCTAAAAAATTCTTGCAATCCTACATAAAATTTGACACACTTGATCACCCCACTAACTTGCTCACCCTAAATTCTTATAGATGGAGGTAAAGTATAGCAAGTTCTACCAACTGGGCAACAGAGGCCACCTGATCTTTGAGAGGGATCTCGATGCACTCGCAGAGTACCTTGAGCGCCCGCACCTGGAATTGTTCGGGGCCCAACTCAATGATCAGCAAGGAGGAGAGCTATCGTGGCTGATAGTTGCAGATCGCCGAGGCAAGATGGAAGCACCCAAATCAGAGAAGATCCAATTCGGCATTCAGGAGAACAACTAGCTAGATGGATTAGCCAGGGCTATGCAAGAAGCTCTTGCCCGTCTGTGTGGGCAAAACATCAACTAGATCCAGGGAACTCGCTTTGCTCACTATGCAAGGCAGGATTCTATGAGAATTCCATTGGAGATGCAAGGACACGAGGAGTTGAAGCACCAAGTGGATAATCTCGACTTCATGTTGTATGATAGACATCAAGAGTTGGACAACGCTTGTGCCTACGCCAACTGCAACCATGCCATTGTAGTCAAGAAGGATCAGACCCTCGCCATCCTCGCCAAGGAGCGCCAATCACTTTGCCGTCAGCGTGATCAAAAGGATCGCATCATCGATCATCTTTGCAAGAAGGTGGCTACTCTCGAGAAGACCATCCGTGAATAGGAGATCCAGATTGAAGCGAAGGAGGAGGAAGGGGAAGATATCCGTGGAGATCTCTACTCGTACATCAATGATGATGATGACTACCTGGAGGATGATGCCATGGAGTTCCACACTAATGATGATGATTCCGCCTTCATTGATGATGATTAGATGCACTTGAGCACTACCGTAGGAATGAGTTGTACCAGGTCCCACTGTATTGTAGTTTCACAGAATGGTTCCTAAAACCATGTGTTTTGTATTTGCGTTGTGGTGTGTGTTTGTATGTGTGCTTGGAATGAATGAATGAGAGGAAGTTGTTAGTTTGCAAAACCTAAGTCAAACTCAAAGTTTAATTCTTTTGAAACAAACCCATGAACCTTAGAGATTTCCCTCTTATCTCATTATCTATATCAATCTTCAGATGACTCACGGAACTCCCGGATGGAGCAGTTCATCTCGGGACCCAATGCTACAGATTCTGCAAATGCTAGTTTTTGACCGTGAAGCTAGTAGAGCCGAACGTCAAGCCAAATTAGACACTCTTCAACAGATAGCTCAGATGGCCCACAATAATCAAGGTCACGGAAACCAAGATAACCACGGATCCAAGCTCAAGAACTTTCAGAATACCAACCCACCTATCTTTAGTAAGTCTGAAGAGCCCTTAGATGCTGATAACTGGCTGCAAACCATGGAGAACAAATTAGAGGTCGCTGGAGTTGAAGCTAATGAAAAATTACTGTTTGCCACCCATTATCTGGCAGGTGATGCAAGAGCCTGGTGGAACAGCATTCGTACCATGAACAGAGGTCAGATGATGACTTGGGATGAGTTCAAATCAAGTTCAGTAGGACTCATGTGCCCCCAGGTTTGATGAAGAGGATGAGGGATGAATTTAGAGAATTGAAGCAAGGAAGGATGACTATGGTTGAGTACCGTGACAAATTTCTATCACTAGCTAGATATGCCCCTGATGAGATTGACACAGAAGCAAAGAAGAATGAGAGATTCCTGAACGGACTGCATGATGACATGCAAACCGTGCTAGTCAACATTCCCTTTTATGATATTGAAGCTTTGGTGGACTCTGCTATCCAGATGGAAGGGAAGGTAAACCAAGCCAATGACAATCGCAAGCGCAGAATGATGCACCAGCCTAGATCCAACAATACCCAGAAGTATCGCCCCAACTAGTCTGTAGGATATGCTCCAAGAAACAATAGACCCCCTATGTCCCGTCCGAGCTATCCCAATCGTGGTGGAAGAAACTTGAGGTCTGGAGGAAACCACAACAATAACCCCGAAAACTCTAATAACTTCAACCGTGCACCGCCCAAGTCCAACAACAACAACAACAACAACAATACTACCCCAAGGACTCGAAGCAATACTGTGCCTATCACAGGAAAAGACAAGTCCCAGATTACTTGCTTTGAATGCAGAGTCAAGGGTAACTACTCCAACGAGTGCCCCAAGAAGCTTGCAACAACCACCAATGTGAATGCACCCGCTCAGCAGCAATGTCGTGTTCAGCCTGGAAGGAGGTTTCCCCCAGGGAACTCGCTCAACCGCAATGACCATCTGTTCCACATGAATGCTGAAGAAGCTCAGGAAGCGCCAGATGTCGTGTTGGGTATGTTTTCTGTTAACTCAGTAATTGCAAGAGTGTTGCTTGATTCTGGAGCACTGCACTCGTTTGTTACAGAAGAATTTGCATGGACTAGTAATATTCAACCAACAAAATTGAAGCATGTTATGATAGTTCAAATACCTGGTTCAACCACCAAAGCTAGAAAAATTTGCAAGGCTGTACCTATCAGAATCCATGGAATATATTTTTATGCTAATCTAATAGTACTTGGAACCAAAGGTTTGGAAGTAGTACTAGGAATGGATTGGATGTCGAAACATAAAGGATTAATCGACTGTGCCAAGAAAGCCATACCCATGACCAGTAGCACTGGAGTATCAGTAGAGCATGTATCTGAGACATTGCCCCGTCAATTCAAATGCAACAAGAGTCTAGCCCAACCAACCCTATACCAAGTCAGAGTAGTCTGTGAATACCCCGACGTGTTCCCAGATGAATTGCCCGATATGCCCTAGATCGGGATATCGAGTTCATCATTGAACTAGTTCCTGGGACTGGACCCATAGCTCAGAGACCTTATAGTATGAACTCATCTGAATTAGTGGAGCTGAAGAAGCAACTTGATTGTATGCTAGAGAAAGGTCTGATTCAACCAAGCGCATCACCATAGAGATCGCCTGTGTTGCTTGTAGATAAGAAAGATGGAGGCAACCGTTTGTGCACGGATTACCGGAAGCTGAATGATGTCACCATCAAGAACAAGTACCCATTGCTGAATATAGAGGATTTGTTTGACCAGTTGACTGGTGCCAGAGTGTTTTCTAACATTTATCTTAGAACTGGTTATCATCAACTCAAGATTCGTGCAATGGATATTCCAAAGACCTCCTTTACCACTAGATATGGATTGTATGAGTATATTGTCATGTCTTTTGGATTAACCAATACCCCCGCTTATTTCATGAATCTTATGAATAAGATTTTTATGAACTTCTTGGATAAGTTTGTCGTTGTTTTTATTGACGACATTCTGATCTATTCCAAGTTAGAAGAAGACCATGAGTTACACCTGAGAACCATCCTTGAAACCCTCAGAGAGCATCAGTTGTATGCCATGTTTAGCAAATGTGAGTTCTCGTTAAAGGAAGTAGGATTCCTAGGACATATCATGTCGGTAGGAGGAGTTGCTATCGGTCCCACCAAGATTAGGGATGTTGAAGAATGGAAAGCCCCAACCACTCAAACCCAAGTCCGTGCATTTCTCGGATTAGCGAGATATTACCACAAGTTCATAGAATGATTTTCGAGCATCGCAAGACCAATGACCCAATTGTTGAAGAAAGATCAGAAGTTTGAATGGACTAACAAATGTGAAGCATGTTTTCAAGAGCTCGAGAAGAGATTGATTTCAGCCCCAATTCTGATTATGCCGGATATCAAAAAGCCTTTTTATATGTATTGCGATGCATTCAAGATTGGTCTCGGATGTGTGTTGATGCAAGAAGGCAAAATTATTTCCTATCTGTCTTGACAACTGAAGCAGCATGAGCAAAACTACCCTACCCATCACTTAGAACTAGCAGCTCTATTCTTAGCTTTGAAGACCTGGCGTCATTACCTGATGGGTAACCGCTGTGAGATTTATTCAGATCACAAGAGTCTGAAGTATATTTGCACCCAGAAGGAGCTGAATATGAGGCAAATGAGATGGATAGAGTTAATCAAGGATTATGACCTTGACATTCACTATCACCCCGGTAAAGCCAATGTGGTAGCGAATACCCTTAGCAGATTGCCGTGTAGATTAAACACCATGATTAAAGAAACCCAACCAAGTTTGCATGAAGAGTTGGAGTAGTTTAGAACGGAGCTAGTTAGCAAAGGATTTTTAGCTAGCATTGAACTCAACCCACTTTGATCAGTCAGTTAATGGAGGCGCAAAAAGGAAATGCAAGTATCGTCGAAATCAAGCGTAGTATTGGTACAGGGAAGGTACATGGATTCACCGAAGATGAAGAAGGAGTTTTGTGGTACAAAGGACGCATTTGTGTGCCAGCAGATTCAGAGTTGAAGCAATTTATTATGCAAGAAGCTCACGATACTCTTTATTCTATCCATCCCGGAGGAACAAAGATGTATCAGGATTTGAAGGACAAATTTTGGTGGCACAAGATGAAGAGAGAAATCTGAAGCTACATCGCCAAGTGTGATATCTATCAGAGAGTCAAAGCGGAACATCAGAGACCCACAGGACATTTGCAACCATTGCAGATTCCAGAATGGAAATGGGATTCTGTCAGAATGGACATTAACATCGGTTTGCCTACATCTAGTAGGGGAAATGACTCTATTTGGGTCATAGTGGATAGACGGGCTAAGGTAGCCCAGTTTATACCTATCAAGACCACGTACTAGAGTTCGAAGCTAGCAGAGTTGTACATTGCTAGAATCGTCAGTTTGCATGGAACCCCTAAGACCATAGTGTCGGATCGAGGAACCCAATTTACCTCAAGATTTTGGCAGAAAGTCCAAGAAGGATTAGGAACCAAGTTGAACTTCAGCACAACTTATCACCCGCAAACTGATGAACAAAGTGAAAGTGTCAACCAAATCTTAGAAGATATGTTGAGAGCTTGTGTGCTAGAATATGGATCAAAATGGGAAGATTGTCTGCCTTTCGCAGAATTCTCATACAACAATAGTTATCAAGCCAGTTTGCAAATGGACCCCCCTTTGAGTTCTTATATGGAAGGAAGTGTCGTACCCCCTTGAATTGGTCGCAAGTAGGAGAGATTCAGATTTTCGGACCCGACATCCTACGAGAAGCCAAAGAGAAGGTTCACAAAGTCCGTGAACACCTCAAGACCGCCCAATTGAGACAGAAGAGTTATGCCGACAAGAGACGTCGAGACCTGACCTTCAATGTCGGATATTTTGTGTATCTCAAAGTGTCACCCTTGAAAGGAATGCAACATTTTCAACTGAAAGGGAAGATAGCTCCCAGATATATTGGACCCTTCAAGATTTTGAATCGCTGAAGAGAAATATCATATCAACTAGAACTGGCGGAGGAGTGGTCATCCATACATAATGTGTTCCATATCTCGTTACTTCGCAAAGGCCTAGAAGTTCCGGAGAAGACCGAACTGTTCAAGAACATCAATCACAGAGCCATAGATATCAATAAGGATCTATCCTATCGTGAAGTACCAATTTGCATCTTGGAAGAAGCCTTCAGAACCACCAGGCCCTGGGTATCAAGTTTCACAAGATCTAGTGGAGCAACCATACTGAAGAAGAAGCTACTTGGGAGCGAGAAGATTATATTAGGACTAAGTTTCCAAATCTCTTTAGTTCCTAGATTTTATTAAATCTCGTGACGAGATTTTGTGTAACATCCCAAATCTTTAATCAAGGTTATCAAGTTATAATCACTCAAATTTAGGGTTAACAAAAACTTTTATTAAGAAAAATACATATGAATGCATGTGTGTTTCCATTAGTATAGAATTGAGTGTATATGCCATGCTTGATTGTTCTAAATGTGGTGAAATGGTTTAAAGGTGAATGCCACATCATCTAGACCATATGCAAACAAAATCCAAAGAAAAAGAAATCAAATAAGAATAAATAAAGCAAATGGTCATTTTGACCATTTTAAACCACTAGTCCACTTTAGGTGTTCCTAGAAGAAGATTTCTAACAGAAGCAATTCTATTTCTTTTCACCCCTTGCTAGACCAAGTAAAAGTGTCTCAAGGCCCACTTTACAAACTTAAAAAAACATCTAGCAAATCAATTTAAATGACATTTGAAAATTGAATCAAGTGTATGTATTAAGATCCCACTTTTTCAAAAACCTAACAAATCAATTCCCCTTGACCTCTCCAAGCAAACCTAGTCTCTCAAGATTAATTCAAGATCATTCAAAAAATTTGAATCAAAAATTCCAAACTTCATCCCATGCGGCCATCTCATCAAACACCTTGTCTGCACTAATTAAACCCCTGGCCTAACTTCACTAATTTGTACAGTGATCATCGACCAAATGGTCCCCACTTAACCCTCTTGTCCCCTCTGAGTCTAACCAGCCCCAGACCAGTCCCCCCTTCTCCGTGGAGAATAGTGGAGCGCCGCCGGTTTTTGGTCGTCGCTGACCGACAACGGCCAGCTCGCACCAGACAGCCCCGCGCCCATCAGGATGTCCAGAAGCCTCGCCGCAAACTACCTCCACCCCCTGTCTAGGCCACAGCCCCAGCTGAGCCATGGACCACCCTAGTCGCGCCATGCACCACCTCTCTGCATCGTGTCCAGAGGGCGCCAGTGCACCGTGCCTGACCAGCCCAGCCTGCTCGCGCCTTGCCCTCACCGCGCACGCGTAGCCTCGCCATGATCATCGCACCCGGCAGACACCCCATTCGCCGCCACAAACACTTCTGCTGCCGCGCAGAGCGTCGCACGCGCCCGACCGAACCGCACTGCCCCACGCCGTGCCATTAAGTCTGTGAGAATAGCCAGGGAGCACCGCACCGCCCTACGCCCTCGCCCATGCCGTTAGCCGCCTGTAGCAACGCCACCGTCGAGCTCACCGTTGCAACGCTCGGTCCCCTCGCCGCGCTATAAAAGGAGGCCACCCCCACCTCCATTCTCCGCACCCCTTCACTACCCACTCCTCACAGCCACCCCCCCACTTCTCCCCGGAGCAAGGCGAGCACCACCATACCGGAATTTCACCGGAGACCACCGCTGCTGGAGGAGAAGGGCGACAGCGATTCCGAGCACCCCAAGCCCTGTCGTGACCGCGCCTCGCCTCGCCGTCGTCTACCAAGTCGTTTGCCCCGTAGCTGACCCTAGCTGGAGCCCAAGTGATCCCCGCGAAACCCTCACCACCGCGCTAGGTCACATTCCTCACCGGAGTTGTTCGTCATCGACGATGACGCTCGGCCATTGGATTAGAATAGGATTGTACGGTCTAGATGCTTAGATACAGTTTCGGATAAACAGAGTCATTGACTGATGGCCCCCATCTGTCAGCAGCCCGCTGCGCCACGTAGTGTAGTTGGGCCGGCTCGTTTAGCCTTCCCGCCCAGCCCTGGAAATTCAAATATGGTTTTTCCTTTTTTGTTTAAACTATCTTCTATCCACTTATTCAAAAATCAATTTAGAGAGTTTCACTTAACCAAATTGCATGATTCCAATTTTGTTAGGAAGAAAAATAAATTATGTATCCAAGCTGTTGGATTTAAATAATTTGGAGTTAGATATAATCTTTAGTAAAAGCAACAAGACAGAGACTTTTTCAACTTCAAACATTTTTAAAACATCAACCATAATGGGTTTGGAGTCGATTCCAACTCTCAAAAATCACATTTGACAATATCTATCTAAATAGGTAAAAATATCTTGGATTACATGCAGTGACATGGACTAGTACCAAAAGAATGCTATTAGGGTATTTCTAGTCACTTTAAATTTATTGAATGATAATCTTAAACTTTATAAAATGTGACCAACCCTTTAAATCACATTCCCATGTATTAGAATATGTGGTGATGACATGTGTCCACATGATCCCATATTTTAATTGGAGAACATTAAATCTTAATTAATTTCAATGAGTAGAAATTACTTTTCTCAAAAAACTAAATAAAACTAGTTCTTTATTTCATGTGATGATTGTGATGATGCTAGATCATCAAGTGTGAGCCTTAGTGTGCTGAATAGACTTAGTTAAGTATTGATTGGTGATTGTGTACCCTGTATTCATTTATAGACGATAGTACCGACCAAGGATACGAGGAGGACGAGTTCTACCCCGAAGAAGACGAAGAAAACTTCAATCACTGCACCAATCAAGGCAAGCCATCACTAATTGTAAGATTAACCTAACAAGATGCATTAGGAATGATTTGGTTATATACCTTGATTATACCCATCCCAAGTTTTACTTGCAAGCTTTACTCTTTTACTTTACCAAAGTTCTTTACTTTAGTTAATGCTTTGTGAGGATTTGGAAAGCAGTATAGATAGCATAAAGAGTATAAAACTAGGCCTATACTATATGTCATTCTATGGCATGAGATTGAAGACTAGCACCCTCATTAGTGAACACTCTTAACTTAGTGGCTAGTGCTAAGCATAAAACTTGATTAGTTTAGATGGGAATACTTGGTGAAAATGCTTATGAAAACCTTGGAATGACGAGTCATTCTATTCAAATGTTTTGACATGTCTTGAGAAACACAAATGGATTTGATGATGAAAATGTTGAGGAATGAGCCTTAGCCCTTTATAAAAACTGATGGTTGGGTTCGGATGCCATACCATTCCAATTTTACCGTACAACCACAATACATGAATTGGGTAAGGTCTAGCCGGAAGTTTATATGCATTAGTATGGGTTCCCTCGCGGAGGAGGTTTGAGCTAAGGCTACCTCTTGATGATGTCCACCTATGAAGTGCCCAGGATGGCAGATGGCCATGGGTGGGAGGCCAAGCTCATAGGGGAGGTGCCTATACTAGAGTGTGTAATTGAAAGGTTATGATAGATTATCCGCATACTAAGTATGATGATTCAGGGTTATCCCTGACGGATGTATCGAATTTTGTGGTGAAAGTGTACCACCTCTGAAGAGTGTCAAACTATTCGAATAGCCACGTCCGTGGTCATGGACAGTTGGAGTGGCCATACTGTTCCACTGTCAGATGTTTTCAAAATGACTTGTGAAGTGAACTATGATTTTGACTTGGCCACAACAGGGTTGTGAATAAGGAAACTAGGTTCCCAAATTAAAGTGATTTAGAACTTTTACTTAGTTTTCTTTACTTCTGAACTTAGTTTAGATAAATCTGACTTTTTGCAAATAAACTTAGAGCTTAGGATTCCTACTAGAACTACTTTACTTGTTAGTGATAGTTTGCGAGTACTTAAAGAGTACTCATGCCTTTGTCCCTGGCTATTCCCATGGCCAGACTATGAGGTGGACTATCTGGAAGATGGACAGCAGGACGGCTACGACAACTAGGACCATCTCCCATCGTCAGCATTGCCTGTGACACTGAAGATGGATCCCAGGCTACGCTTACTATTCCGCTGCTTGTTTTTATTAAGACCGGATCATGAGATCCTTTATTTGTGTAAGACCTTATTATGGTTTGTAATGGATGATGTACTGTGATATCCAATCTGTTATGTCTCGCAAAAATGTAATCTTGGGATTGCGATGTATGGAATAACAAGCATCTAGGATTAAAAATGCGGGTGTTGAATAGTTGGTATCAAAGCCATCCTGACCATAGGAGACCTTAGTTAGAATGGACGTCCGAACAAAAACTTAGTTTCAAAACAAAAGAAGTGAGTATTTATGAAAACATATTCCCACTCTTATCCTTGATTCTTTCAAAAAAGTTCATGTTCCTGAAAAACTCTTGCTTTCCTACATAAAATTTGACACACTTGATCACCTCACTAACTTACTCGTCCTAAATTCTTATAGATGGAAGTTCAGTATTGCAAGTTCTACCAGCTGGGCAACAGAGGCCAGCTGATCTTTGAGAGGGATCTCGATGCACTGTCTGAGTATCTTGAGCGCCCGCATCCAGAATTCTTCGGAGCTCAAATCAAGGATTTCTTAGGAGGAGATCTACAATGGCTGATAGTTGCAGCTCTCAGGGGCAAGATGGAACCACCCCTATCTGAGAAGATTAAATTCACCGTGCGAGAGAACAACTGGATAGATGGATTAGCTAGGGCTATGCATGAAGCTCTTGCCCGTCTGTGTGGGCAAAACATCAACTTGATCTAGGGAACTCGCTTTGCGCACTTCCCAAGGCTTGATTCTGTGGGAATGCCATTAGAGATGCCAAATCACCCAGAGATGAAGCATCAGGTGGAAAATCTTGACTTCCTGCTGTATGATAGGCAGAAGCAGTTGGACAATGCTCAAGCCTACGCCAATAACAACCTTGCCATTGCTTCCAAGAAGGACCAGACTCTCGCCATGCTCGTCAAGGATCGCCAATCACTTCATCATCAATGAAAAAAGAAGGATCGCACCATCGCTCGTATTTGCAAGAAGGTGGCCGACCTCGAGAAGACCATCCATGAGCGAGAAGTCTAGCTTGAAGGAAAGGAAGAGGAAGAAGGTGAAGACATCCATGGAGATATTCACTCATACCTTAGTGATGACAATGACTACCTGGAGGATGATGCCATGGATTTCTACACCGATGATGATGATTCCGACTTCATTTATGATGAGTAGATGCACTTGATCACTACCGTAGGAATGAGTTGTATCGGTCCCATTGTATCTTAGTTCACATAATGGTTTTTAAAACCATATGTTTTCCTTTTATGTTGTGGTGTGTGTGTTTGTATTGTGTGTTTTGAATGAATGAATGAGAAGAAGTTAGTTTGCAAAACCTGAGTCAAACTCAAAGTTTAAGAGCTTTTGAAACAAAACCATGAACCTTAGAACTTTCCTTCTTACCTCATTATCTATCTCCATCTTCAGATGACTCGTGGAAACCAAGGAGTAAGCAGCTCATCGCAGGACCCAATGTTGCAGATTCTGCAGATGCTAGTTTCCGACCGTGAAGTTAGTAGAGCCGAATGCCAAGCCAACCTAGTCACTCTGCAATAGATAGCTCAGATGGTCCACAATAATCAAGGCCATGGAATTCAGGATCATGATGGATCCAAGCTTAAGAACTTTCAGAATACCAATCCCCCTATCTTTAACAAATCTGAGGACCCCTTAGATGCTGATGACTGGCTCTAGACCATGGAGAATAATCTGGCAGTCGCAGGAGTTGACACCAACGAGAAGGTACTTTTTGCCACCCACTATCTGGCAGGAGATGCAAGAGCCTGGTGGAATAGCACCCGTACTATGAACCACAGTTAGATGATGACTTGGGAAGCTTTCAAGATCACATAAAGTTAGAGGTTAGGATTCCTACTAGAACTACCTTACTTATTAGTGATAGTTTGCGAGTACTTAAAGAGTACTCGTGGCTTTGTCCCTGGCTATTCCCATGGCCAGACTATGAGGAGGACTATCAAGAAGATGGACAGCAGGATGACTACGTCAACTAGGATCATCTCCCATCGTGAGCATTGCCTATGACAATGAAGATGGAGTCTACGGCTATGCTTATTATTCTGCTGCTTGTTTGTATTAAGAATGGATCATGAGATCCTTTATTTGTGTAAGACCTTATTATGGTTTGTAATGGATGATGTATTGTGATATCCAATCTATTATGTCTCGCAAAAATAGTAATACTGGAATTGCTATGTATGGCATAATAGGCATCTGGGATTAAAAATCCGGGTGTTGACATTTTATTTACGGAGGGAAGGTTTGTCCCAAAAACATTAATCAAGATTATCAAGTTCTAATCACCCAAGTTTAGGGTTACCAAAAACTCTTATTATTAAATTTAATATGAGTGTATGTGTGAATTGCATTAGTGTATGAATGAGTGCAATTTCCATGTTTGATTGCTACAAATGATAAATAATTGTTTAAAGATGAATACTACATCATCTAGGCCAATTACAAAAAAAATAAAAAGAAAAGAAAAGAAAATATGAATCATATAATCAAATGGTCATTTCGACCAAAGTTAACCACTAGCCCACTTTGGGTGTCTCTAGTAAAAGATTTCTAATATAAACTTTCTCAATTATTTTCAACCCTTCCTAGACCAAGTAAAAGTGAACCCAAGCCCACTTTACAAACCAACAGAAACAATTCCCAAATCATTTTAAATGACAATTCAAAATTGAATCAAGTTCATATGCATAGATCACCATTTTTCAAAAACCACTCAAATCAATTCACCTTGGCAAACCCAAGAAACCATAAACACTCAAGCATGTGACAAACACACTCACCAAAATTTACCCAAAAATTCAAATATTGTGTTCATGCGGCCATTTGGTCGAGCACTTGGCAGACACAAAAAACACTTGCCTAACTTCTACTGTTTTGAGCAGTGATCACTTGCCAATAGCCCCTCATTTCACTCCCCTAGTCTCCCTTAGTGCCTAGTAACGCAGCAGACCATCTCCCCCTCTGCCGTTTGTGCCAGTGCCACGCCGGCTGACCAAAAACCCCACGCCACAGCCAGTGCCGCCCTCTCCCACGATGTCCAAGAGACAGGTGACCATCCACCGCCACCCTCTGTCCACCCCTCGACCGCTGATCAGTCGTGGACCACCCACAAGCATCGTGCCCATTTCTCTGCCAGCCATGCCGAGAGCGCGCCAGAGCGCCACAGCCGACACGCGCACACACGCCACGCCAAGACCTCACCGCTTGTGCCCACACGCGCCGTGACCCTAGCTACCCCCCAGACACGCCCGTTCACCACCGTGTGGACCGTAGCCACTGTGCGCCATCTTGAACGCCGCCGTTCCCGCACAGAGAATGGACCGCTCCCGACCGTTCTCGACCGCACTTTGCTGCGCCATCGCTTGCACGACGACCACCCTGAAGCACCGCGTTGACCCATACCCTCAGCCATGCCTCTAGCCCCATGTATCGTCGTCGCCGACGAGCCCGAGCCATCCCGCTGTGTCCCTCTCGCCGGTGTATAAATAGAGCCTTCCCTAGCTCCAATTCGCCACACCATTCCACTCCCCTCTCTCCCAGACACCTTCCACATCTCTCCCCGGAGCAAGGCAAGCACCACATCATTGGGATTTACCCGAAGTCCGCCGCTGTAGAGGAGAAGAGGAACAGGAGCTAGGAGCCGTCGTAGGAGCCGCCGCGACCACCATTCAAACCGTTGTCGTCTACAACATCGTTCTCCCCCATCGCCAACCTTAGCTGGAGCCCAGGTAAACCCCCACGTACCCCCACCATCACGTTATTGTTCGTTCCTCGCCGGAGCTGTTCGCCGGAGATGACGAACCACAATCGTAGATCCTAGTCTAATCGCACGGTCTAGATTGAAAGATACCATTTCGGTTTAGTTTAGTCGCTGACATGTGGGACCGTTCTGTCAGCAGCCCAGTGCGCCAGTGCTGTGCAGTTGGGCCGGCCCAGTTAGTTTCCCGCGCAGAGCCCGTAGATTCAAATAGATATTTTCTTAGTTAAAACTAGATTTTGTCAATAGATTGAAAAATCAATTCAAATAGATTCACTGAACCAAATTGCATGATTACAATTTTGTTAGAAAGGTATTCAAATTATCTATCCAAGCCCGTTAGATACAAACCATTTGGAATTATAGATTACTTATAGTAAAAATATCAACATAGAGACTTTTCCACATTAAAACATTTTTCAAAAATGAACCATAAATGCTTTTGAGTTGATTCCAACTCTCAAAAATCACATTTGACAAGATCTATCTGAATATATAAAAATATTTAGGTTTACAAGCAGTGACATTGGACTAGTACTAAAAGAATGCTATATAGTTATTTCTAGTCACTTTAATTGTATTAAATAGTAATCTTAAACTTTATAAAATATGACCACCACTTTAAATCACATTCCCAAGTATTAGAATATGTGGTGATGACATGTGTCAACATGATCCCATATTTGAATTGGAGAATATTAAATCTTAAGTATTTTCAATGAGTAGAAATCTTAAGTACTTTAAATCTTAAGTATTTTCTAAAATAAGATCAACAAGATTAGGTCTTTATTTCATGTGATTTTTGTGATGATGCTAGATCATCAAGTGTGAGCCTTAGTGTTCTAAATAGAAGTAGTTAAGTATTGTTTGGTGATTGTGTACCTCGTATTCATTTATAGACGATAGTACCAACCCGTGATAAGAGGAGGAGAAGTACTACGAAGAAGAAGAAGAAGAAGAGAACTTCAACCACTACACTACTCAAGCCAAGCTAACACTTGCAAGTTTCATACCTATGCAAGCCATCACTAATTGCAAGCTAGAACTATGCAATCTAACACTTGCAAACTTGATAACCTATGCAAGATGCATTAGGCATGCTTTGGTTATACAACTTTGTTTATACCAATCCCAAGTTTTACTTGCAAGCTTTATTCTTTTACTTTTTTACCAAAGTTCTTTACTTTGAGTTAGTGACCTGTGAGTATTGGAAAAATAGGATAAATACCATAAAGAGTATAAAACTAGGCCTACGTAGTTATACTTAGATGTCATTAAAAGGCATAAAACTAGAGTTGGATAGTTACACTTGATAGCACCCCTCATTAGTGAATACCCTCAACTTTAGTGGCTAGTGCTAAGCATAAAAGTTGATCACTGTAGCTGGGAATACTTGGTGAAAATGATTATGAAAACCTTGGAATGATGATTCATTCTATTGAAATAATTTAACATGTGTTATGAACACAAAAGGATTGGATGATGAGAATGTTGAGGCATGATGGTTGGGTTCGCATGCGATACCATTCCAATTTTACTGTACAACCACAATACCCGAATTGGGTAGGGTTTAACTAGAAGTTTATATGCCTTAGTATGGGTTCCCTTGCGGAAAGAGGTTGAGCAGAGGCTACCTCGTGAGTGTGAATGTCCACCTTTGAAGTGCCTAGGATGGCAGATGGCCATGGCTATGAGGCCAAGCTCATAGGGGAGGTTCCTATAGTAGAGTGTGTAATTGGAAGGTTATGATTGATTATCCGCATACTAAGTATGATGATTCAGGGTTATCCATGATGAATGTATCGTATTTTGTGGTGAAAGTGTACCCCCTCTCCAGAGTGTCAAACTATTTGAATAACCGCGTCCGCGGGGATGGACAGTTGGAGTGGCCATACTATTCCGTTGTCAGATGTTTTAAAAAATGACTTGTGAATTGAACTATGACTTTGACTTGACCACACCAGGTTTGTGGACATGAAAACTAGGTTCCCATTTAGGTGATGTAGAAAATTAAACTAGTTTCTTTACTTCTGAACTTAGTATGAACTAAACCTACCTTTTTGCAAATAAACCTAGAGATTAAGATTCCTACTAGAACTACCTTACTTGTTAGTGATAGTTTGTAAGTACTTAAATAGTACTCATGGCTTTGTCCCTGGCTATTCCCGTGGCCATACTATGAGGAGGACTATCAAGGAGATGGACATCAGGAGGTTTATGACAACTAGGATCATCTCACATCGGCAGCATTGCTTGTGACCCTAAAGATGGAGCCCCTACTACGTTTACTTTCCGCTGCTTTGATTATATTAAGACTGGATCATGAGATCCTTTATTTGTAAGACCTTTATTATGGTTTGTAATGGATGATGTACTGTGGTACCAATTCTGTTATGTCTCGGAAAAATGGTAATCCTAGGATTGCGATGTTTGGCATAACAGGCATCTGGGATTAAAAATATGGGTATTGACAATGAAGTATTTTGATTATTGATATTTTGACTTATGCAAACCATGCCTCACTAGGTGAGATGACTAAAACTCTATGTTTTGGTAAAACAGATTGTCGATTGAATTGTTGAATATCATGTATGATGATTAATGTTTTAACAAATAAGTGGATATCATTATTTTGTAAGCTTCATGGTGGATCTAAGTAAAATTGTGTAATTATGGAATGAAATACGTGCCTAAAACTATTTGATATGCTCAAAGAATTTCAGAATGATGTTGGGTATTGAAATAACAAGAATGCCAAGTATCCATGATTTGATCAGATGACCAAGTATTTGAGTTATGTTTTGGCATAAAGGACTTGTGAAAGATTTTCCACAAATTACAATGATTGAACACTTGAATAATCATATTCTATTGGATACATATGGTCTAAAATTAATTTCTTACCAGGTTACCATTATAAATTAAAGTTATAAGTGAAAACAACAAACACTCATTTGGATATATTAAACCATCTAAAATTCGTGGAAACAACCCCATATGAGTTATGGGATGTTCTAGTTTCTAGAGATTTTGAGCTAACTGATAATTCGAAGTTATATGACAAATAAGTAAATATTTGTAGTGTATTCTTAAGCAACTATGAATACATATTCCGCAACTAAAAAGGGGCAAACCATGTTGCCCAATATATTGTTTTATCAAGAAAGAGTTTCTCGATGAAAGTGTTGGTGCAAGAAAGTAAAAGATCAAAACAAGGTATTTAATGTTACCTCCAAATGTCGAGTAGCAAAACGGAATGAGTTTTGAAACGAAACTATATAAGTAGAGAAGAAAATAATGATAATGATCATAACATTTTAGGAAATACTTTTGCTAAAGAAAGTAGGATTCAAGAACACATTCTACTCCTTTACGGAATAATATTATTGATTCACTTGCCGTGTTAATGAAACAATACATACTAAAGTAAGTTACATTTATGATTGCATATTAATATGTTACTTGATCTAATTAAGTCAAGATGTTACTTAATCTTTTCCCAATAATTGCAAAGTTACAAGGAAGAAATGAAACTTTAAGAAAAAGTCATGAATCTCAATTTGTCACAAAGTATTGACAAATTCAAAAGTTGACTATAATGTGTAGTGATGCTTAAACTCTATTGGGTTGTCAAAACTACTTGTTCTTCAATGACAAGATTACAGAAGGGTTGTAATTGGTACAACAAGAAAAGTTTGCCAATCATATGGATGCTAGTCTATCATAGCTAGAAATTCTCGAATTGATGTATGATCAAAGTCTTTTGGAGTTTCCAAGATTATCGGGAGGACCTACACTTGAAATAAACTGAGTGGGAGCTACGTGAATTCCCTGATCTAATATGTTGATGACATATTTGAGTGGAAGCTGAGTGAGTATCCAAGTCTCTCATATATGGATGACATATTTGAGTGGGAGTGTGATAACATTCTTATATATGTGGATGTCATATGGTAAATGATGTAGTTGTTATTAGTAATATTTAAGTTAGTAAATATTCCATGAAGTTAAATATATGTTAAAACATTAATATCTATTGAGATTGATCGATATGTTTGATAAACATTAATGTAGGAATGTTTCTTGAATACATTTTGAAGGAAGTTCAGAATGTCCTAGTTTAGATTCTAAAGTAGTTCAGAAAAGAACAAGCAAAGAAAGAGGTTCTTACTTGTGAAACTAGGTGAATCATTGATTTAAATCTGAATATTACAACAATGGTTGAAAACGAAGAAAAATGGATGATCTACTTACCCTATGCCTCATTCATAGGTTCTTCCATATAACCATGTTGAATACTCGACGTAATGTGACCCGTGTTCTTAGTCACAAGAATAGGTTCCAAATTGATTCCTAAGTAAAGAACGAGTTTAAGCATATACTCTAGTGTATAGAAAGAATTAAAGATCTAGATTGATATAGAAGTATGCAAAGTATGATATTTGGCTTAAGGAAGTTCGACTTTCAATAGAGTGTGTTTTCGGTATACATGACAAAAGTGAAAGTCCACTTGTCTAAAAAAAATTCATTACAGACACATGGAAACAAAGTGTCACTTTTCCGCCAAACATATACTTCAAGGATACTATGTGATAATATAGAATAATATCAAACAAGGTGACATTAACAATTTGCAAAGAACATACATATATGAAAGATACAGGCTATTTATGGAACATTTTCCACGAGCAGGCATGATCAAAATAACATATATGATATGAGGTTATGATTAGTAACAAATGCAACTAGATTATTTATGTTCTAGTGCAAGTGGGGGACTGTTGGAAATATGCAACTAGATTATCATTTTTCATTTTTTCATAATAGTTGTATACCATGCTATAACTGTATCAATTGGAAACAATGGTACACGTGTGGTTTATAAACAAACCAAGTCCCTAGTAGCATCTATTCAACTAGTTTATTGGTCAACTGATGATCAAGGTTTCCTGATCATGGGCATTTATGTCAATTGACAACGAGGTCATATCATTAGATCAATAATGTGATGGACACTGTACCCAACATAAGTATTGAAACATGATCAGGTCACAAAGTCCATCGCTACAATAATTAGAAGCGTAGTGACCTACTCCTTTGACTGTGAGATCATATTTATTCAATATCACCCGAGGCTGCTTTGATTGCATAAACCGTCATGCTATAATAGGGTGATCATAAAGGTGTATGTTAGGTATTCCAAATGGATAGGTCAAGGCATATGCATAAAAATCGGGATTTGTTCAGCCGCATGACGGGAAGATATGCTAGGTCCACTTGGTGAGATTACATCCATAAAGTTGTGCAGTGTATGGCTAGGTCATGTGGATGAAATAGCACGAGAACAATTTAAGAAACACTTGTCGGTAATGATATTGAAAAAGGTATAGTGATACTAATGATCATATCTCGTACAAGTCAGGTGTCAAAGTTGATGGTTCAAACGACATTGAAATCGTGGAATGCACCTAGGGTCATTATGGGTATCCAAATCCTGTTGATGATCATTGATTGAGAAGCATCTCGATAATGTCTGTGATGTTCCAGAATCTAGGGTAACATACTTAAGGGTTCGACGATGCTTGGAGATCATTTTGGATTCATCGGGATCACCGGAAGAAAGAGAAGAGAAATTCGGAAGTGTTCCCTGAGAGAACTGAAATTGTTCCGGTAAGATCTGAAGTTGTTCAAAGTGATCTAGAAGGTGTTTCGGGTCAAACGGAATTTAATAATATGTATTTTATATTAATTATTGGAATTAATATTAAAAATTAAATTTAAAGGGGTAACCCACCTTAAATGGGTGAATCCCTAGAGGGAAAGGCCCAATAAGGCTAGCCGGCCCAATGGAGGGCAAGGGGAGTCGCCGCCGCCTTGGGCCAAGGACGCATCGAGTGGGGCCGATCCCTGCTGCTGGCTAGCCTTGGCTTGGCGCCTGGGTGGGGCCCACCAGGCCGCCGGCCACTGCCTCCGCTCCTTGTGCCTATTCCTCCCTTTTGTTTAGTCCCACCCCGGGACTTGGCTAGTTGGGGTTCCCTCCCTTCTCGTATATAAGAAGGTGCCTATGGGCGGGAAATAACACACAATATCTTGATATTCCGTAAGGCAGTTTCCTTAGGGAATCTCTATCTCTTGTTTCTATCGTGTGTGTGGTTCCAAGAAAAAATGTGCATGTGGGAGATAACGATATCTTCGGCACATGGCATGCTACTGGATCCCATTCTAGAATATCTATTTCCGCAATCCCGACTGGATTGGGGAGACCGAGAGTCATTGTTGAGCACCATACGTGTGCGAAACCACGGGGGTGCTGCCAGTTGTGGCACCTGGACTATCATGCAAGGACCTAGGGTGACTTGCGAGGAGCAACATGACCTTGAAGTCATCTATGAGTAGACTACATCATCCACATTCTTGTGAACATTAAGCACGTTTGGTCTACAAGGGTATGTCACCGAGACCTCTCTCAATTATAGAACTACACCTAGATAGATTTGAGAAATTGGTGTTGCGCTAGTCATGAATTTTTTTTCTACGAACCCCTTCACCTCCACCGGCGTGGCAGCTTGCTAGAGCGGCATTAACAGACAAATCCCCATGCTTCCATGACCAAGCTGGACTCCAGACCCTCCTCAATCGCTTGCGCCTAGAGCAAGATCTCCTACACCATTTTACTTATGGTGAGGACATCACCTCCCCCTCTAGTGCCTTGCATCACCGCTGCCCACCGTTAAAGTTGCTGCGTGCACCGCCGCTCGCTAGACCACCTTGCAGACGTTGTAGATTGTTGTCTCCCCCGCGTGTGCGCAAGCACGTATGGAGTTGTGTTGTGGCCTCTCGCACCACCTTCACGCAACCCCGCTACCCAACCCCTGTTGTAGCGTCGTCACCAAGGACATTGTTGTCGCCTCGGTTCAGCAGCAACAACCTATGTACTGCACATGTTCCTCGCATGCTTACAAGCAGCACAGTCGGCCCTGTCCGAGATCTTTGCACCTAGTTGTAGCACTATGTGCGACCTTCCTGGTGAGCCCTCACAAGCACAAAATGTTGAACCACCGAGGTTGGAATCTTGGTCGAAAGATCGCGCCGCCACGTCATCTCTCTGTCCAAAATTCAGACTCAAGCGGACAAGGTTCAGTTAACCATGTGAACATTTTCTACTTATCCCCCTGCAAACCTTGAACCCTTAACCCGGTATCCAGATCTGTGTTGTTTTATTGCAAAACCCCCTAGGCATTTTAAATCACCAACTTGTAGTCCCTATCCTTGCTTTAAGAACCATGTGCAAGCCCCTGGTCAGCTAGTCAAACCTTGGTCAATTTGAATTCAAATTGAAATTAAACATAATTTTGAAAGTCAAGCCTTATGTGAACTTTGACCATGTTTAAAATAAGACCTGTAATGAATTTGAAGAAACTTAAAATACGAAAACTAGTTGTTTTTTCAATGATTTACATGAATACGCTCTATGTTAAAATTGTTGCATGTTGGAAAACATGATAACTAACGATTAAAAGGGAAACATGCATGTACCGACAAAGCAAGACACCTCTCCCGTGAAATTAGGAAGATCGGGGAAAGGAACTGGGGTCAAAAATCAGCTCCGGAAAGTCGTGTATACTCTTCCGCCTCCTCTATTATGGTGTGGAAAGTGAGATGAATCATCAAGTGTCCCTTCACAGGATGGTACCTGTAACATCCAAGGGTTTTAGGTCAGAAAAGAAGAGACCATAGATATGTGCATTACATTCATGCATAGAAAATCCAAAGAGTTTTCGCACGTTTGTTTTAAAACATAAAGGGACCGAAGTTCCTTTCATTTTGATGAATTAGGGAGTAGTTCATGTAATATGAGTGCTATGAATTTTGACATGACTTGTGTTAATATTCTTGCTTTTGGGGGAAACAAATTGAATTCAAAATTCAAATATGAGTTTATGCAATTCAAATACAATTTGTATTTAAATTCAAATATCGAACCATTATTCAACAATTCCATACATATAGTACAAATTATAATAATCGTTATTATATAAATGTGAATTCAATAATTTACATGTTACAAGTAATAAATGGGATAATACAATATGTAAAGGAATTAATAATGGAAAACTAATAATCTTTATAACTCATAAATAATAAATTACATTGTTTATACAAGTATACAAATAGAAAAGGAAATTGCGAATGAAAAAGATTACAAATAGGATAAAAGAAAAATCCTATACTAATAACTAAACTGTTTCTTCATCTTGTATCTTCTCTTTTCTTCACTTTAATCCCTACAAAGCAGTAGAAAATAAAGCAATCAATATGAGAATAAAAAAACTTATTCTGAGTGTTATAATCTTAGATTAGGCAATGAAGTGCATTTCCAAGATCATCATTGAGTAGTAATTTAAAAAGGGGCCAAAGTGTTGAATCTGTTTTTATCAAGTGTTTTGCCTCAGACTTATGCATCATAGGCATGTGCGTGTTTCACCAAGGCAGTAAATATTAAAAGGTGGACAATCATAAAATATCCAGTTTCTACTTGATCTCATCCTCAAGCTGGCATTATAACCTGAGCCAGTGGATCCCACATGTAAGCAAGATTATCACTGCATCCAAGCTGTGTGTTGTCAACACAGCAGCAGTAGACAAGCACACATAAAAGAAGAACCCCAGCTATAGCTCCACCGTAACTAACATGATGCCAACACCATATCCTTCGTCCCACACCATAACACCACCACTAGAGCATCTGCTAGCCAAGAACACCATCAAGATCTAAACTGTTTAACACAGAAAACATCACCAACACATGGTTGCTTGGAAAGCCTTCCAGGCTAGCAAGGAGGAGAATGATATGAGGATAAAGTGTACTAGTAGTATCCATGAAGGCAACAACAAGAAGACTAAGAATGAACAAGCAAGCATCAACATGAGATCAAGATGACCACTAGGAAGACCTAGTAGTCACTATAGTAGATTTTATCCACAAGGAGCTGATATTACAACAACTAGGTGCCCAAATAGCAAGTCTACAACCAATAGGTTGATTACTCAAAGCTATCCATAACCTCTATTCTTATTATACTGTTGTGCCCTTGAATCAATAAATATCCTAAGTCCTTGTGATTTACATGCTAGTCCCTAGATCAATAGCTAGCACTGATAGTCGATGAATATAATGTAAAACACAACTCATTATTACACAAATAATCTAGAGTATGTATTTATTATAACTTTGCTTAGCTTATAGCTAGCTCAAATAAACAGCAGAAACTTAAATAAACTTGAGTCCATCAATGCCCCAGGATAGTAGCCTGAAGACCCGTGATCCCTACGCACCTTTCAATCTTTGGATTCTACACATAAAACATGCAACAAACAAGTTGAGTCAATACTTTGAATGTATTGGGAAAATACACCAAGGAAAGAATAAGACTAACTCTACATGCAAGGCTAGGTTAGGATTTGGGGTTCATTTGCATAATGCCAATTTTCTCTAAGTAGGAAGAAAAGAGGAAGTTTTATCCTACTTTGTAAACATTTGATAAGTAATATATGGTCGAGTGGAACAAGTACTTGGATATTATAGACCAAGGCACTTGGATATTACGCACCAAGTTTCTACTTCTCAACCTAACACTTGGATATTACACACCAAGTGGCACGTGGATATTACACACCAAGTTACTTGGATATGACACACCAAGTCCCCAAAATACCACCTATTAGCAATATTACACACGCCATAGAGTTTGAAAGTTTTGATTTGAAAACATAGAGGAAATCCTTCAAAGGGTCCATCCTTCAGATGCTCATAGTTGTTATTTTTCCATGAACATGGTTGATCGATCATATTGAAATACTCTCGAGAGTTTGTGCACTTTAACCACAATCCACGATCAAGTCCTTTTACAAACAAGACCATGGTGAGGCTTTCCCTTAGTAGCCCATCTACCTTCTGGATCCGCCCGTGCCAACTACCCTCCAAATGACGGTACCCTGGTGAGGTTTCCCACTAAGTACTAAGCCAAGACAAAGTCCATATGTATTGTGGTTACACTAGAAGCTTCTAAATTCTGAAACATGGTAGACTTCTTTGATTCCTGGGCGACCATCCTCCACAAACCACTCGTTGACCTAACAACCAATCCGCCCACAAGAAACTTAGTTTTATTTTGAAGTGGATTTGAGAAGAAAAGTTCGCTCAAGAGAGCCTTTATACTTAGAAAAATTTCTTGTCTTTCGACCCCCCAATGGTACTTTATATGTATATATCATATCAAGAAGTACTTAGCAAAAACAGGGGTGACCTATTACGAGGGAGAAATTCCTAAATATAGAGCTACTCAAGGCATACTACTAAAATCATCGCACTTTCATAATAAGACTAATAAATTCTACCAGAACATCCTATATATGCGTACTACAGATTTGAAGATCAAAACATGCATAGAATCAAGACTGGGACAATATATTACCAAGAGGTGTAACTTGCCTTGATCCGAGCAGCACTCTACGCAACAATACTCCTTGGTGCACTCCGAACAATCTAACGAAGGCACAAACATAAATCTAATCACAACTTGCACATAAACATTGCCGCAAAAGAATCATGCATGCATGCAACATGGTAATATGCAAGGATGATGTTTATTTCGACCAAAATATTACTTCATGGTTGTTGTAACATCCCAAAACATTAATCCAAGTGATCAAGATCAAATCTACCCAATTTAGGGTTAACAAAACCTTTTTCCATTTAAAATCTTGAAGCATTCATATGTGTGTGTATTTAAAATAGGAGTTGTTTGAAATGGCATGACTATGTGTTATAATGGTTTTAAAATGGTTCTAAGATGAATGTCACATCATCTAGATCATTCTCAAGCAAAAACCAAAGAAAAAGAAATAAAAAAGAATTAAATAAAGGAAATGGTCACTTTTGCCATTTTAATCAACTAGGACACTTTGGGTGTTCCTAGGACTCAATTTGAAACAGAAACAATTGTGGATTTTTTTCACCCCTTGCTAGTACAAGTAGTGATGTACCAAGGCCCACTTTGTGTTCTGCCAAAAACATTCAAACTCTAATTTGAAAATGGAATCTAGTTCATATGTATAGATCACCCTATTTCAAAAACCATCCAAATGAATTCCATTTGACAAATCCTAGCAACCACAGAGGCTTAAGCATGTGACAAACCACTCCACCAAAATTCATTTAAAAATTTAAAAGTTTTCTTCTTTCGACCATTTGATCTAACACTTCGTGGGTAGAATCAAACTGGCCTAACTATTACTGTTTTTGATCAAATTTTGTCGAGCAATTTGTGCCACATTAAACCTTTTGGTCTCCCCCAGACCCAACCAGACCAAAACCAGCCCATCCCCTAGTCCCTGGCACTAGTGCAACGCCACACCGAGGCCATGATCGCCGGCCAATCGTGCCCAAGCCGCAGCAGACCGCCAGCCCCTCTCCGCCGCTCCAGGAAGCAAGGCGCCACTTCACCGCCATCCACGGTCCACCCCACGACCACAGATAGCCACTGGACCACCCCAGAGAAGCGCCACACTATCCTCTCTACGTCGCGCCAAAGCACGCTAGAGTGCCATCACCGCCCGCACGCCATAGACCACGCCTCGACCGCAGACCGCGCGTGCCGCTCCGCCTTGACCACCTCACCCTACCAGACACGGGCGTACCCTGCCACAGGACCCACACTCGCCGGGAACCACGTCGAGCATCGACCCTGTCTCCTAGAGCGCACGACGCTCCCGACCGTTAGCCACCGCCCCTAGAATCACCATAAAGCCGTAGAGGAACGCCAGAAGGCAAGCCACCGTCCGCCTAAGCTGCCCATGCCGATAGCTCCCTATATCATCGTCACCGACGAGCTCGCCGTGGACCCCCCGGTCCCCTCCTCGAGCCTATATAAGGAGGCCTTCCCCAGCCTCAATCGCCACACCATTGCACTCCCCTCTCACCACCAGTCCTTCCCCACAGCTCGCCGAAGCAGCTCGAGCAGCCAGTCGCCAGAATTGAGCCGGAGACAGCCGTAGTAGAGGAGGAGACGCTGCCGTCGATTTCGTCCACCCCAGCCTCTGCCATGACTTCGCCTGACCTCGCCGACGACTCCTCGTTCGTTTTCCCGCGTTGCCACACTAGCTGGAGACCGATACGTCCCCATTGCACCCCAACCGAGCCGCTAGGGTTCAGTCTCGCCGGCGACGACTCCGTCGTCGACGACGACTGTGAGCCGTTGATCTAGTTATAATCCTACGGTCCATCTCGCCCCGAACCGCTTCGCGTGTAATGAGCCACTAACAGGCGGGACCCCCTGTCAGCAGTCCTCAGTGCCGCAGAGTGAATCTGGGCCCGCCCAATTAGTTTCCCGCGTGACCCAGTTAATTCAAATTTAGATTTTTCTTTTTAGACTCAAACTAGAATCGGTCCCTTAGTTTGAAAATCAATTCAGAGAGTTATACAAATCCAAATTGAGTGATTCCAATTTTGTTAGAAAGCTAATGAAAATCTCTATCGAAGACCATTGGATTTAAATTATTTAGAGTTAGAGATCTCGCCTAGTAAAAATAACAAGACAGAAGCTTTTGCACATTCAAACATTTTTCTAAAACCAACCCCAATAGCTTTGGAGTTGATTCCAACTCCGAAAAATCACATTTAACCATACTTATCTGAATATGTAATAATATTAAAGTTTGCATGTAGTGACTTTGGACTAGTACCAAAATAATGCTATATAGGCATTTGTAGTCACTTTAAATCATTAATTATTAAACTTAAACATATTAAAATGTGATCCAACCCTTAAATCACATTCCCATATGTTAGAATATGTGGTGATGACATATGTCCACATGATCCCATATTTTAATTGGAGAATATTAAATCATAGTTAATTTCAATGAGTAGAAATTTCTTTTCTCAAATAAAATAAATCAAACTAGCTCATTAAACCTTGTGATGTTTGTGATGATACTAGATCACCAAATGTGTGCCTTAGTGTGCTAAGTAGACTAGTTAAGTATTGTTTGGTGATTGTATATTCTGTATGTATTTATAGACGATAGTACCGACCAAGTCTTCGAGGAGGAGGAGTTCTACCAAGAGGAAGAGGAAGGAAATTTTAACCACTGCACTACCCAAGGCAAGCTAACACTTGCAAGTATTATACTTAGCAAGCCATCATTAACAATGCAAGCAAAACCTTGCAAGCTAGATAATCTTAGCAAATGCATTAGGCCTGCTTCGGATATACTTTTGACTATTACTTACCCCAAGTTTTATTACAAGCTTTACTTTCCTAACTTTACTAAAGTCCTTTACTTGGTTTAAAGGTAGCATAAAGAGTATAAAAGTTGACCTCTCTAGTTAGACTTAGATGTCATTGCAGGCATGAGATTGATCTTAGCATCCCACATTAGTGAATACACTTAACTTAGTAGTTTAGAGCTAAACCAAAACTTGATCACTTTAGATGGGAATACTTGGTGAAAATGACTTGTGAAAACCTTGGAATGTTGAGTCATTCTATTGAGATGTTTTGACATGTGTTGAGAAACACAAATAGTTTATGATGATGATGAAAATGTTGTGGCATGAGCCTTAGCTCCTTTTATAAAAACTGATGGTTGGGTTCAGATGTGATACCATTCCAATTTTACTATACAACCATAATACCTGAATTGTGTAAGGCTTAGCCAGAAGTTTATATGCATTAGTATTAGTTCCCTCGTGGGAGAGGTTTGAGATGAGGCTACCTCTCAATATTGTCCACCTATGAAGTGCCTAGGATGAAAGATGGTCATGGCTGGGAGGCCATACTCATAGGAGAGGTGCTTATACTAGAGTGTGTAAAGGAAAGGTTATGTTTGATTATCTGCATACTAAGTATGATGATTCAGGGTTACCCCTGACAGATGTATCGAATCTTGTGATGAAAGTGTACCACCTCTGCAGAGTGTCAAACTATTCGAATAGCCGCGTCCGCGGTTATGGATAGTTGGAGTGGCCATACTGTTCCGTTATCAGATATTTTCAAAATGACTTATGAAATAAATTGTGACATGACTTGACCACAACAGCGTGGTGACTATGACAACTAGGTTCCAACTTAGGTGATTTTAACCTTTATTTTATCTTTCTTTGTTTCTGAACTCAGGTTAGGTTTAAAACTTAACTTCATAATTAGACTTAGAACTTAACATTCCTACTAGAACTACTTTCCTTGTTAGTGATAGTTTGCGAGTACTTAAAGAGTACTCATGGCTTTTGTCCCTGGCTATTCTCATGGACAGACTATGAGGAGGACTACCGTGAAGGAGGACAGCAGGACGACTATGACAACTAGGATCATCTCCCATCATCAGCATTGCTTGTGACACTGAAGATGGACCCCATCGCTACGCTATTTATTCCGCTACTTGATTGTAGTAAGACTGGATCATGAGATCCTTTATTTGTGTAAGACCGTATTATGGTTTGTAATGGACGATGTACTGTGATATCCAATCTGTTATGTCTCGCAAAAATGGTAATCGTGGGATTATGATGTATGGCATAATAGGCATCTGGGATTAAAAATCTAGGTGTTGAAAGTTGTTTTATGTTTGGGGGTGTCATTGGTAACAATTTCCCACAGGTTTCAATTATTTCGGATTAATAAAATCCTAGATATTCTCATAAGGGGATGTATTCTTCGACAAAGCAATGAAACAGATCCAAAACCTCTAAGCATGATATTCCAACTCCAAATAGTAGATCGCGCAATTACAAAGCCAATACGACAAGAATCAACTAAAATGGAGTCATGGTTGATTTTCTAGAATTAAACTACTCCAAACAATTACTTGAATGAATCCCTTGTCCAATTGCTCTCTAAGCTGCTTCTTAAGTTCCTTCAACTCATCGACATCTATCTTATACGGTCTCTTTGCTATCTGTCCAGTGCCCGACATCAAGTCAATAAGGAACTCGATATCATGGTCGGAAGGAATCCCTAGCAATTCCTCCAGAAAGGCATCTGGATACTCCTTTACAATAGGTATATCCTCCAAGCTAACCCCCTTAGGAGAATTCACCATACTATCCTTAAGTGTAAACATTGACTTGAAATGGATTCTTTTCTTCTCCGGAGTTGTAAGTGCGTGATACGTCGTAAACGTATCTATAATTTTTGATTCTACATGCTTGTTTTAAATCAACTTTCTTATGTTTTGTTTACACTTTGAGGTATTTTTATACATTTTCTAGAACTAACCTATTAACAAGATGTCATAGTGCCAGTTGCCAGTCTTCTTGGTTTCAGAAAAGCTAGTAAGGAAATATTCTCGGAATTAGACAGGACAAAAGCCAAAGTCAATATTTTACCATAAGGAACACGAAGTTCGAAGGGCAGCCAAAGTGGGGCCACGAGGCGGCCACACCATAGGGTGGCGCACTCCCTGGGCATGCCAGGCCCTGGTGTGGGCACCTCGGGCGGCCATCGACCTTGCCACTTCGCATGTAAAAGTACCCCGATGCAGAAACCCTAAGCACCCGATCACAATTACATGAAAAGTTCCATAGCGCCGCCACCACCGAAGAGGAGATTTGGGGGACAGAAGTCTCTGTGCCGCGATGAGGAAGTGCCCCCGAAGCCATCTCCATTGACTCCACCGCCATCTCCATCGCCATTGCTGACTCCCATGATGAGGAGGGAGTAATTCTCTCTCGAGGCTAAGGGCTTTACCGGTAGCTATGTGTTCATCTCTCTCTCAAGGCGTGATCTTATTGATATCATGAGCTTTGTAATCTAGATATGTTCTGCTACTCAAGTGCTTTAATTAATCTCTGCTTATCCCCACATGTGTGAAGTTGAAAGTGTGCACACCATGTGGCACTTAGGCTAAGGTTATAGAAATACTTATCATGAGTATAATTTGAGTTGGATGCTCTATGAGATTGTGGTATTGTTGGAACAAACTAGCGCTCAAGGTGACAGTGAGGGGTTATCTAGATGGGGAATGCGAACTTTAAGGTGTGCTGTTATAGCCCTACATCGTCCAACCGGAGATTAGTTCAGGGTAGCATAATGAAGAGAAGATATTTATATGAGAGTGCCCACTAGTGAAAGTATGATCCCTAGGCCTTATTTCTAAGCATTGAAACACCATTTACAATCTGTCTTGTTTCATGTTTGCTTGCTGCCACTCTTATTTCAGATTGCAATTACCACTTATAACCATCCATATTACTTGCATTTCACTCTCTATTTGCCGAACTAGTGCACCTATACACCTGACAAGTGTATTGGGTGTTTTGGGGACACAAGAGACTTCATGTATCTTGATTGCAGGGTTGCTTGAGAGGGATACCTTTGAAAAATTCCTCCCTGAGTTCGATAAACCTTGGGTGATCCACTTTAGGGAAACTTGCTGCTGTTCTACAAACCTCTACACTTGGAGGCCCAACACTACAAGAATAGAAGCGTGCGTAGACATCAAGCTATTTTCTGGTGTCGTTGTCGGGGAGGTAAGGTAAAAGGTACTCACATCCTCTAGCTACTAAGCTATCTTCTAGTACTGTTGCTGGTGTGTGAGTGCCTGAAGTTATTTCCTTTAGAATCTGAAATTATATCTTTTTGTTTCTTGTTTTTATTTTCACTAGTTGGGCTTAATGGAAAACAACAACAAAATTAGAGAGCTTTATAGTATTTATCTTGAGTTATGAAGTGTTTGAAGAGAAAATTAAAAAACCTATAGTACTTTATTTGCATGCTAATAGCAATGTTATTAGTATGAATTCCTTGAACACCATTATTGCTAATGCTATGGAAAAGTATAAGCTTGGGGAAGCTAGTTTTTATGAAAATGATCTTTTTTAGTCCCCCAAGCACGCAGGAGAAAATTTACTTTGATGATACTATGCCTCCTATATATGATGATCACAATGATGAATATGATATTTCCAGTCCACCTACTATTGAGGAGAAAATTAATTATGATTGCAATATACCTCCTATATTTGATGATTATGGTGATGAGAATAATAATGATAGATATTTGGTTGAATTTTCTCCCAGTACGATTAATAAGAATGACTATGCTTATAGGGAGAGTAATAATTATTTTATGCATGTGGCTCATGTTAAGAATGTTTTATGTGATATTTATATTGTTAATTTTAATCATGATTCTACTGAAAGTTATTATGAGAGAGGGAAACATGGTTTTATGTATCGCAACAATATTAAGTTTCCGCTCTTTATGTTGAAACTTTTGAAGTTGCATTTGTTTTGCTTTCCTATGCTTGTTGCCTTGTGCTTTCATGACTTGTTTCTTTAAAAGATTACTTTTTGTAGGAAGTGGGTTAGACTTAAATTTGTTCCTTATTTGCTTCTTGATGATCTCTTTTACTTCAATTCATATTTCGTATGTGAGCATCATCGAAATTATCATGCCTATATTAATGGCTATAAAGAAAGAGCTTTTGGGAGACAATCCATTATATTTTTACTTTCAATAAGTTTTATTTTGTTGAGTCTTGGAAGTAACTGCCTCAGTAATAACCTCTCATTATCCTTTTTGTTTGGTTTTTGTGCCAAGAATAACCTCTAATGAGAGGGAAGTAAGATATGTGTAAGTTGCTATCCCGAAACAGATTTATGTGCGTCACTGTACAAAATCGTGAAAAATCTCAGTATGTTGGATTGATCTATAATTTTCTATGCTTATGCCCCCGGTTATTATCTAACATTGTCTAGTTTATCACTTTTCGATTTGAGCAACAAAAGGTCTTCCAAAAATCGGTTTTTTTGCTGCTGGTCTGTTTTGAAAGATTTCTGCCATTATTTGCATTTTCCTCTTGATCTCTTTCTCTTTGATTTCTCTTTGATCACTTGAGCTTTTAAAAGAAACTGCTACAGTATCTTGTGTTTTAATGGAAGTTTTACTTGTTTTGAAACTAAACCCAAAGACTTATTAATTTGAATACACTAATGTTGCTAATGAAGATTGTGTGAAGTTTTGTATGAAGTTTTCAAGTGTAGGGAGAGAATGATGTGATGAGATGAAGTATGGAAAAAATCTCAAGCTTGGGGATGCCACCCATGTCACCCGAAGAAATATTAAAGTACAAGCGTCAAATCTTGGGGATGCCCAAGGCATCCCCTTCTTCATCAATAATCTTAGGTTTTCTTTCACGACACTTTATTTTATTACCTTATGCACTATGTGTTGTTCTTGGAGCGTCTTTGTTTTTAGTTTTCTTTTTCTTTCTTTGCTGCAATAAGTTGGTTGGATCCCAACACACTTCTTTTTGAGAGAGACACACCCCGTTATTCATTGCCTAGAACACTCTAGTTTTCACTCTTATTGTTCTGTGAGTGTTCTCCTTTGCTAGGACTGTGTTTAGCTTTAGTTTTCTTATTATTTTGGCTTAGAACTTTTTAGTTCTTCTTTGTATATGGGTGAGACATTCTCTCTGGTCTTTATTGATTAAGTTGTTTCAAATAAGTCGATTGGTGTTGGAAAAGAGTAGGAAGTTTCATGCATATAGTGATACAAAAGGAAGCTTGTTTTGACTGTAACTTAGACTTTATCATGCCATGATAGATGTTGCTTTGACCATAATCTTAGTGATTATTTTTGTAGATGACTTGTTTCAAACAATTGAGATTTCTTAATATGCCTTGAAAGAATCATGCGTTGTTTGAGAATACAAAAGCCTAATATTGTGGTATTCTCCTTTGATGCTTTATTTAGGTTGACTTGGCACATGCTTACACCATGTTAAGACTATGAACCAGCCACCATAGCCTCTATGATCATTTAATTTTTGACTTGCAATATCACTTTATGCTTTAATTAATAATGTTTTGTCAAATTGCATGATTATGGCCATTATTGCTCTCTTAGTTGGTCGCTCCCAGTATTTTGCTAGCCTCCACCGGTACGGAGTATGAGTTCTACTCATGCATCCAACTCCCAAGAAACCAAGTTATTCCAAAGAGTCCACCATAAATTCCTATGCATGGTGTGTTGCACCATTCCAAGTATATTCATGTGTTTATCTATCTTCCAAAATAAAATTTTCTGATGTGAAAATTAGTGATTAAAGATCTCACAAACTTGATGGCACACTTTATTTTCTTGCACTTAGTAAACTTGAACTATTTTGTCCATCTATGTTGCTTATATGCTTTCACTTTATAAGTTGTGAATTAGCAGAACCATGTTACCATGGGGAACGCTTTCAACATTTCACTTATTATTCAGTTGATATCATGTTATTTTGTTTATGGATCCCGGTGGTGTGAAATATAAGGGGACCTTGTAAGCTCATGGAATTTGTATGTGTGTTAGAGAAACGCCCGGGCGGCTAGACTAAGCCATGCCTAATCATGGTGGAAACTTTCAGCATAACCATAGTGAGCATTCTATGAAACATCCTCAATAAATACCTATGCAAATAGCAAATAAAAAGATCACTGAGATGCTCATTGTCTGTTCCCTTGTCATTTTGATATGGGAAAGCTATTGTTTCATGGGGCACGGGGTACCCTGTTGGCGGTTCTCCATGATACACATGTACTTACAATGACAAGAACTTACTTGTGACTAAAGTTGAGTAGCATGAGGTTCGATACTCGTAAACAAGGGGCATGAGATTTTCAACTGAAAACTTGTCAAGCATATCCTCATATTTGTGTCACTTTAACCTTAATCACCTTAAGATGCTTATGATAGGTGCAATGAGAGCTGAAAGCTAATAAGTATCATAATTTTTGGAAGCTCTTTACGAAACATGAAATCCCTTCTTCCCTCTGTCAAGGGCCTTTCTTTTTACTTTTATGTTGATTCTCCATCTTCTATCTTTATGATCCTATTGAGAGAGCATAGTGGTCATTCTTAGTTTAATGTGCATTGTCCCAAAACTTGTTGATTGATTCATAACTTTGATATTGCTTATTCTTAAATTATTTGTATCTAGTCACCCTTATGAACTTTAAAGGTGTCCTATGCATTTATGTTGTGCTATACCATGAGGGACAAGCTGAATACAACTCTTATTATGTTTTCTATATGTGAAACAAACAAAAGTCTTTTAAGGCATTGTTATTCATGATCTTTTGTTTGTACCTTTTCATGTTACAACATAGTTGTTATGTCTTATCGTTAGAACTCTATCTTTCATGCTTATGTTTAGAGTACTTTGATCCCAGCTATCAATGCTTTACAAATACCTTGATCAAGATTGTGATGGTGCATGTCACCTCAAAAATTATTCTTTTTATCACTTACCTACTCGAGGACGAGCAGGAGTTAAGCTTGGGGATGCTTGATACGTCGTAAACGTATCTATAATTTTTGATGCTCCATTCTTATTGTATATCAACTTTCTTATGTTTTGTTTACACTTTGAGGTATTTTTATACATTTTCTAGAACTAACATATTAAAAAGATGGCACAATGCTAGTTGACAGTTTTCTGCTATTTTTGGTTTCAGAAAAGCTAGTAAGGAAATATTCTCGGAATTGGATGGGACAAAATCCAAAGTCAATATTTTACCAGAAGGAACACGGAGTCCGAAGGGCAGCCGAAGTGCGGCCACGAGACGACCACACCATACGGTGGTGTGGACCCCCTGGGTGCGCCAGGCCCTGGTGTGGGCCCCTCGGGCAGCCACTGACCTTGCCCCTTCACCTATAAAAGTACCCCGATGCAGAAACCCTAAGCACCCGATCAGAATTCCATGAAAAGTTCCGCAACGCCTCCGCCACTGAATAGGAGATTCGGGGGATATAAGTCTCAGTTTCGTCACCCTGCCAGGACAGGGAAGTGCCCCCGGAGCCATCTCCACCGACTCCACCGCCATCTCCATCGACATTGCTGACTCCCATGATGAGGAGGGAGTAGTTCTCTCTCGAGGCTAAGGGATCTACCAGTTGCTATGTGTTCATCTCTCTCTCTCTCTTTATGCATGATCTTATTGAGATCGTGAGCTTTGTAATCTAAATAACTGCTTTAATTAATCTCTGCTTATCCCCACGTGTGTGAATTTGACAGTGTGCACACCGTGTCGCACTTAGGCTAAGGTTACAGAAATATTTATCATGAGTATAATTTGAGTTGGACGTCTCTATGAGATTGTCGTGTTTGTTGGAACCATCTAGCACTCAAGGTGACAGTGGGGGGTTATCTAGATGGGGAATGCGAACTTTAAGGTGTGCTATTATAGCCCTACATCGTCCAACCAGAGAGTAGTTTAGGGTAGCATAATGAAGAGATGATATTTATATGAGAGTGTCCACTAGTGAAAGTATGATCCCTAGGCCGTGTTTCTAAGCATTGAAACACCGTTTACAATCAGTCATGTTACATGTTTGCTTGCTGCCACTCTTATTTCAGATTGCAATTACCACTTATAATCATCCATATTACCTGTATTTCACTATCTCTTCGCCGAACTAGTGCACCTATACACCTGACAAGTCTATTGGGTGTGTTGGGGACACAAGAGACTTCTTGTATCTTGATTCCATGGTTGATTGAGAGGGATACATTTGACCACTTCCTCCCTGAGTTCGATAAACCTTGGGTGATCCACTTAAGGGAAACTTGTTGCTGTTCTACAAACCTCTACACTTGGAGGCCCAACACTGTCTACAAGAATAGAAGCATGCGTAGACATCAGTGCGCCAGTTCTTTTAGCATAGTCTATGACTCCCTCATACTCGATCATCTAGTTCATGTCCAAAATTATATCTAAGCCTTGTGACTCCAGAACTACTAGACTTGCGGGAAAGATGTGTGTCTAATCCTTAGTTCTAACCCACTGCATCTAGAGTTTGCCACTATTTCTCCTCCAGGAGAACTTACCTTAGAGGAGTACTAATAGTATCTATATGTATTGTGCCTCTATCCACAAATACCCTTCTCTCATTTCTTAATTTTTTTTAGTATTTAGTACCAAGATACAAAAAAGGGCATTTCTTTGAAAACATTCAAATAGTGAGACGCATTAAAATAAAAATGCAATTTGCATTCCGAATTTCTACCTCTTCTCTTTCACTATTATGAAATTCCATTCCTATTAGAATATTCATTTTAAAATATTCATTGATAGACAATAAAAAGGAAAACTCTAATATAATAGAAAATGAAACGAAATTGTCTACCGTGCCTTTCTTTCATTTCATTTTTCTTTTACACGGAGTCCGGAGGAGGCTTGCATGTTATGGGGCAAGTGCCTTTGCAAACTGCTCAATTTTTCCCTCTAGGGCCAGGAACTAATGAATAAAAAAAGTTGGATACCACCCAACCCTCTACCATATCTAGAGAAATATAAGATTCCATTTATACAGACTGCTAGTGTGGATATAGGAATCAAACCCGTGACCTCAATATATGAATGAATGTGATGCACCAGTATCAAAAAGAAAAACTTCGGGGAGGGAAATAAGATTGAACTTACCAATCACGGAGTCAGATGCCTCACAAGCATCTTCCACGGAGACATGATCCACCATGGCTTTGACAAACGGATTTGGCTTCTTTCCATTCCCATTGCCATGATTATGTCTGTTGCCATTCCCATTGCCATTTCCATTCTTCATTCTTTCAGGAGAGGTAGTTGCATAGTTTCATGTCTTGTTACATTTGAAGCATGTCACCTTAGTGAGATCCTTCCCATTGCTGTTATTACCATTGCCATTGCGGTGCTTATGACCATTGGGTTTGTGACTGCCATGAGGGTGGCCATTATGGTTGTGGTTATTATTGTTGTAGTGTTGTCGTGATGAAGTACGCTGCTCCTGGTACGGCACAGAGTGTTTTTGCGAGATAGACTTCCTCTTGTGGTTCTCTATGCTCCTCTGTTTGGATTCAACCACAACTGCCATGTCTAGGAGTTCCTGGAAGTTGTCAAACTTCTGTGCCACAAGATGAATTGATATCTCATCATTAAGTCTTCTTAAGAACTCCTCCTGCCTCTTGGCATCAATGGAAACATCATCAGGCGCATACCGTGCTAGCTTGTTGAAAATGTCTCCATACTCGGAGACAGAACGGTGCAGTTGGTGTAAGTCGCGGAACTCGCGCCTTTTTAGAGTCATGACACCAACAGCCACATGGTGAGTGCGGAAAGCTACCTCAAACTGGTTCCATGTGATAGCATCAATATCGATCGGGGTGAGTGACTTGATATTTATCCAAACATTCAGCAGCAGGTCCTTCAAGTTGGTGCCTGGCAAAACGCACCCTGTCAGCTCCAGTAGCCTGAATGGTATCCAGCTTCTTTTTGATCATGCGGAGCTAGTCATCCGCTAGAATTGGTCCATCACTGCTTGTGAAGGTAGGAGGGTTTAACATCAAATATTGAGTCAAGCGATCCTATTGAGGCGGCGGCGGGGTTGGTGGAGGCAGCGGGTTGTTTTTGTTTTGCATATTCTGGGTGAGGAGTTGGATCAGCTGATTATGAGAGACCAGAAGTTATGCAATCTCCAGAGGGAGATCGTTTTCCGCACGTCTTAGCAGCATCTATGGGGTTGGGGAAAAAGTTAAGAGATAGATAGAAAGACTAAAGCAATAAACTCCTACCCATATGAAAAGACACAAAGAACACGAAAATGCACACATGGCACAAAAGTTTAACACATAAATCATCCAAGTTTAACTAAACCAACCATGTCTTGGTATTATTACAATCACGAATAACGTTTAACTATAAAATAAAGATGTTCCAACTAATTGTTCTATTGTGCTTGGAACTCTTCTTCTTGAGCCTTGATTCCCTCCTCTTGCTTCTGGATCATCACATCCTTCTCCTTGATTAGAGGGCATAACTCAGCATGCCTTAAAATCTCGAAGCAGCTACCCTCTTCAAGGGCGTTGATGTGGCACTCTAAGTCTTGGTATTGGATCCTTGGGCACTTGGTGGTAGCCTTTTCCTCCACTATTAGCTCCATCGGAACTCCTTTCGCATCAATCCTTCCAAGGAGATTGGCGTAATGGCCTTCAATCTCTTCATGGTGACATCCACATAGGCGTCTAATAAGCTCTTGCATGTAGGTGCTAAGTTGCTTCTCCTTGGAATCGCTAATGGTGTGGAACGCTATGTCCTCCGTCTTGTGCCTGCCCTCACTTTGTCCTAGTTGGAAGATCTTGACTCCCCAGCAGTCGTCCTTGTGGATTTTCCTCATCGGGTTTCCTTGGATTAATGGCATGGGTAGCTCCAATGTCGCGATGATGTCAAGAATGCATGCTCCAAAGAGAAGGGGCTCGGCGTCTGATTCGTGCAAAATTGAAGCATATTTACCTTTTGCTTTTGCATAAATAGAGTAGGGTTTTTTGTCTTTCGTTGCGCCTCTGTGCGCTGTTTCGTTCTTTTTTCAAAAGGATCCGAAATCTTGGAATCATATATGAACATATCAATTAGAGCTATCAGATTGTGTAATTTGATGATATTTCTAAGTGATAAAAGTCATTTTATGGATTTACCTTCGCACCGGGAAGAATACCAATCAAGGAGGAGGCATCAGTATGGTTAACAACCACTGGTACGGGCGGAGACCGCCCCTACCATCCAACCGTACCAGGCGCCATCACGACCACATTGTCAAATAGTTTCACTTGGCGAGAGAGAAATCCGACATTCACATCCACCAAAAACCACGAAACACCGCATCCAAGAGGGATCTGAAGGAGGAACTCGGCTGGAGTAAAATCCCGGCTGCTTCATGGATTATTGGAGCACAACGCATCATCCCCTTCATCATCAACCGTTGCATCTTCATGACCATGAATACTCCATCTTTCATCTATTATATCTCTTTGTAATTCTAGATCCAATTATGGTTTGCATTAGATCTACCCCTGTACTTTAATCCATCCATTTGATTATGATGATGTTGTAGATTGCTTCCATGAGTGAGTAGTTCCTTTGTTCTTAGGTAGATGGAGAAACCCTAGCACCACTATGAACTTGTAATAAAGATGATCTATTCTTGTGTCCATATGACTTGCTTGTCTATGATATATTTATGACTTGTGTTTCATTTCTCTCTTTAGATGATATGTGAAGTCGACCACATATAATTTGCCTTCACGACCAAAGGGAGGAAGAAACCCTTTGGACGTGTTTTGGAAGTGTACCAGGAATGCTCCGTGATAGATTGGCGTCAGCTCGTAACCTACACGGTCAAAGGGGGATTAAAGAGGGACTCCCTAAGCTAATTACGATATCCATGGGGAAACCCTTAATTGCGATGGTATGTATGGGTGATTGCTCTCAGATATTGCAGTGGTTATTTAGAGGTGACCTCACACTTGGCCCAACAAAGTGGCTTCCTACGAGCCTTGTCGTGAACATCTTATTATGGGGTTCTCTCCACACATATCATGACATAAGAAGTATGTTATCTTGATTAGATATAACAATGTACTATGTTAGTGGTGTATCCAACATCCCTAAGAATGTTTTAGCCCTATTGAGTTCAACCACACTTTCATACGATCTTGTTACTTGTTTTCTTTTACTTGTTTTAATTACTTTTCTGCAAACAACCATAAACCATTCAAACACCCTTTACTTGAGATCAAAGACAACTAACAAGTACTCTTTGGCAGATAGTAACGAGGGGCATAAATACCATTACCAATAGCTCTATGTGGGTTCAATATCTTTACTTCGAAACTAGCTACAATTGGTCTGTGCACTTGCAGTCATGAAGCTATTTTATGGAGCCGTTGACGGTGAGTTAAGCGCTTTTGGTCTTTGTTCTTAGTTACTTATTTTACTCATTGTTCTACTAAAGGTGTTTACTCTTTTCAGGTAAATACCATGGTTGCACTTGGACCGATCAATCAGATCGATGCTAGTAAATACCTCGGGAAATTCAATAGAGGATTAGTTAAATAATTCCTGTGAGGGAGAAAATCAGAGTACGAGGTTAACCCTCGTTTTATCGCTATTATTAAAGAAAAACTTTTGTAGGTGATGATCCCGATGAGGATCCTTATAATCATTTAATGCACTTTACCGAGATATGTTGTACTCTAAAATTGAGAGGCTATTCTCATGATGAATTGAAACTTAATTTTTTTAGCCAATCTCTAACAAACACTGCTTTGGCTTGGTATAGAATTTGCCCTGCAGAAAAAATTGATACCTGTGAAAATATTAAAATAGAATTTGTGTCTCGATTCTTTCCCAAGGTAGACTGCGGAGGTAAGAAGGGCAATTACAAACTTCAAGAACCGCCCAGGTGAAGGTTTGGTAAGAGCCTAAAAAAGGTATAAGTCTCTACTTCACAAATGTCCCCATCATGATTTACTAGAATGGTATGTACTACATATTTTTTATGGAGGACTTAATCGAGAAATTAAACATGAGCTTGACATGAATTCAGGAGGTTCTTTCATGGAGTTAACTATAATAAAATCTTGGGAACTTTTAGAACGAATTCACCATAATAGAGAAACATGGTGATTTTATTTAGGAGGCGAAGGAGGTATATAAATTGAATATGATTGTCTCAATGCTTATAAAGACTCGGGTAAGGTAAAGAAACTGCTAATGAACTGTAATTTAATGATGATATTGTCTTGCAAATTCTTCAGTCTTTTTCAAAACATATTGAAGATCCAAAGAAGGACTGGCTTCATTATACTCCACCACCTGAGCCAGTTGTTGAAGAAGATCCAATAATTATGGCCCCTATCGAGCCAATGAGGGAGGTTCCCTCGTATGTTGAACCCTTTCCTTTTCCAAGGATGGTAAGAAGACACCTGATTGCTTAGCAACTTGAGGATCAACACAAAGACGAAGAATTATTTCTCAAGGAGCTGGAAGAGGAAACACTAATAAGTAAGAAATGAGGAAGAACGTGAACAAGATAGATTCTCAAGCCTCGCAATTTGTTAAAGGAAAGGTAAAAGCTAAAGAAGTGGGTAAGCCTATCCTTCCATGCACTTTTGGAGGAACTTCCTATTATGGTATTTGTGATATCGGTACAGCTGTTAATGTTGTTCCTTTTAACTTTTATTTAAAGATTCAAAACGAATTAGCCCCAACTAAATAGGAAGATACATATATGACTATAATGCTTGCAGATAAAACTCTAATAGTCCCTATGGGAATAATTAGGGACGCACCAATATGTATTGGACCCCACTAATATCCTATTGATTTGGTGCTTATTGATATGCCCACTAACATTTATTGTCCCATCATCTTTGGAAGAACTTTTCTAAATATCACAGGAGCAAACATAGACTACAAGAAGAAAACTGTGTCTCTCAAGTTTGCTGAAGATAAAATGGATTTTCATTTCTCCAAATTTTACCATAAACCGACTATTGATGAATTAGATGATGACGAGTACGAACGTGAGGAAGAAGGTAATTTCACAAACTTAGCCTCAATAATCATTGAGACTCCAGATGATGATCTAGCAAGAAGTTTAGTCAACAATAATAACATTATTGAAGACATAGAAAAAATTGAAATAGATAACTATCTCGACTCCACACCAGAGGTGGACATGGAGATTAATCAAAAATATGAAGAACCCGTAGGGAAAGGAGATGAGGATCTTCATCCTCCAACCCTTAAAACTGTACCAAAGGAACTAAAATAAGGTTTCTCGATGATACAAATAATTTTCTTGTTATTGTAAGTGTTAACCTCGTACAAAAAGAGGAGGTAAATTTAATGAAGGTTCCTCGCATGCATCAAAATTCTCTTGGGTATTCGATGAGTGACTTGATGGGATTAGTCCTTAGCTAGCCACCCATAGAATATTCATGGAATAAGGAGCTCAGCCGGTGGTGGACTTTCAACGCGCTTTAAACCTCACATGAAAGAAGAGGTAAGAAAATAAATAATATGTTTGTTGGATGCAGGCATCATCTTTCATGTGGAGAAGAGTGAATTGGTAAGTCCCGTTCACTGTGTTCCAAAGAAAGGTGGGTTCACGGTTGTAGAAATGAACATAGTGAAATGGTACCAACTAGAACTGTTGTTGGACACAGGATGTGCATTGACTATAGAAAACATAACAAGGAAACTTGGAAGGATCATTACACTTTACCGTTATAGACCAAACTTTAGAAAGGCTTGCCATGCATTCTCATTTTTGCTACCTAGAAGGTTATTCCGGTTTTCCCAAATTGGTGTACACCATGATGATCAACTAAAAACTACTTTCATTTGTCCTTATGGCCTTTATGCCTATCATCGTATGCCTTTTGGTCTTTGCAATGCTCCTGCCACTTTTGAAAGATGCATGACTGCTATTTTTTTCGACTACGTTGAAAGTATTGTGGAGGTGTTCATGGAAAAGTTCTCTGTTTATGGAACCTCCTTTAATCATTGTCTCCATAATCTTCATAAAGTTTTGCAGAGATGTGAAGACACTAATTTAATCTAGAACTCAGAGAAATGTCATTTCATGGTCCAAGAAGGCATAGTACTCAGTCACAAAGTCTCAGGTAAGGGCATAAAAGTCGATAAGGCAAAGATTGAAGCAATAGAAAGATTGCCCCCTCCTCAAGATATAAAAGGTATAAGAAGCTTTTTAGGTCATGTAGGGTTTTATATAAGATTCATTAAGAATTTTTCGAAATTTGTAGACCATTAACTAACCTTCTTCAAAAGGATGTTCGTTTTAATTTTGATGAAAAATGTCTTACTTCTTTCAATATATTAAAAAAGCCCTTCTTGAAGCTCCAGCTATTAAATCACATAATTGAAAGAAACCTTTTGAGCTATTTTGCGAAGCTAGCCATGGAGCTATAGGAGCAATTCTTTGTCAGTATGATGGTGATGATCTTAATATCATTCATCATGCTAGTCGCACCTTAAATGGGGCCCAAAATAACAATCATATGGCTGAAAAAGCATTATTCGCTTTAGTTTCTCGTGTGATAAAGTTAGATCTTATATCATGGACTCCAAAGTTAGAGTACATATTGATCGTGTTGGTTGAAAGAAATCCTGGAAAGGATTGATGTTAAGCCAAGAATGATCTATTGGACTCTACTTCTCCAAGAATTTGATTTACAGATCTTACAAAGGAAGGAAGGGGTGGATGAAGCGCTCGTGGATACTAAAGGAGTTCTTCATCCTAAAGAGGTATCATCTGTATTTGTACCTATGGGAACCCCACAACCAAAAAGAAAGTTCCCTATTTCCTCTTACAATGGTTTTGGCAATTTTCTACGACCTATTTTATTCAAAGAGAGGAAGAAAAGGAATTCAAATGACACCATATCCCCTTGATGAACATGAATTATGAAATCCTAAACACACCTTTGTTCTGGATGATTTTTTCTATTTCTTTTTGCATATTTGAATTCCTTACGTGTTTCTGAATCCATTGCTAGACTTACGAGATCGGTACAGGTAGACGGTACAGGCGGATCCGCCCGTACTGATGGTAGGTAAGCCCACTAATTCCTCGATGAGGAAGTGGTACGATTATGTAGTACGGGTGCACTCCCCCTTACCTCCGATCTTTATCGGTTCGGTGACTTCCTTCTTTTATTTTTTTGTTTTGCACTTTTGGGTCCCAAAAAAGAGAGAGAGAAAAGTTACGAAGTCGGAAAATTTACGAAGTCGGTATGGACGAGTAGTACGGGCGGAACCCGCCCGTACCACTCAGTCGGCTGACCTTTTACCGACTTCGTCCTGTGGCATTTTTGGAAACGACCCAGTATGGGCGCACCATACGGGTGTCGCCCATACCTAGTTGGTCGTTATGACCCGAATTTCCTTCTTTTGCATTTATTTGTTTCCTTATTTGTTAAGATTCTTTTCTTGGGCGACACTTTTCCTCTCAATATGAATTTTACCTTGCCTCTAACCCTTTATCAGTCTCCTGGAAGTGTTCTATCTTTGCCTTGATAATACAGATCTTCTCCACGATCTACTTCTTACTCATAAACTCTTTAGAGACCATGACCTCTACATTGATCACCCTTCAATAGAAGGAAGATTTCTATGGATCATCTTCAAGCATTACGGACGAAGACAATGTTGCTGTACCAGAGGAGAATAGGCTAGAAGATGAGGATGGCTTCAATTTGATGGAAACAATAAAGGAAAGGTGTAAGGTGTTTAGCCTGTGCATTGGAAGAGAAAGCGGCTTTGATGAAGTTCAACTTAATTTAGAAGGATATGGGGAGTTTTTCTTGAAAAGGGTGAAGATACAAGGGGAGGTGATTCAAGCCTCCCTGGACAAGCTCGATCGTCGCATCAAGAAGATTGAGGTAACATCTCCAGGATCTTCCACACATATTGAATTATTGCACCACTACCTAGACCAGATGGACATGAAGATAATGAAGGGCTTAGAGGCGAATCTCAACATCAGCCTCAGATCCATCAATGCTCATAAGCAAACAATAGCTATGTACAAGGCTCTTATTGAGAAATTGGAGAAAGTCAATGAGCAACACCGGATCCGCATCTTGATCTTGGAGACATCAAACAAGATGCTTCGTGAAAGTCTTCGTGATTCCTGAGCCTTCTTCACCATGAAGAATGCCATGGTATCAAATAATCGCAAGTGATTATTTTATCCACCCAGCTTGACTCCAAGCTTGGGGGATATGTGAGAACCTTGTAATCTATCTTACAGTTTTAGCATGTTTAATTTTCTGCACGCATGGTTAGGTTTAAATTTCTGAATTTGCATTAGTTGCATCAACTTCAAGTTCCCTTTGTTCAAGAGAAGAATTATATCCATTGAGTTATGAGACTTTATGATAATTGAAGCTGTGTTTTATTCATGATTATTATATTAGATGATTGAACTAGGTTGAGTGTTATGATACTTGTACAACTGTCATAATTTTAGGGACTTCCACACCTATAGAAGTATTGATTAAGTTATGAGAAGAAGAATTCTGGTAGCATATTATGATTAAGAGTTTTTGAAAGCCATTGAAGTAGTGAGCATGATCTAATAGCTTCCTGAAAAGAAAAAGATAAAAAGGGAGCAAGGAAAAATATAGATATGCAAGTATCAAGAGAGAAAAAGAAAGTAGCTATCGAAAGAATCAATATAAAAAAAGAGAAAGATGAAAAGAGAAAATTGTCATGAATATTCACTATTAAACTTAGTGTTACACATCTCTTAACTCCGTGATTATATGATATGTTGAATCACTAGTAGCTTCTTATAATATCATTGATACTAGAAAAAGGTGTGGAATCCTCTAAGTTATGAAATGTGTAAGGGTATGGTAATACCCCCAACGTATCTCTACATCCGATGGTGTACTCCAGTTTCAATTTTTGCCTCATTTATTATAACGTCTCATGTCTCATGAACATGATGATCTTGTCCATAAGCCACCATCTTGCTCGAAGATGAGCAAGAGCGTATCTTGGGGGAGTTAACGCATCCAATATTGAAGCATATTTACCTTTTGCTTTTGCATAAATAGAGTACAAATTTTTGTATTTCACTGCGCCTCTGTGCGCTATTTTTTTCTTCTTTCAATAGGATCCGAAATCTTGGAATCATATATGAACATATATTTAGAGCTGTCATATTGTGTAATTTTATGATATTCCTAAGTGACAAAAGTCATCTTATGGATTTACCTTCAGACCGGGAAGAATACCAATCAAGGAGGAGGCATCAATATGGTTAACGACCACTGGTACAGGTAGAGCTCGGCCGTACCGTCCGCCCATACTAGGTGCCATCACGACCGCCTCGTCAAATAGTTTCACCTGGCGAAGACGAGAGAGAGAGAGAGATCCGACATTGATAGCCACTAGAAAACACAAAAAATCACATCCGAGAGGAAGTCGGCTGGAGTAAAACCCCAGCTTCTTCACGGATGATTGGAGGACAACGCATCATCCCCTTCATCATCAACCGCTGCATCTTCATCACCACCATTACTCCATCTTTCATCTATTAGATCTCTTTGTAATTCCAGATGCATTTTTGGTTTGCATTAGATCTACCCCCGTACTTTAATCCATTCGTTTGATTATGATGATGTTGTTGATTGCTTCCATGAGTGAGTAGTTCCTTTGTTCTTGGGGGGATGGAGAAACCCTAGCACACTATGAACTTGTAATAAAGATGATCTATTCTTGTGTCCATATGACTTGCTTGTCTATGATATAATTATGACTTGTGTTCGATTTGTCTCTTTAGATGATATGTGAAGTCGACCACATATAATTTGCCTTCAGGACCAAAGGGAGGAACAAACCCTTTGGACATGTTTTGGAAGCGTACCCAGAATGCCCCGTGACATATTGGCGTCGGCTCGTAACCTACACGGTCAAAGGGGGATTAAAGAGGGACTCCCTAAGCTAATTACGATATACATGGGAAAACCCTTAACTGCGGTGGTCTGTATGGGTGATTGCTCTTAGACATTGCACTGGTTATTTAGAGGTGACCTCACACTGGGCTCAACAAAGTGGCTTCCTACGAGCCTTATCGTGAACATCTTATTATGGGGTTCTCTCCACACATATCATGACATAAGAAGTATGTTATCTTGATTAGATATAACAATAGTACTATCCTAGTGGTGTATCCTACATCCCCGAGAACGTTTTAGCCCTATTGAGTTCAACCACGCTTTCATACGATCTTATTACTTGTTTTATTTTACTAGTTTTAATTACTTTTCTGCAAACAACCATAAACCATTCAAACACCCTTTAATTGGATCAAAGAGAACTTACAAGTACTCTTTGGTAGATAGTAACGAGGGGCATAAAGACCCTTACCAATAGCTCTCTGTGGGTTCGATATCTTTACTTAGAAACTAGCCACAATTGGTCTATGCACTTGCAACCATCAATGTCCTCGATGATGTCGTAGTGGAAGCCCGTCATATTTATGTTAGAATAACGAAGATTAGGTACATAAATAAGTAAGGTAAAGTAATTACTAGAAGTGCGTAAGTAACTTAGAAGAATAAAGCAAGTAGAAGTACACAAAGTTAAAGGTGGTTTCCAATCCTAGGGTTCACGAACCACAGGCAACTTTGTTCTCTAATACCATCTGTTGTGACCTTGGATCAATAAATATCCTAAGTCCCTATGATTTACATGCTAGTACCTAGATCAATAGCTAGCACCCACAGTCGATGAATATCATGTAGAAGACAAGTCATTATTACACGAATAATCCAGAGTATGAATTTATGACAACTTTGCTTAGATTATAGCTAGCTCAAATAAACAGTGGAAACTTAATTAAACTTGCGTCAATCAAGGCCCTAGGCTAGTTGCATGAAGAGCTGTGTTCCCTACGCACCTTTCAATCTTCGGATTCTATACATAAAACGTGCAGCCAACAAGTTGGGTCAAATACTTTAAATGTATTGGGAAATTAAACCAAGGAAAGAATAAGACTAACTCTACATGCAAGGCTAGATTAGGCTTTGGGGTTCATTTGCATAATGCCAATTTTCTCTAAGTAAGAAGAAAAGTAGAAGCTTTATCCTACTTTGTAAACATTTGAGAAGTAATATAGGGTCGAGTGGAACAAGGACTTTGATATTACACACCAAGTCACTTCGATATTACGCACCAAGTTTCCAATTCTGAACCTAATACTTGGATATTACACACCAAGTGGCACTTGGATATTACGCACCAAGTTACTTGGATATGACACACCAAGTCCCAAAAATCCCACCTATTAGCGATATAACCATAAGGTTTGAAAACTTTTGTTTTGAAAAGAGAGAGGAAATCTTTAAGAGGGTACATCCTTCAGATACTCATAGTTGTTCCTTTTCTGGGAACATGGCTGATTTATCAGATTGAAATGCTCTCGAGAGTTTGTGCACTTTACCCACAATCCATGATCAAGTCCTTATACAAACAAGGACATTGCGAGGCTATCCCTTAGTATCCCCTCTACCTTCTAGATCCACCCGTGCCAAGTATCCTCCAACTGATGGTACCCAGGTGAGGTTTCCCACTAAATACTATGCCAAGACAGAGCCCATATGCATTGTGGTTGCACTAGAAGCTTCTGAATTCTAAAAAATGACACACTTCTTTGATTTGTAGGCAGCCGTCCTCCACCAAAAATACCACTCGTTGATGCGACAACCAATCCACCCAAAAGAAACTTAGTTTTATTTTGAAGTGATTTGAGAAGAAAAGTTCGCTCAAGAGAGCCTTTATACTTAGAAACATTTCTTGTCTTTTGAACCCCCTAACGGTACTTTATATATATAACATAGCAAGCAGTACTTAGCAAAAACAGGGGTGACCTATTAGGAGGGGAAAAATTCCTAAGTATAGAGCTACTCATGGCATACTACTAAATTCATCGCACTCTCAAAATAATACTAGGAAATTCTACCAGAACATCCTATGCATACATACAATAGATTTGAAGATCAAAACATGCATAGAATCAAAACCTTGAAAATATGCGAACAAGAAGTGTAACTTTCCTTGATCCGACCAGCACTTTACGCAACAATACTCCTTGGTGCACTACGAACAATCTAACGAAGGCACATAGATCTAATCACAACTTGCACATAAACATTGCCACAAAAGAATCATGCATGCATGCAACATGGTGATATGCAAGGATGATGTTAATTTGACCAAAATATTACTTATTGGTTGTTTTTTGTTTGGCGTGTCGTTGGTAACAATTTGCCATAGGTTTCAATTATTTCGGTTTAATAAAATCCTAGATATTCTCATAAGGGGATCTATTCTTCGACAAAGCCACGAAACAGATCTAAAACCTCTAAGCATGATATCCCAATTCTAAACAGCATATCTCGTAATTATGAAGCCAATGCGACAAGAATCAACTAAAATGGAGTCACAGTTGATTTTCTAGAATAAAACTACTCCAAACAATTACTTGAATGAATCCATTGTCCAATTGTTCTCTAAGCCGCTTCTTGAGTTCCATCAACTCGTTGACATCCATATCATACGGTCTCTTGGCTATCGGTCTAGTGCCCATCATCAAGTCAATAATGAACTCGATATCACGGTCGGGAGGCATCCCTAGCAATTCCTCCAGAAAAGCATCTGGATACTCCTTTACAACAGGTACATTCTCCAAGCTAACCCCCTTAGAGAATTCACCATACTCTCTTTAAGTGCAAACGTTGACTTCAAATGAATTCTTTTCTTCTCTAGAGTTGTGAGTGCGACAGTTCTTATAGCATAATCTATGACTCCCTTATATTCGGTCATCCAGTTCATGTCAAAATTATATCTAAGCCTTATCACTCTAGAAATATTAGACTCGTGGGAAAGATGTGTGTCCCAATCCTTAGTTCTATCCCATGGCATCCAGAGTTTGCCACTCTTTCTCCTCCTACAGAACTTACCCTTAGAGGAGTACTAATAATCTCCGTAGGTATCTTGCCTCTATCCACAAATACCCTTCTCCCATTTCTTAATTTTTTAAGTATTTAGTGGCAAGGTACAAAAAATAAAAAGGGCATTTCTTCGAAAACATTCGACTAGTGAGACGCATTGAAATTAAAACACAATTTGTGTTCCGAATTTCTACCTCTTCTCTTTCAGTATTATGAAATTCCATTCCTACTAGAATATTCATTTTAGAATATTCATTGAAAGAAAATAAAAAAAAGGAAAACTCTAATATAATAGAAAATGAAACGAAATGGTCGACTGTGCCTTTCTTTCATTTCATCTTTATTTTACGCGGAGTGGGGAGGAGGCTTGTGCATTATGGGGCAAGTGCCTTCGTAAACTGCTCATTTTTTCTCTCTAGGGCTGGGAACTAATGAATAAAAAAAGTTGGATACCACCCAACCCTCTACCATATCTAGAGAAATAAAAGAGTCCTTTTATACAAACTGCTTAGTGCGGAGATGGGAATCGAACCCGTGACCTCAATATATGAATGAATGTGATGCACCAGTATCAAAAAGAACAACTTTGGGGATGGAATTAAGCTTAATCTTACCAATCACGGAGTCCGATGCCTCACACACATCTTCCACGGAGACATGATCCACCGTGGCTTTGACGAACGGATTCGGCTTCTTTCCATTCCCATTGCCATGATTGTGCCCGTTGCTATGCCCATTGCCATTTCCATTCTTCATCCTTCCAAGACAAATAGTTGCATAGTGCCCTGTCTTGTTGCACTTGAAGCATGTCACCTCACTGAGATCCTTCCCATTGCTGGCATTACCATTCCCATTGCGCTCTTATGGCCATTGTGTTTGTGACTGCCATGACGGTGTCTATTATGTTTGTGGGAATTATTATCGTGGGGTGGTGGTGATGAAGTACGTTGCTTCTGGTATGGAACAGAGTACTTGTGCGAGTTAGACTTCATCTTGTGGTTCTCTATGCTCCTCCATTTGGATTCAACCACGACTGCCCTGTCTAGGAGTTCTAGAAAGTTGTCAAACTTCTGAGCCACAAGCCGAATAGATATATCATCATTAAGTCCTCTTAAGAACTCCTCCTTCCTCTTGGCATCAGTGGAAACATCATCAAGCGCATATCGTGGTAGCTTGTTGAAAAATGTCTCCATATTCGGAGACAGAACGGTGCAGTTGGTGTAAGTCGCGGAACTCGCGCCTTTTGAGAGTCATGACACCAACAGCCACATGGTGAGTGCGGAAAGCTACCTCAAACTGGTTCCATGTAATACCATCAATATCCGGGTGAATGACTTGATAGTTATCCCACCATTCAGCAGCAAGTCCTTCAAGTTTGTGCCTGTGTTGGGGGGATACCCCCGGGTAGGGTCACACCGGGGTATAAAGGCCGAGTTAGCCGAGATACGGCAAGGTCAAAGCAAGAGATGGCCGAGTCACCTCAAGGCGGGCCGAATCACGGGGTAACCCGGACCAGGGGATGTCCACCTAACTAGGTCTCAACCGACTTATGCCATATGTCGGTAAGATGAATCTAACTTATATGTAGGTACAGGTGTGGGCGGATCAACTAGGTACGATCCAGGTTATATCAAGCTTGCAAGAGAATGAAAGTATCTCGCTGGTCAAAGGATGAACACTATACGTAGAGCGTGAGCGAAGCGGATAGAGGCCAGGACCACCCAGGCGTGGCCGACAAAGGTGACGACGCCAATGTCGGATGACGCAGGCGCCGCACAGACTCACGTGGCCTCTACATGGATGACGCTGGGCTAAAGTGACCCGGTCGGCTTACTATTTTGGGAAGAGGCATATTCCCTGGAATATGCCTCCAGGTATGCCCTAATTGGAGACCTGGCTACCCCTATATAAGGAGGGCTAGGGCCTCAGTAGAAAGGGTTGGTTTTTGGTTGATCTCTAGTTGGTTGTGGTTTACTAGTGTGTTCCTGAGGGCAGGCTAGTAGGGAGAGTAAGAGAGTTCTTCTTCCTCCTCTCCCCAATACAGCTGAAGTATCACTCGCTCCCCGAACCACGCCGAGGTGATGATGACTGCACCAGGCGCTGGTGCGAGAAAGGATCCAGTACCAGATTCGGAGGTAACGTCTAAGGCACCAAGGAAGAGTAGAGGTCCTCCTCTGGAAAGGCCAGAGAATGTGCTGCAGCAAGCGATGGATAGCTTGGCAAACCCAGTAGCAGCAGTAGTAGATCCAGCTCAGGCACTGGCCGAGCTAGAGGAGACTAGGCAAAAATATTAGAGGGCGCAAAAAAGATAGCCACGGCTCCGCAGTCGTTGAACATGACACTGCGTGAGTACGCAAAGGCAAATAAATTAGATGCTGTAAAAGTGAAGGGGAGAAACCTCATGAGTGAAATGAACAAAGAGGGTGATACTAGGATTGAGAAATCAGAAAACTGTCTGTCTGTGGGGCTGCCGAAGTATAGTACCTCGGCAAACAACCTCAGGTCAGCAGAGGCAGCTGCATCCGAGTTAGAGGGTCTGACGGGTGAAGCCCGTCAGAGACAGCAAGATAGGGTCAATGAGTTGGTTCGGATCACGAACCGGCAAAATGAGGAATTGCTCAGGGCTAACCCAGAAAGAGCTGGGGCCTCCAAGATCGTTCATTCGGCGGTGGGTAACCCAGAGAAATTCGCTGGAGCTGCATCGTCTCCTCATGGTGGTCCTAGGAGATAAGAGGTCATAACCTCGGCTAGGAGGAATAAACAGATAGTCCCATATGACCCGGCAAGGGCAGGGAAAGGAAAGGAAGTGCAGAGAAATGAGGATCGACGAAGCGTGAGCCAAGGTGAAGCTGGCCGAGGTAACCGCGACCAAGGCAATGCCGGTCAAGGGAACGCTGTAAACGACAATGCCGGACAGCATAACTCGGTAGGTGCAGGGTAACCGCAGCAGCGGAATATACCACGACAAGAGCGCAGTGCCGGCCAAGGTATGCAACAGAGAGCAGCTCCACAGGAGCAAGATAGATACAATGATGGTGATTAGGAAATGGTGAACGCCAGATATCCTAGGCCGGACTATCACGTGATAGGGTGAAGATTGGGAAGCAGGAATTTGATGCCTGACGATGCCAGGTTAAAACTGGATTGGTTGTATAGGTCGGAGAAAATTGAGTGTCAAGGTCCTCCGGATCCGGCGTGTTTTGGGCCCCGGATCATGAAGGAGCCTCCGGTACCTAACTTTCAGTTACCTAGAGGCACTAAGACATATGATGGTAGCACAACGCCGGAGGATTGGTTGATTAACTATGCAACAGCTGTAGAAATTGCCACAGGCAACTTGAGATGGGCTGTGAGATATGTACCCCAGATGTTGGAGGGGCCAGTGAGGTTATGGCTGACAATTTTCTGCCAGGAAGTATTAACTGTTGGATCGATTTTGAGGAAATGTTTGTTAGCAATTTCTCAAGCACGTATCAGAGGCCCAACGGACAACAGACCCTAGCAATGTGCAAGAAGAGACCGAATGAGACAGACCAGGAGTTCTTAACCCGTTGGTGCACTGTGCGAAACTCCTGTGAGGGTGTAATTGAGTCATAGGCCATAGCTTGGTTTGCTTAGGGGTGCAGGTATGCAATCATGCTATGGCAAATGTTGCAAAGAGATATGCCAACTACTTTGGCAGAAACGATCCGAATTGCTGATTCGTATGCCTTGGGTGATCCAACTTAGCCTAGGCTCATGTCAAACGAGTCAAGCAAAGAGTACTACCAGCGAGATGGAGTCGGATCATCCCAGAGGAATGATTGCCGAGGTAAAAGAAGAGATGATAGACTGGATTACTGGTACAGTTTGCAACAAGTTGCTGCTGTGAATCAAGATCAACCTGGTGCGAGAAGCAACCAGCGTACGAAAACTGGAGGACAGCAATGGAGCCCAAGGAATCATGGCAAGAAAACTTGGACGCTAGAGCAGAAGAAACAGTGGAAAGAAACGAAGGACCGTCCGAGGTATACCTATGAGGCAATGCTGGATTAGTCGTGTAAGTTTCACACGCCAAATCCGAGTAACCCAGCGGGTCACACAACCAGGCAATGTGAATGGATGCGAAAGATAGAACAAGGTGGTTCAGGGAATGCTCAGGCACCTTGGAATGATCAACCTCGGTAGGAGTTACCCCGGCAGCAATAGTTAATGTTGCCTCCCCCTCCGTCGAGGTATGACAACCATGAGAGAAGGGATGCTGTGCATCAAGTGGAGGATCAACATCAACAGGATCAGAGGTACCCCGGAAATGAGGGGAGAAATCAGTACAGAGAGCATCATCAGAGTTACTATGTGTTCACCACAGAAGAGACAGACAGAAAGAGTTTGCAACGCCGACACATGGAAGTCAATGCGATAATGCCAACAGTGACGAGGTATATGCCTTGGTCAGACCAGGAAATTACCTGGAGCATCAAAGATCATCCCAAGCTTATGCCAAGTCCTGGTTCGTCTGCACTAGTGTTGGACCCAACATTGATTGGGCCAAGCATCAATGTGAGGTTCTCAAAGGTACTGTTTGACAATGGAAATAGCATAAATATCATGTACTTGGACACAATGCGCATGTTGGGTATCTCGGAGAACGTGCTCCAAGCTACAAGGACAACTTTCCATGGCATTGTGCCAGACATTTCTTGTGAGCCCATAGGCAAGGTCCGGGTTGACGTATTGTTCGGCACAAGATATAACTGTCGGACTGAGAATTTGGAGTTCGAGGTTGTAAATTTGGAGAGCGCATATCACGCGTTACTCGGCAGGCCAGCTCTGAACAAGTTCATGGCAAGTACTCATATCAGTTACTTGAAAATGAAGCTGCCCGGGCCAAATGGTGTGATTACCATAACTGGTGATTTTTGACGTTCCATTGAGTGCGTGTCTGCTGGGTCTAACCTGGCCGAGTCACTCATGATTGCGTAAGAAAAGAGAAAGATCCAAGAGGTGGCGGCATTGGCTCAGTCCGCGCATCAATATATGCCAGCGCTGAGTAACCCGCATGGTAGTGTTTCGTTCCAAGCGACAAAAGATACCAAGAAAGTGCATGTTGATGATATGTTCCCAGAGCGCACCGTAACAATTGGTGCCGGGTTAAATGACAAATAGGAAAGCGAGCTCGTCAACTTCCTCCGTGAGAATCGGGATAGTTTTGCTTGGTCCACATAGGACATGCAAGGTGTTCCAAGGGAGTTGGCCGAGCACTCTTTGAATGTGAGACCCGGAGCTAAGCCGGTGAAGCAACCTCTCCGCCGCTTCGCCCAAGAAAGGAGAAAAGTCATAGGAGACGAGATAGCTCGGCTGCTAGCAGCTGGATTTATCATGGTAGTACTTTACCCGGATTGGCTGTCTAATCCGGTGCTGGTGGAGAAGAAGAAGGATGATCCGAACGTGGCCGTGGTTTGACGTATGTGTATCGATTACACGAACCTGAATAAGGTGTGTCCAAAAGATCCATTCCCACTGCCAAGGATAGACCAAGTCATAGATTCTACTGCTGGGTGTGAGTTGTTGTCATTCATTGATGCATATTCTGGTTTCCACCAGATACCTCTGAACCCAAGTGATCAAATAAAGACTGCGTTTATCACCCCGTATGGGGCTTATTGTTATCGCCCCATGCCTTTTGGTTTACGTAATGCAGGGGCAACGTACCAAAGATGTATGCATAAATGTTTACATGACCAAATTGGACAAAATGTGCAGGTATATGTGGATGATGTTGTTATAAAGACCAAGGAAAGCAAAATGCTCCTTGACGATATCAGGCAGACATTCGTGAACCTAAGGAGGTTCTAAATGAAGCTTAATCCGGAAAAATTTACCTTCGGTGTCCCGGCTGGAAAATTACTCGGATTTCTTGTCTCCAGCCGAGGTATCGAAGTTAATCCAACTAAAATCCGGGCCATAGAGCGAATGGAACTGCCGAAATGCCTTAACGATGTCCAGAAGTTCACTGGTTGCCTGGCATCCTTAAGTCGGTTTGTATGTCGGTTGGGAGAAAAGGCACTGCCTCTCTATCAACTCATGAAAAAGTCGGACAAGTTCATTTGGACGCCGCAGGCGAATGAAGCCTTGGTCCAATTAAAGAAGATGTTAGCCACTCCATTAGTGTTAGCCTCTCCACTATCAAAGGAGCCAATGTTGCTCTATATAGCCGCAACCAACCGAGTTGTAAGTGCAGTAATTGTGGTAAAGCGCGACGAAGAAGGTATGTCAGTGCAAAGGCCGGTGTATTACCTAAGCGAGGTATTATCCACATCAAAGCAAAATTATCCGCACTATCAGAAAGTGGCATATGGTGTGTACATGTCGGCTAAGAAGCTAAAACACTATTTTGAGGAGCACCCCATCAAAGTAATATGTGAAGATCACATATCCGAGATAATGACTGACAAGGATGCAAGTGGTAGGATTGCAAAATGGGCAATCAAGCTAGCTCCTTATGCGCCACAATATGACAGAAGAGAAGCGATCAAGTCTCAGGCTGTAACTGACTTTTTCGTGGATTGGGCCGAGGTGCAATATGAACCACCATTACCAGATCCGAACTATTGGAGGATGCACTTTGACGGATCAAAAACAAAAACCAGGTTAGGCACCGGAGTAGTACTTACCTCGCCAAAAAATGACTAGCTAAAGTATGTGCTGTAGATTCACTTCGCAGCGTCAAATAATGTCGCTGAATATGAGGCACTTGTACATGGGCTCAAAGTGGCAAAATAAATTGGGATATGTCGGATCCAATGCTTTGGCGACTCGGATTTGGTGGTTCAGCAAGTGTCAGGGCGGTGGGACGCTCTTGATCCAAACATGGAATTATACAGATTCCATGTGCAGAAGATATCTGGTTACTTTGAGGGATGCGAATTTCACCATGTACCCCGGGTGGAAAATGAGGCCGCCGACGTATTGTCAAAGCTTGGATCAACCCGACAAGCAATTCCACCGGGTGTAACATTAGAGGACCTCAGAAAACCATCTATCAGGCCGTCCCCAGAAACCGACTCAATCTACATCCCGGAAGATCCTGAGTTCGGAGCTGTACCCATGGACATTGACGTGAGAAGTGGTACGCGAAACCCGGGGACTACCTCGGCGAACCCGGGGACTGCTTCGCAAGACCCGGGCACTGCTCAGCGCGATCCAGCTGAAGTTATGCCGGTGGATCAGATGGAGGTGTTCCTAGTGCGAGTTGTACCAGCTTGGGCACTGCCCATATTCCAATTCCTGAAAGATGGAACCTTACCCGCTGAGGTGGTGCTTTCCAGGCAGACTCAGAGGAGAGCAAAGGCATACATGGTAATCAATTTCGAGCTATACAAAAGGAGTGTGACTAATGTCCTCCAGCGATGTGTTGACCCGGAGGAAGGACTGGACATCCTCCGAGATATACACCAAGGGGAATGTGGGCACCACGCCTCATCCAGAGCCTTGGTAGCAAAAGCTTTTAGTCATGGGATTTACTGTCCAAATGCCTTGGAACAAGCAGAGGATCTAGTAAGAAAATGCAATGGTTGTCAGAGGTATGCTACCAAAACACATATGCCAATGTCGGACCTCAAGACCATACCAATTACCTGGCCATTTGCTGTGTGGTGTTTGGACATGGTTGGCCCATTGAAACCTGCGAGAGGGAACATGACCCACATCTTGGTCATGGTTGACAAGCTTACAAAATGGATTGAGGTGAAGCTAATAAGAAAATGTGATGGAGTTACGGCCGTAACATTCCTCAAAGATATCATCTTGAGATACGGTTATCCTCATAGTAGCATAACAGATAATGGCACAAATTTTGCTAAAGGAGCATTTGCACGTTTCTGCCGAGATAAGAAGATCCGGCTGGACGTTGCCTCGGTAGCCCACACCGCATCGAATGGGCAAGTGGAGAGATCCAATGGATTAGTGTTATTTGGAATAAAACCCTGGCTCATTGAGCCGCTGCAAAGATCAGCGGGGTGTTGGATAGAAGAACTACCAGCGGTACTTTGGAGTTTAAGAACAACTCCGAATCGATCAAGAGGCTATACGCCATTTTTTCTGGTATATGGGGCAGAAGCTGTATTACCAGCCGACATAGAGCATGACTCGCCTAGGGTCACCCAATACAGTGAAGCCGAAGTGCCAGAAGCCTGGCAAAATGATGTTGATCGGCTGGAAGAAGCGAGAGAACTGGCATTGTCCAGATCCGCCATATATCAGCAAAATCTCCGACGCTATAATAGCCGGAAAGTAAACCCCCGAGTTTTCGGGGAAGTTGATCTGGTACTCCGGTTGGTACAATGTACTGCTGGCATGCACAAGCTATCCCCCCATGGGAAGGGCCATTCATTGTGAGGAAAGCATTGCACAATGATTCTTATTATCTTATCTATGCAAAACCATAGGAGAAGAACAAGGCGGACAGGTCCGGAGAGGAATCTAAGCATCCATGGAATGTAGCTCTACTTCGTCCTTTCTGCACTTAGCAAAGAAGTGTGTGTACCTGAGTCTTTCATATGTCAGTATGTATGCCGGCAATGAGCCCATCCATGAAATTTTCGCACCTCGAGCAGTAACTCGGGGACTACCTTAATGATATTTGTTGTCTTCTGTATTTACTATTTATATGTCGGCTGGCGTAAGTTGCTTTTGCCTAAGCCGGATTAGTAGTGTGTGAGCACCAAAAACCCAACTCTTCGACTTGCTGCTGTCCAACAAGATTTGGCTTCATGGGAAGCAAGAGAACAAGTTTGGAATTGCATAACACATGAAAAACGAATAAGGAAAGGAACTTAATCGAGCCGACGTTTGTTATTCAGACTAAACTTAGGCTTATTTTATGTTTACTTTGCTGAATTATTTTGTGCTAAGCCTAGAGTTTCCTAGTATTGTTAAGTCAATTTTTTTAACTCAGATTTGTAAGTCATAAAACCAAACCAAGGTAGACACGAGCCAAGCCAAGAAATTGGAGGAACAAGCAAATGAAACTCGAGGACTACGCCCAAGTTAATCCGGCACAAAAACTTAGTAGCAAAATATCACTTATGTGCTTAATACAATTACACTCGGCATACCGGGGATCTGATGAAATTCAAAGTGTTTTCTGCTCAAGGAGCAACAGGAGGAGGTAATTCGGTGCCAGCGGGTGCAGCCCCAGCTTCGGTTTCAGCGTTATCTTCATCTTGCTCGACGTCCGAAGCTTTGTCCTCTTCGTCCTCACCCGAATCATTTTCGGCATTTTCAGCATTTTCGTCCTTGGCGGCGCTTAGGAAGCTTGGTCCCTCGTTCCATTGATGAACGTGGGCATATTGGATGAAGTTATGCGTGCAATCCTTGCGCCGAGCTATCCATTCCGGGTCAGTGGACCACCTTGATCCGGTGCGCATGCGCTCAAGGAGGTCGAGGTTGATCTTCTCATACCACGTAAGCACATAGTGGAGAACGATCTCATCTCTGGCGCATCCGGCAGATTCTTTCCAAAGGTAGAGCTGAGTCTCGTAGTCCATTAGTTTGGCAATGAGAGCTGCGGTCCCCTCTGGAGTATCTTCATCAGGCCAAAAGGCATTGAAGATCCGGATTGCCACGTACAGGATATCCTTGCCATAATTTTTCCCAATTTCGAAGCGAGAAAACAAGCTGACCAGCAGGTCCTCCATGTCATAAGGAATTTCTCCAGCGTTAGGAGCAATTGGGGTACCCCTCTTCTGACGGAACTAGGCGATAGTAGTGGTTGCAATGGCATTGCCCTTCGGAAATTTGCCTAAAAACTAGAGAAGTGAAGCAAGGAAAAGACAAGTGAAGCAACCCGGAGAAATTAATGCCGGATGAAGGAAAAGAACTTACGAGATATGTGGCTGTGTATCCGGGTCAGCTCCTTGGTACAATCATCACGCCTTTTCCAGAGTTGCGCAAGCTCAGTATTCGCCGACTCAAGCTTGACATCGGCCTCCTTAAAAAGTTCTTGGTCCTTGGCGATCTGGAGATTGAGGCGCTCTCATTCTTCAGTATAGTCTTGGCCTGCCTTCTCTAGTTCGGACTTGTGCTGCACCTTGAGCTTCTTCATGTCAGCCTTAAGCTTGGCAATTTCTTCGTCTTTGGTCCGGAGGAGGGCAAGCTCGTCGTCCTTCGTCTTGAGTTCAGCTTGGTGCTGCCCTGCTTGTTCGAGAAAATGCAGCATCATGTCAGGCACGGGCACACTATCTTCGAGAGAGGCTGAAATAGTTTGTTGACCCGGCAAAGCCGAGGTATGAATATTTGCCGAGCCAAGGAGAAAAGGAGATAGAGAGCATAGCAAGGTTGAGCAAGAATGACTTACCCTTTATCTGGTCCAAGTTTTTCCTCATGAGGATATTCTCATCCTCCACCCTAGCTGCGAAATCCGAGTGATGGATTATTCGGCGGAAAAAGACGAAGAGAAATGGAAAAATGCCAAGGAGAAAACTTACCCCTTTTCTCGTATTCGGCGAGACGCGCAGTCTGTTTCGCACGTAGCATCTTGTGAGTATCCAAGAGACGCTGAAACTCAGCGCTCCGGCGATTAGGGGTCACCTGAAAAAAGTACAAAAAGATAGCTTAGTCTTGTGCGTATTCGAAGTGTACAAAATCCGGGCCAAGTGGAACTTAACCCGGCTCTAGGTGTGTGCATATTCGAAGTGTACAAAATCCCGGTCAAGTGGAACTTAACCCGGCTCTAGGTGTGTGCATATTCGAAGTGTACAAAATCCCGGTCAAGTGGAACTTAACCCGGCTCTAGGTGTGTGCATATTCGAAGTGTACAAAATCCGAGCCAAGTGGAACTTAACCCAGCTCTAGGTGTGTGCATATTCGAAGTGTACAAAATCCGGGCCAAGTGGAACTTAACCCGGCTCTAGGTGTGGGTATATTCGAAGTGTACAAAATCCGGGCCAAGTGGAACTTAACCCGCCGTTAGGTGTGTGCATATTCGAAGTGTACAAAATCCGGGCCAAGTGGAACTTAACCCGGGTCTAGGTGTGTGCATCTTCGAAGTGTACAAAATCTGGGCCAAGTGGAACTTAACCCGGCTCTAGGTGTGTGCATATTCGAAGTGTACAAGATCCGGGCCAAGTGGAACTTAACCCGGCTCTAGGTGTGTGCATATTCGAAGTGATTAAGGAGTTACGTTAGTTCTCTAAGGAGCATCCGGTCAAGTAACAAGTTACTCCCCCGGAGGCTCGGGGACTAATGGCTATATCACTAATACCTACTAAATGCTAAGGAAAAGGAGAAGTAACGTACCTCCATCATCCGACCTGCAAGGTTAATTGCCTTGGCAGCGGTATTCATCTAAGCAGCAAATTCGGCGGGACCGAACTTCTCCAGAAGATCATCATTGTGGATGAACTCCGCCTTGTTCCAGTTGTTTACAAACTCGATCAAGGTCGGAGGATATCGTTCGCCGCTGAGCATGTGGGGTGCAACTAGAACCTTAGCGTGGGCTTCCCTCCTCTCAACCTAGGCAATGGCGGGGCTGGTGTGCAAAACGAGTTGCGCATCAGCTGGCTCGGCAGGGGCATCCTTCGGCGGTGGAGTCTTTTTCGGGAGCATGGACGCAAGTGTATGTTGTCCAGCCTCGATAGACGCTGCCCTGGTGGCGTCATGAGCCTTTTTTCCCTTGGGCTGCTGCTGAGAGGTGGAAGTTGATGCGGTGGATTTGCCCTTGGGAGCTGCCTTGGTGCTGCTGGTGCCTTCTCGCCGAGTCTTGGAAGACTCGGATGAGGCAGAGGGGCTTGGCGTTATTGCTGGTGCCTTCGTTGTTGCTGCTGGTGCTGGAGCTGATGCTGGTACTGATTTCCGTTTCGGCGAGGGTGCTGAAGGAACCTCGGTGGTGGCTGGTTGCGGCTGCACCGAAGAAGGAGCAACTACAGCCTCGGCAGAACCGCTTCCCCCCGTTCTGAGGTTGCCCTCCTCTAGACGAGATGGGCCAGAAACCGGAGCGCCGCTGAGCTCTCTTGAATTGGGCTCAACGGGCGTGAATCGTCGCCACGAGGGGAAGAAGGGCTATGTCGGAGCGGCGAGGCAATGCCGGTTCCACTCTGAGGAACCTTCACGGCAGCCATGCCGAATCAAATCATGAATGATGAGAAACTATAACAAAGGAAGAACAAATGAACAACAAAGGGAGAAGTGGCTTACTCATCTGAGGTCAAAGGCTCCTTGGGCTTCCGAGCCCTCTGGGTTATGGCCTTGGTTGTAGGCTTGGTGGCAGCTTTTTCTGCGGACTTCTTACACCTTTTAGGTGGCTGAGAAGGTCCGGAGGAAGAAGCATATGCGGCCCCCCTCTTCTTCGGAGCGACCGGGACAGGCTCACCCGTGGCAAGGGGAGGACCTTCATGGATCTTCCCACCGGGGTTAGCTGATGCCGGAAAAGCATAAGAAAGTGTCAAATGCCTCCATCATCACAACGTCTGAATCGTCTTCATCGTCGGGCCCATCTCTAATGGAAGAGAGTTTACCGGTGTGTCGCTTGGTCGCATCAGCCATCGGCAGGAACATCTCCTGATCCGGTTCCTCCTCGTCCGAGGCATCTCGATCAGCCGCCCATTTGAGAGAAGGCTCGGTGCCATCCTCAATGGTTTGCTGAAGAAACATCTAAGGGAAAGAAAAGGCAACAGGATTAAACCTACAACAAAAACCGACATATGATTTAATTCAGAAAAGGTTTGGGGCAGGAGACTTACCGCAGGGGGAAGCCTATCTCGGCAGAAGTGTTCGATCCCCCACGTCCACTCAACAGAGAAGTCCTTGTGGCTGGAGAAGAGGGCCTTGACTCGGCGGTAGATCTCGGTGTTGCTCAACTCAAATGAGGAGGTCCGGTTGGGGTTACGACCCCAGCTCATGTTACCGAGTTTATGCGTGCGTTTCTGGAGGGGGGAGATCCGGTTGCGGACAAAGGTGACCATTGCGTCCTCATTGCGCAATCCCAGATCCTTCAGCTCCTGGAACCTTTTGTTGACTTGGTTCGCCAGGACAGTGGGCTTCTTGGGGACCTTGTCCCACATATCCGGATTAGGAGGACCCGGAGCGTAGGCCCGCAACCGGATCAGATCTTCAGTTGTGCCGTTTCGGACATAGAAGAAGGTTCGGGCCCATCCCTTGCAAGAGTCAAGCACCGTGACTCGGGGGAAGATTGACTATTTCCTAGGAGAAATGGAGCCTGTGCCGAATTGCGTGAGCTGCTTGTCCTCCGGATTAAGCTCTATGTTCAGAATCACGTTCCGGCTGAGGCCAAAGAACTAGTTCCAGAGCTCCTTCATGGGCCACAGTCCGGCATAGCCCTCGATGGTGCAAGCGAAGGCAGAGAGAGAGGTGATGGCGTTAGCCGGAAGATGGTGCGGCTGAAGCTCATACGTGTTGAGCCAGTCGTGGAAAAAATCACTAACAGGGAGACTAAACCCGCGTTGGAAGTGGGAGAGGAATACCACATACTCACCCGAATTGGGTAAGGGGCAAGCTCTGCAACGGCAAGACGCGTGATGACGCCCTCCGGGATACGCCGGGTGCGATACAACCAATCGTGGTCGTCCTGGCACACCCAGGACCCAGCCCAGGCGCTACGGTCGGCGTTCGCCGCGTCCTCCTTCGTGTCCTGCTCCGCGACGGCGAGCTCCTCCTCTGTCATCTCAAGATCACTATCCTCACTGGCGCTAGCAGTAGTGGGGGGCAGTGGGCTGGACTGGCGAGGACCCGTGGCGGAGGAAGATGCGTGGAGGTGGCGGTGACGCCGGTGCGTGAGGAAGCAGTGCGGCGGTGGCGGAGCTACTCAAGTGCGGTGGCGGCGGCACTGTCGCTGGAGAGGAAGAGGAAGAAGAAGAGGCAGAGGGGCGCGAGAGTGGGGAAAAGACCCAAGGGGCGCGCCCCTCCCCTATTTAACCACGCCCTTGAGGGGTAGTGGGATCGTGCTATGCAGACGGGCCACACGGTGTGGCCGTGTATGACCCGGATCAACGAATCAGCAACGAGCCACAGGAAGGGCCACAGTACGCAGGAGATCCCACGACGTGACGTTATGATACAGTTAATGAGGAGGCAGGCACGAGGTGACGTGTGCTACAGTAATTTCTGACAATAACTGTGGCGGTTACTGTCGCAGGCCCTTAAAATGAGGCAAAGTAATGATTACCCTCCACGTGGGGAAGCGTACGAGAGAAGGAAGAATAACTCGGATAAGTATGAGGTGACCCGGCCAGCGAGTGAAAGCTCGGAATGTGCCAAGGGAAAGTAAACCTATGGAATCCGAGATAGGAGGTAACTCGGAAAAGGAGCAAAAAGCTCGGTGAAATTGAACCTGTTGTGGCCTTAGCGGCTAAGGCAACTAAGACTGCACCAGCTTTAGGGACTAATGTTAGGGGGATACCCCCGGGTAGGGTCACGCCAGGGTATAAAGGCCGAGTTAGCCGAGGTACGGCAAGGTCAAAGCAAGAGTTGGCCGAGTCACCTCATGGCGGGCCGAATCACGGGGTAACCCGGACCAGGGGATGTCCACCTAACTAGGTCTCAACCGACTTATGCCGTATGTTGGTAAGATGAATCTAACTTATATGCAGGTACAGGTGTGGCCGGATCAACTAGGTACGATCCGGGTTATATCAAGCTTGTAAGAGAAGGAAGGTATCTCGCTGGTCAAAGGATGACCACTGTACGTAGAGCGTGAGCGAAGCGGACAGAGGCCAGGACCACCGAGGCGTGGCCGAGAAAGGTGACGACGCCAATGTTGGATGATGCAGGCACCGCAGAGGCTCACGTAGCCTCTGCATGGATGACGCTGGGCTAAAGTGACCCGGTCGGCTTACTATTTTGGGAAGAGGCATATTTCGTGGAATATGCCTCCACGTATGGCCTAATTGGAGACCTGGCTACCCCTATATAAGGAGGGCTAGGGCCTCAGTAGAAAGGGTTGGTTTCTGGTTGATCTCTAGTTGGTTGTGATTTACTAGTGTCTTCCTGAGGGCAGGCTAGTGGGGAGAGTAAGAGAGTTCCTCTTCCTCCTCTCCCCAATACAGCTGAAGGAGCACTTGTAAAATGTGGAAGTGAATCCAATACAAAGCAACTGTGTGTGGAATCACCACACTATGTCTCCCTGGATTCCCCTAGTGCATTTAGTCCCCACCTTTAGCCTATTCATGGCATCTGCCGTGACACCACCACGACAGCCCGGCAAAACGCATCCTATTAGCTCCAGCAACCCGAATGGTATCTAGATTCTTGTTGATCATGCGGAGCCAGTCATCCGCTATAATTGGTTCAGCGCTTCTTGTGAAGGTAGGAGGGGGTGGCGGAGCCGGCTGGTTTTTGTTGTTATTGTTTTGCATATTCTGGGTGAGGAGTTGGATCAGCTAATTCCGGAGGGAGATCGTTGTTCACACGTCTTGGCAACATTTGTGGGGTTGTGGAAAAATTTAAGAGATAGATAGAAAGAATAAAGTAATAAACTCCTACCCTTATGAAAGCACACAAAGAACACAAAAATGCACATGTAGCACAAAAGTTTAACCCATAAATCATCCAAGTTTAACTAATCAATCATGTCTTGGTATTATTATTACAATTGCGAATACGTTTAACTACAAAATAAAGGTGGTCCAACTAACTACTCTACTCTTCCAAGTCATCCACTCCTTCTTCCTCAAACGAGAAGCCTTCCTTATCTAGAGTTGACTTGTATAACTCAATCTCCTTGGTTGTGGCTTCGAGCTTCTCTTGGAGGTCCTTCTTCTCATCTTGCAACTCCTTTGTAGTGACTTTGAGTTTCTCTTGAAGTACCTTCTTCTCGTCCTGCAACACTTCAACTAGGATCGACTCCTTAGTGGTTGTTTATTTCGACCAAAATATTACTTAGTGGTTGTTTTATGTTTGGGGTATCGTTGGTAACAATTTCCCATAGGTTTCAATTACTTTGGATTAATAAAATCCTAGATATGCTCATAAGGGTATCTATTCTTTAACAAAGCCACGAAACATATTCAAAACCTCTAAGCATGATATTCCAACTCTAAACAGTAGATCTCGCAATTACGAAGCCAACATGGCAAGAATCAACTAAAATGGAGTCACGGTTGATTTTCTAGAATATTAAACTACTCCAAACAATTGATTAAATATTACAAAATTATAACTGCAATATACTAGCAATTTTATTATAGACCTGTGTTCTACAACATTTTATGAATCCAACAATATATTATTTGCAATTTTTAGCCAAGTATTTGATTTACTATTGATTTTACAAGTTTAGCAATTATTCTACCCTTTTAAAACTAAATGAAGATCTATCCCGACAATACTCAACACTTGTCGCGATGCTACTAGGCGGTGTGGGTGAGTCTGCTGACTAAGTGTACTAACACGGTACATGCCACGTAGCACAATCTGACTGGGTGATACTACTTCGACACACGACCTAATCTTACACGTTAAAAACGTATCTAAAGGCTAGAGTGAGTTGGACGTGCTCACCTCTCTTCGTGACAGCAACTTGCGGCGGAGACGGTCGGTGACGATGGCCGGCGGAGGTCTCGTGGCAACCCGAGGTAACAAAGTGGTTATGGGGGTACATCAGGTCCTCGTCGTTCTCCTAGCATGGATGGCGGTGAATTTCACTTCCTCGGCTTGTGGTGGCGCTCCGCTTCTCTCCTTCATCTCCGACGGAGCTGCAGTGACATATCGAGGGCGGCAGGGGGCTCTGCTCAAAAGGGAAAAGCACGCAAGGTGGTGCGGGAGTTAGCAGCGATGCCGGAAACAAAAAGAGGGAGAATAAAGATCCTCGGAATCAATAGGGAGCTTACCTCCCGAAGCATCCACAACGGCAGGGAACGGCGAGATCGGAAATTGGCAGCCTAGGGGCGATCATGGCTAGGATTTAGGGTTTCTGGTGGACGGGGTTCGGGGCTTTAAATAGGCAGGGGAAAGTTGGGGTAGGGGTCGCTGAATCTATTCCGGTTTAGTCGGGGAGGTCGACCCTGGAGTGGTGGTGTTGTCGAGTTTGGTGAGGACTCTATGGTGGCGATGACTAGTGGGCCCACGCTGTCAACGGGTGCAACTGGCGATTCATGCGGCTGGTGCTGTGGCTCTGGGCTGGCCCGTTTGCATGGCGTTGAGCGTGCTCGGTAGAGAAGGGAGGGAAATAGAGTTGGACTGGGTCGGGTTGGCGCTTAGGTTAGATTAGCTAGTTTGTTTTTATTCCTTTTATTATATTCTATTTAACATTTCTCTTAATAACTTTTGCAATACAATTCCAAATTCAAAGAATTTGGTCTCTAAAAATTCATAAAAATAATTAGATCATATTAGGATCATAAAAGTAAACTTTTGCAAGGATTTTTGAAGGCTAGTTTTTATAAAACCCCTTCTTGCCCTCACAGGCTTATTTAGGAAAATAATATAGAGTTTTAAGAAATGAGTTTTAGATGCAACAACTGTGTGATGTCATGATGTACGATGAATGCATGCTACTAGTAACATCTTAAATATAAAATTTGGGATGTTACATATTTTAAGCAAATAAATCATTTGGGGGAGAGAGAGAGCTCTCAATAAAGCACAGACAAGCTATGTTAGGGTCATCATAGAACTTGTAAGGCTACTATAGTATTCATTCTTATTTTACAATCACAACCTCAACCTTTGCATCATAGGTAAGGCCAAGAAATCAAGAATAGCAAACTTTTCTTAATAGTTTTAGATAAAGGGCAAGAAAAAGGAATCAAGAAGGAAGCGAGAGAGGAGAGGGGTTTCTCTCAGTCTTGCAACGAGCTGCTTTACAAAATCATCATAGAGCAATAAAAAGACTCGAATAATAGCATATGTTCTTGTTAAACTAGCACAACCAACAACATATCATATCACTATGGAGTATAATACTGTGCAGACTCTAGTGAGGCACCACAGTAGTATATCCACAATAGGAGAAGCCATTATAGATTACACTAGTAACATATGTTGTTATCAATATTTAATGCCTCAGTCTCTTCCCTCATTGTCCTAGAACTTTCAAGTTTTTAGTTTGCATCTAAATCATCTCAAGTAAATGATTCAATTTCCATCCATTCAAAGATTGAAGTGAGGCAGATCTTGTTAGAAAAACAACCACTGTGCACACTCTACTTAGAGGCATCCCAGTGGCCGTTATACTAACATAAGCCACATATATTTTTATCCAGGGATGATGCCCCATCTTGGGCATCACTGACATGGCCTAGAAACAAGTACAACATCTGATCTTGTCAAGATTTATTCCATAAAGATTAGAGCCAGACAAGAAATTCCTAAAAGTGATACAAGCAACCAATTCCAAATTTGATATGCAACTATGATAATCCTAGGAGATCAAGTGGGGTCAATTTATACCACATTAAACCAATTGAGAGGAATGGAATATACATATATAAGAATACTTATCAAGTATATGTTACAAGAGCTAAATCATTTTCCTAGTTCAAGGGACACTAGGAATCATATGCATTATCCACTATCATGCTGGCAATACCAGGAGCATCTGCTAGTTTAGTTTACCATATGGACTCACAACAGAACATCAACAAATTCAAGTAGTTAAGTGAAATAAATCATTTTCCTAGAATAACTACTAGGAATCATCCAAAGGTAGACTTCTGCCATACTAATCTTACAGAAAAACCTCAGCAAACCATTTTACTAAGCAATCTAATTAAATAAGGATTAAATCCTTAAGGAAGTATTTAGGGTACATCTTAAATTTTGATCACTATTAATCAACAGATCATATAAGAACAATTTCTAACATTCAAAATATGTATCAAGGGCTTGTATAAGATAACATGCACCTACTCTCATTGAGATAATATCAACACTCCTCCTAGAAACTTGAACATAATAAAGCCATAAAATGGAATTATAATCTCAACATCATTCCCACAAGTCATGGAAGGTTGTAGATATTACCAACATCACTCAAGTATCATGAGTGTAACATTTTTAACAGAGAACAACTAGGATTACCACGAATGAATCAATATAACTAAGGTATAGCTAGTGGATCGACTAACATGGCCACCATAGAAATTATTGCTAAGTAATTCACAAACCGAATCTGTCATAACATGATAGGATTACCAACCATACCAAGTAAGCTATTGAAATGTTTAAGAATAATCAATGAGAGAAGGAACCCTAGATCATGAACACACTCTGGTGTTGGTTGAAACCCGAAGGAGGGTCATACTCAGAGCATATGAGAGGGGGGAAACAAAAAAGGTGACCTACCTGGTGCTGAATTGTAGCTCACCGGAGAGGAAGGAGATGGCGGTGTTGTAGAGGAGACGTCAAGCACGACATGGTGACATGGCGGCACGAGGAGCACCATGGCACTCGACTCGGGCTGAGCCACACCCGCCGCCGCACCACAACACTACCATCATCCCCATGTTTCCACTTCATCAAGGACCGATAGACCACTAGAGAGTGGCAGAATCGAGTTATCCGTAACCCTAATCGCTAGTCGAGGAGGCGGCACGACTAAATGAGGAAGTGCCAACCAAATCGAGTTTGACCCGATGAATCAGTGGTCAGCACCGCGTCAATTTCCACTAGCGGCAGCGGCCAACATGACAGAAGTTGTCGGATCGAGTGCTAATGGCGGTGGCACCATGGCTATCGTTGGAGAGAAAGGAAGGGGAAGAGATCGTGAAAGAGTGGGCTAGGTCTGGGTCGAACCGACCCAGTGAACCAAGTCATGTGGTATAACCCAAACTTGTGGGATGACCAGCGGGTCAAATTCGCCGATAGGCCCGACCTAGTAGAAAGATAAGAAAGTAAAATAAATAAAAAGGTAAAATAAAAAAGTACCAAAATAACCTTGAGATTGTTTTAGGCCTAGAAAACAGACCAACAGACCCAACAGAGGCCCAACATACCACAGACCCTAGCAATGTGCAAGCAGAGACCGAATGAGACAGACCGGGAGTTCTTAACCCGTTGGTGCACTGTGCGAAACTCCTGTGAGGGTGTAATTGAGTCACAGGCCATAGCTTGGTTTGCTCAGGGGTGCAGGTATGCAAGCATGCTATGGCAAAGGTTGCAAAGAGATATGCCAACTACTTTGGCAGAAACGATCCGAATTACTGATTCGTATGCCTTGGGTGATCCGACTCAGCCTAGGCTCGTGTCAAACGAGTCAAGCAAAGAGTACTACTAGCGAGATGGAGCCGGATCATCTCGGAGGAATGATTACCGAGGTAAAAGAAGAGATGATAGACCGGATTACTGGTACAGTTCGGAACAAGTTGCTGCTGTGAATCAAGATCAACTTGGTGCGGGAAGCAACCAGCGTCAGAAAACTGGAGGAGAGCAATGGACCCCAAGGAATGATGGCAAGAAAACTTGGACGCCAAAGCAGAAGAAACCGTGGCAAGAAAAGAAGGACCGTCTGAGGTATACCTATGAGGCAATGTTGGATCAGCCGTGTAAGTTTCACACGCCAAATTCGAGTAACCCAGCGGGTCACACAACCAGGCAATGTGAATGGATGTGAAAGATAGAACAAGGTGGTTCGGGGAATGCTCAGGCACCACGGAATGATCACCCTCGGCAGGAGTTACCCTGGCAGCAATTGCTCTCCGGAGCAAACACGCAACAGTTAATGTTGCCTCCCCCTCTGCCGAGGTATGACAACCATGAGAGAAGGGATGCTTTGCATCAAGTGGAGGATCAGCATCAACCGGATCAGAGGTACCCCGGAAATGAGGGGAGAAATGAGTACAGAGAGCATCATCAGCGTTACTGTGTGTTCACCACAAAAGAGACAGACATAAAGAGCTTGCAGCGCCGACACATGGAAGTCAATGCGTTAATGCCAGCAGTGACGAGGTATATGCGTTGGTCAGGCCAAGAAATTACCTGGAGTATCAAAGATCATCCCAAGCTTATGCCAAGTCCTGGTTCGTCTGCACTAGTGTTGGACCCAACATTGATTGGGCCAAGCATCAATGTGAGGTTCTCAAAGGTACTGTTTGACAATGGAAATAGCATAAATATCATGTACTTGGACACAATGCGCATGTTGGGTATCTCGGAGAACGTGCTCCAAGCTACAAGGACAACTTTCCATGGCATTGTGCCAGACATTTCTTGTGAGCCCATAGGCAAGGTCCGGGTTGACGTATTGTTCGGCACAAGAGATAACTGCCGGACTGAGAATTTGGAGTTCGAGGTTGTAAATTTGGAGAGCGCATATCACGCGTTACTCGGCAGGCCAGCTATGAACAAGTTCATGGAAAGTACTCATATTAGTTACTTGAAAATGAAGTTGCCCGGGCCAAATGGTGTGATTACCATAATTGATGATTTCCGACGTTCCATTGAGTGCGTGTCTGCCGGGTCTAACCTGGCCGAGTCACTCGTGATTGCGCAAGAAAAGAGAAAGATCCAAGAGGTGGCGGCATTGGCTCAGTCCGCGCAGCAATATATGCCGGCGCTGAGTAACACGCATGGTAGTGTTTCGTTCCAAGCGACAAAAGATACCAAGAAAGTGCCTGTTGATGATATGTTCCCAGAGCGCACCGTAACAATTGGTGCCGGGTTAAATGACAAATAGGAAAGCGAGCTCGTCAACTTCCTCCGTGAGAATCGGGATATTTTTGCTTGGTCCACATAGGACTTGCAAGGTGTTCCCAGGGAGTTGGCCGAGCACTCTTTGAATGTGAGACCCGGAGCTAAGCCGGTGAAGCAACCTCTCCGCCGCTTCGCCAAAGACAGGAGAAAAGTTATAGGAGATGAGATAGCTCGGCTGCAGCAGCTGGATTTATCATGGAAGTACTTTACCCGGATTGGCTGTCTAATCCGGTGCTGGTGGAGAAGAAGAAGGATGATCCGAAAGTGGCCGTGGTTTGACCTATGTGTATTGGTTACACGAACCTGAATAAGGTGTGTCCAAAAGATCCATTCCCACTGCCAAGGATAGACCAAGTCATAGATTCTATTGCTGGGTGTGAGTTGTTGTCATTCATTGATGCATATTCTGGTTTCCACCAGATACCTCTGAACCCAAGTGATCAAATAAAGACTGCGTTTATCACCCTGTATGGGGCTTATTGTTATCGCCCCATGCCTTTTGGTTTACGTAATGCAGGGGCAACGTACCAAAGATGTATGCATAAATGTTTGCATGACCAAATTGGTCAAAATGTGCAGGTATATGTGGATGATGTTGTTATAAAGACCAAGGAAAGCAAAATGCTCCTTGACGATATCAGGCAGACATTCGTGAACCTAAGGAGGTTCTGAAAGAAGCTTAATCCGGAAAAATTTACCTTCGGTGTCCCAGCTGGAAAATTACTCGGATTTCTTGTCTCCAGCCGAGGTATCGAAGTTAATCCAACTAAAATCCGGGCCATAGAGCGAATGGAACTGCCGAAATGCCTTAACGATGCCCAGAACTTCACTGGTTGTCTGGCATCCTTAAGTCGGTTTCTATGTCGGTTGGGAGAAAAGGCACTGCCTCTCTATCAACTCATGAAAAAGTCGGACAAGTTCATTTGGATGCCGCCGGCGAATGAAGCCTTGGTCCAATTAAAGAAGATGTTAGCCACTCCACCAGTGTTAGCCTCTCCACTATCAAAGGAGCCAATGTTGCTCTATATAGCCGCAACCAACCGAGTTGTAAGTGCAGTAATTGTGGTAAAGCGCGACGAAGAAGGTATGTCAGTGCAAAGGCCGGTGTATTACCTAAGCGAGGTATTATCCGCATCAAAGCAAAATTATCCGCACTATCAGAAAGTGGCATATGGTGTGTACATGTCGGCTAAGAAGCTAAAACACTATTTTGAGGAGCACCCCATCAAAGTAATATGTGAAGATCACATATCCGAGATAATGACTGACAAGGATGCAAGTGGTAGGATTGCAAAATGGGTAATCAAGCTAGCTCCTTATGCGCCACAATATGACAGAAGAGAAGCGATCAAGTCTCAGGCTATAGCTGACTTTTTCGTGGATTGGGCTGAGGTGCAATATGAACCACCATTACCAGATCCGAACTATTGGAGGATGCACTTTGACGGATTAAAAAAAAACCGGGTTAGGCGCCGGAGTAGTACTTACCTTGCCAAAAAATGACCAGCTAAAGTATGTGCTGCAGATTCACTTCGCAGCGTCAAATAATGTCGCTGAATATGAGGCACTTGTACATGGGCTCAAAGTGGCAAAAGAAATTAAGATACGTCGGATCCAATGCTTTGGCGACTCGGATTTGGTGGTTCAGCAAGTGTCAGGGCTGTGGGACGCTCTTGATCCAAATATGGCATTATACAAATTCCATGTGCAGAAGATATCTGGTTACTTTGAGGGATGCGAATTTCACCATGTACCCCGGGTGGAAAATGAGGCTGCCGACGTATTGTCGAAGCTCGGATCAACCCGAGAAGCAATTCCACCGGGTGTAGCATTAGAGCACCTCAGAAAACCATCTATCAGGCCGTCCCCTGAAACTAACTCAATCTACGTCCCGGAAGATCCTGAGTCTAGAGCTGTACCCATGGACATTGACGTGAGAAGTGGTACGCGAAACCCGGGAACTACCTCGGCGAACCCGGGGACTGCTTCGCAAGACCCGAGCACTGCTCAGCGTGATCCGGCTGAAGTTATGTCGGTGGATCAGATGGAAGTTCATGAGGAGGTGTTCCCAGTTCGAGTCGTATCAGCTTGGGCACTGCCCATATTCCAATTCCTGAAAGATGGAACCTTACCCGCTGAGGAGGTGTTTTCCAGGCAGATATAGAGGAGAGCAAAGGCATACACGATAATCCATTCCGAGCTATACAAAAGGAGTGTGACTAACGTCCTCCAGCGATGTGTTAACCCGGAGGAAGGACTGGACATCCTCCGAGATATACACCAAGGGGAATGTGGGCACCACGCCTCATCCAGAGCCTTGGTAGCAAAAGCTTTCCGTTATGGGTTTTACTGGGCAAATGCCTTGGAACAAGCATAGGATCTGGTAAGAAAATGCAATGGTTGTCAGAGGTATGCTACCAAAATGCATATGCCAATGTCGGAGCTCAAGGCCATACCAATTACCTGGCCATTTGCTGTGTGGTGTTTGGACATGGTTGGCCCGTTCAAACCTGCGAGAGGGAACATGACGCACATCTTGGTCATGGTTGACAAGTTTACAAAATGGATTGAGGTGAAGCTAATAGGAAAATGTGATGGAGCTATGGCTGTAACATTCCTCAAAGATATCATCTTGACATACAGTTATCCTCACAGTATGATAACAGATAATGGCACAAATTTTGCTGAAGGAGCATTTTTACGTTTCTGCCGAGATAAGAAGATCCGGCTAGACGTTGCCTCGGTAGCCCACCCGCATCGAACGGGCAAGTGGAGAGATCCAATGGATTAGTGTTATCCAAAATAAAACCCTGGCTCATCGAGCCGCTGCAAAGATCTGCGGGGTGCTGGATAGAAGAAGTACCAGCGGTACTGTGGAGTTTAAGAACAACTCCGAATCGATCAACATGCTATACGCCATTTTTCTGGTATATGGGGCAGAAGTTGTATTACCAGCCGACTTAGAGCATGACTCGCCTAGGGTCACCCAATACACAGAAGCCGAAGTGCAAGAATCCCGGCAAAATGATGTTGATCTGCTGGAAGAAGCAAGAGAACTGTCATTGTCCAGATCCGCCCAATATATCAGCAAAATCTCTGACGCTATCATAGCCGGAAAGTAAACCCCCAAGTTTTCCCGGAAGGTGATCTAGTACTCCGGTTGGTAGAATGTACTGCTGGCACGCACAAGCTATCCCCCCCATGGGAAGGGCCATTCATTGTGAGAAAAGCATTACACAATGATTCTTATTATCTTATCGATGCAAAACCACAGGAGAAGAACAAGGCGGACAGGTCTGGAGAGGAATCTAAGCGTCCATGGAATGTAGCTCTACTTCGTCCTTTCTACACTTAGCAAAGAAGTGTGTGTACCCGAGTCTCTCATATGTCGGTATGTATGCCGGCAATGAGCCTATCAAGGAAATGTTGGCACCTCGAGCAGTAACTCGGGGACTGCCTTAATGATATTTGTTGTCTTCTGTATTTATTATTTATACGTCGGCTGGCGTAAGTTGCTTTTGACTAAGCTGGATTAGTAGTGTGTGAGCACCAAAAACCCAACTCTTCGACTTGCTGTTGTCCAACAAGATTTGGCTTCATGGCAAGCAAGAGAACAAGTTTGGAATTGCGTAACACATGAAAAACGACTAAGGAAAGGAACTTAATCAAGCCGACGTTTGTTATTCGGACTAACCTTAGGATTATTTTTATGTTTACTTTGCTGAATTATTTTGAGCTAAGCCTAGAGTTTCCTAGTATTGTTAAGCCAATTTTTGAAACTCGGACTCGTAAGTCATAAAACTGAACCAAGGTAGACACGAGCCGAGCCAAGAAATTGGAGGAACAAGAAAATGAAACTCGGGGACTACACCCAAGTTAATCTGGCACAAAAACTTAGTAGAAAAATATCACTTATGTGCATAATACAATTGCACCCGGCATACCTGGGATCTGATGAAATTCAAAGTGTTTTATGCTCAAGGAGCAACAGGAGGAGGTAATTCGGTGCCAGCGGGTGCAGCCCGAGCTTCGGTTTCAACGTCATATTCATCTTCCTCAACGTCCGAAGCTTCGTCCTCTTCGTCCTCACCCGAATCATTTTCGGCATTTTCAGCATTTTCGTCCTCGGTGGTGCCTAGGAAGCTTGGTCCCTCATTCCATTGATGAATGGAGGCATATTGGATGAAGTTATGCGCGCAACCCTTGCGCCGAGCTATCCATTCCAGGTCTGTGGACCACCTTGATCCGGTGCGCATGCGCTCAAGGAGGTCGAGGTTGATCTTCTCATACCACATAAGCATGTAGTGAAGAACGATCTCCGCTCCGGCGCGTCTGGTAGATTCTCTCCAAAGGTCGAGCTGAGTCTCGCAGTCCATTAGCTTGGCAATGAGAGCTACGGTCCCCTCCGGAGTATCTTCATCAGGCCAAAAGGCATTGAAGATCCGGATTGCCATGTCCAGGATATCCTTGCCATAATTTTTCACAACTTCGACGCGAGAAGACAAGCTGACCAACAGGTCCTCCATGTCGTAAGGAATTTCTCCAGCGTTAGGAGCAATTGGGGTACCCCTCTGCTGTCGGGGGGATGATCCCCAGATACCCTAACGGACAAGAAACGTGCAGTCGGATCGCGTCCGGCTCACCAGATGCAGCCGGACAAGGCAAGCCAGGTCGGCTACCACACGGTAGCCGGATCAACAAGAAGCAGCCGACTACGACGACATAGCCGGAACCAATCAAGGAGACAGGATGACGTGCGTATCAATGCACGGTACGCCCTGCACGATGACAAGACCGTCCATTACTCGTCCATACCTAAGACTTTGCGAGGATGACGCAGGAACAGTGGCCCGATGCTGATGACAGCTTGCACCGCGTCCACTGTGCCTACGACAGCCATACCGCTCACACTCTGATGGGACATACCGTACCTGATACTGTTGATGACCAATCGGCTGGGACCCGCGTGTGGGGCCCGCCAGTCGGATTGGCCAGTGAGACCGTTGCCTCTGCTTATATAAGGACAGGCAAGGCCTCAGTAGTAAGGGTTGGGCTCATTGCATTTAAGGTAGTAGCTAAAGAATACAGCTCAAGGAGCACTTGTAGTTCTTGTATCCCCCATCCGCCAGGAGTAGGAGTTTTACCTCCTCATGAGGGCTCCGAACCTGGGTACTTCCTGCGTCCCGTTACGCTTGCTTGTATCCAATCACGCATGTCGACGCCGTCGATAGTTTCCCTGCTATTCCCCACACCTCTATCTAACCTTCTTAGGTACTGCCGTTCCCAATACAACGACAGTTGGCGCCCACCGTGGGGCAAGATGGCTTCGACTGGAGTCACGTTCCGCATGGGACCCCGCACTTCAGCCTGTGAGCGCGTGGCCTCCCGCCTGGTGCTCACGCTCGGCAAGTTTGACTGCGTCATCGACAACGCTTCTTGCTTCGCCGGAACCTCCTTCCCAGCGAACGGCACCATCCTGCTATTCGGAGACCTCCCCGTCTATGTCGCCACCGTTCCGGAGCATTTCCCTAGGGAAATTGTCTCTGTTGCGGAGCTGCCGCATCCGGGCGGTAGTGCCTCCATCGTGTCCTGTGGCGTGGAGGTCATGATGGCTGGCTCCAGTTCTTACCCCCGCCAGCCGCGGGAGCGAGGCGTGGATGAGGTCGGAACTTCCGCCCCTCTGCAGCCTCGGAACCCGGTGGAGGATACCATTGATCGGCTCCTGACGCCGGTTAACCTCGGGGATAACCCAGAGGAGGCAGAGGCCAACTTCAGCATGGAGAGACAGATCCTCCTCCAGGAGGCCATGGAGCTGGCGGTAGCCCGCAAGAAACTCAAGATCACCCGGCGCGAGTACAACCGCACGCACGGCTTCACTCCGGCTACCGCGGAGTCGAGCCGGCGCGGCCAGGTGCGGCGCCGGGGCGGCGAGCTAGGCGGTAGGATGGAAAAGGATGGGGAGCCGGATCCTGCGCCCGCCCTCATCCGGCCCACCTACAGCACGCCCATCAAGAACCTGCGCGCGGCGCGAGCCGCGACACAGGAACTGCCCAACCTGGAGGGCGAGGAGCGAGCCCGCCAGCACGCTCGCGTGCAGGAGCTCGTCTGCGATCTGACACCAACCGGCAAATGCAGGAGGACCCCAGCTACTCAAGGGGGAGCAAGCTGCCTGCCAACAGCAGGGACGCGCCATGCGACACCCAGCAGGCGTCCTCCCCTCAGCCGTCTAAGGCCCGCATCAGGCGTCGCAGCTCTGGCAACAAGGGCCAGCCGCGCCAGGAGCAGACGGTGAACAGCAACCCGCCGCCTCCCACTCCACCAACCAGAGCGCCTAGGCCCGCCGGTTCCTGTCTCTCGGGTCAGGTGGGAGCGCCCAACCCGGATTGTCCGGATGCCCGTGACCGCATCGAGTTCCTCGCTGAAGCGTGTGTCACAGAGGAAGAAGATTCTACCGGTCCGGGTTTTTTGGACCCCGCATCCGGAATGAGCCGCTTCCGGATAAGTTCTCCCTGCCCAGGGACACCCCCAAGTACGACAGCAGTATGAAGCCAGAAGATTGGCTGACCGACTATGCTACGGCAGTCGGCATCGCCCATGGGAACAAGCGCACAGCCGTGCGCTACGTCCCCCTTATGCTATCCGGATCAGCAAGGACGTGGCTCAACAGCCTCGCGCCCAACAACATCAACGCCTGGCCTAACTTCGAGAAGGTATTCGTCCGAAACTTCAATGGCACGTACGAGCGTCTGGGGCACCCACGCAACCTGGCCTTGTGTGTCTAGGGTGACCGCGACACTGACCGCGAGTACCTCGCCAAGTGGACGGAGCTATGCAACACCTGTGAGGGCATCCTCGAGATCCAAGCCATCAGTTTCTTCATCGAGGGTTGCCGAGAAGGCACCATGCTTCGCCACAAGCTATTGTTTGACAAGCCGAAAACCATGACGGAACTCATGACGGTTGCGGACCAGTCATCCATCGCAGATGCCGCCATGAAGAATCCCCTACGAGTAAATGCTGACAGGCATCCGACTCCTACGGAGCCGGCTCACGACCGTTCGAGCAATCCGGCTGGCGAAGCCGGATCCTCCAGGCGCCACGGCAACAACAACCGGTTCCATGGGGACCGCGAATCCGGGCAACAGAAGCCCCACTACCACGCGCGGCAGGTCAATGCCATGGAGGGTGCGCCCGACGCACCGGCTAACGATGCAAGGAGGCAAAGCGATGGCTCACCTTCGACCATATGTTTGACGGCCCATGCAAGTGGCACAGCGGTCCCTTCAAACCGGCTACTCACACCACTCGGAATTGCAGCTAGACCCGCCACCTAAAAGACCAGGCTAACCAGCCTTCTCTCCCCCCGCCCCTCCTACTGGACCACCACCACCGGCTACGGGGGCCGGTAATGATGGTAATGGCGGCAACGGCGGCAACAACAACAATGGCTACCCCCAGCCGCACGCCGCCTACCACATCTTCGAGACAGAGCTAGACGACAAGCACAGCCGCAGGCGATGCTCCAAAGGAGGTCAATGCCATCGTCTCTCCGGTCCCCCAGTACCTAAACTGGTCGGAAACCCCCATCACATGGAGCCGCGCAGACCAGCGGGAGCAGCTATCGACTCCCGGGGGCTACGCCATGGTGCTCGACCCCCTCATCGTCTCCAACGCACGTACCTGCTGATTCTCGCGCGTCCTCATCGACGGAGGCAGCAGCCTCAACCTCCTCTACCAGTCCTTGCTGGAGAAGCTGGGCATTCGCAAAAGCGAACTACGCCCGTCTACCACAATGTTCCACGGCGTACTGTCGGGGCCAGCCTGCGCCCCGCTGGGGAAAATCCAGCTGGACGTCATCTTCGGGACCGAGGAGAACTTCTGCCGCGAACCAATCTAGTTCGAGGTGGTAAACCTGACGAGCTCTTACCATGCTCTCCTCGGGTGCCCCGCCCTCGCCAAGTTCATGGCCATACGCGTACCTCAAGACGAAGATGTCGGGACCCCATGGCGTGATCACCGTCGCCGGTTGCTTCAGGCGGTCGATGGAGTGCGCCTCAGCCGGTTCCAAACTGGCAGAGGCCCTCATCATAGCCGAGTAGAAGCGTGTGATCATGGACAATGTGGCCATGGCCCAGAAGGACATGCCGGCTAGCAGCAAACCGGCTGGAGAAGGAGCTTTCCAGCCGGCAAGGGAGACAAAGAGGATCCTGCTCGACCCCCCATTGGTGCCGGCTTGGACAACAAATAGGAAGGCGCGCTCGTCGACTTCCTCCATGAGAATCGGGACATCTTTGCATGGTACCCCAAGGACATGTCGGGTGTGCCGAGGGAGTTCGCCGAGCACTCACTTCATGTGCGGTCGAATGCCAAGCCGGTCAAGCAACCTCTGCGCCGGTTCGCAGAGGAGAAGAGGAAGATAATTGGTGACGAGATCACCCGGCTCCTTGCAGCTGGGTTCATCATGGAAGTGTACCACCCGGACTGGTTGGTGAACCCAGTCCTGGTGCTGAAGAAGAACAAGACCTAGCGCATGTGTATCGACTACACTAGCCTGAACAAGGCATGCCTGAAAGACACCTTCGCCTTGCCCCGTATCGATCAAGTCATCGATTCCACGGTCGGCTGTGAATTGTTGTCTTTTCTAGATTGCTATTCTGGTTATAATCAGATCCGGTTAAATCCGGCTGATCAGATTAAGACATCATTTATCACCCCCTACGGGGCTTTCTGCTACGTAACCATGCCTTTCAGTCTAAAGAATGCAGGTGCTACCTATCCGCGCTGCATGCAGAAGTGCTTGCACTCGCAGATAGGCCGACACGTGCATGCTTATGTGGACCATGTGGTCATCAAGACCAAGGAGAAGCGCACCCTCCTCGAGGACCTGGGAGAGACATTTGGCAACCTCCGCCAGTACCAGATGAAGCTGAACCCAGAGAAGTGCGTCTTTGGAGTGCCATCTGGTCAGCTCCTCGGCAAATCCGGAGAAGATTGCGGCAATCGAGAGGATGCAGCCGCCCAGGAGCCTGCTTGGAGTCCAAAAGTTCACGGGATGCCTGGCCTCCCTCAGTCGTTTCGTCAGCCGGCTGGGGGAGAAGGCACTCCTGTTGTACCAGTTGATGAAGAAGACAGACAAGTTCTCCTGGACTTCGCAAGCCGACACCGCATTTCATGACCTCAAGCGCATGCTATCCACAACGCCGGTTCTAGCCACGCCGGCTAGCAAGGAGCCGATGTTGCTCTATATAGCAGCCATCAGTCGGGTCATCAGCGTCGTCCTGGTGGTGGAGCGCCCCGAGGAAGGCAAGGCTCAGCCGGCTCAGAGGCTCGTCTACTACCTTAGTGAGGTTCTCTCCCTCTCCAAGCAGAACTACCCCCACTACCAGAAGATGTGCTACGGCGTGTACCTGACATGCAAGAAGCTCAAGCACTACTTCCAGGAGCATCCGATTAAGGTCGTGTGCACCGCAGCCCTTTCGGAAATCATCGGCAACAAGGACACCACCGGCCGAGTCGCCAAGTGGGCCATCGAGCTCGCCGCCTTCTCCATCCAGTACGAGCCCCGGCTCACGATCAAGTCGCAAGCATTAGCGGACTTCCTCGTTGACTGGGCTGAGACCCAGTATCTTCCACCGGTTCCAGATTCGGACCACTAGAAGATGCACTTCGACGGATCGAAGATGCTCGGGGGCTTGGGAGCTGGCATCATGCTCACCTAACCCAAGGGAGACCGGTTGGAGTACGTGCTGCAGATCCACTTCAAGGCCTCCAACAACGTAGCCGAATACAAGGCGCTGGCACACGGACTCCGGCTAGCCAAGGAGATCGGTGTCACCCGGATCCTTTGCTTCGGTGATTCAGATCTGGTGGTGCAGCAAGTGTCTGGAGAATGGGACACCAAAGATGCAAACAAGGCCCTCTACCGGTTCCACATCCAGAAGCTCATCGCCTCCTTCGACGGATGTGAATTCCACCACGTCCCCCGCGTCAACAACAAGGCACCCGATTTGCTCGCCCGAATCAGATCCACTAGGCAGGCGATCCCACCGGGGGTCTCCTTGGAGCACCTGCGCAAGCCCTCCATCAACCCGTGACCTGAGTCGGATTCCATCATATGGGCAGGAACCGCTCCGGCTGACGGACTGGCAGAAGCGGAGCCGGCAGAACCTCCAAAGAAGAAGACCCACACAAACTCCGGAAAGGCAGTGCCCTCTGACTCGCAAGACCCGGGGGCTGCCGGTCCGTCAATCAGCTCGGGGGCTGCCGTCCCGGGTACGTCACCCGGACGACCCCCGACATCCATCGACCGGAGAGAGGGAGCATCCTCTTCATTCGGGAAGTGCCATCCTAGACACAACCCTTTATGAACTACATCGACAACGGAGAACTTCCGGATGACGAGGTGGAAAGCAGGCAAATCCGGCACCGCGCGCACACGTACACCATCATCAACGGCGAACTGTACAAGCACAGCATGTCCGGCATTTTTCAAAGGTGAGTCGATGTAGACACGGGCTACTGGCTACTCAAGGACATCCATCAGGGCGAGTGCGGGCACCACGCTTCGTCAAGGGTGATAGTCACCAAGGCGTTTCGCCATGGTTTCTATTGGCCCACCGCCCTCGAGGACGCTGAGCAGCTGGTTCGTGCGTGCAATGGGTGCCAACGCTTCGGGCAGCTCAGGCACATGCCAACTTCGGTACTCAAGACCATACCAATCACCTAGCCCTTCGTGGTTTGGGGCCTCGACATGGTCGGTCCCTTCAAGCGAGCACGCGCGGGTATGACCCATCTGTTGGTGGCGGTGGATAAATTCACGAAGTGGATCGAGGCCAAGCCTATCTGGATGCTGGACAGGGCGACAGTCGTCACCTTCTTCACCGACATCATCAACCGATTCGGCTACCCAACAGCATAATCACCGACAACGGCACAAACTTTGCCAAGGGGGCCTTCGCCCGGGTCTGCAGCAACAAAGGCATCTGCCTGGACCTCGCCTCCGTCGCGCACCCGCAGTCCAACGGGCAAGTCGAAAGAGCAAACGGCTTGGTGCTAGCCGGTATCAAGCCATGCCTCATTGAGCCATTGGAGCGGTCACCCGGATGCTGGATCGAGGAGCTTCCATCTATGCTATGGAGCCTCCGCACCACGCCGAATGGATCAACCGGCTACACCCTGTTCTTCCTGGTCTACGGGTCGGAAGCCGTCCTCTCCGCGGACATCGACTTCGACTCACCGCGCAAGGTCCTATACGACGAAAAGGCCAACCGGGAGGCGCGGGAGGACGGACTGGACCTTCTGGAGGAGGCCCGCGAGATAGCTCTGTCTAGGTCAGCCTTGTACTAGCAATGGCTACGCCGCTACCATTCAGGCCGGATCCGCCCAGTCGCGTTCCGCGAAGGCGACCTAGTTCTCCGGCTGGTGCAAGACACGAAGGGCATGCACAAGCTATCACCACCTTGGGAGGGCCCCTTCATCATCAGTCGGGCACTGCCCAATGACTCCTACTACCTCATTGACGCGCAGCAGCTGTGCAAGAACAAGATGGACATGTGAGACGAGGAAACCGAGCGTCCCTAGAACGCGGCCTTGCTGCGCCCGTTTTACACCTAGACGCCAGACGGTGTACGTATCCCGCAAACCCTATGAATAAAAATGCGGACCCCTACGAGATGCTCGGTGGCTCCTTGCTAGAAATGTGTTTTGCATCTATTTTCGGTTCTGATTTTCTGTCTCCGGCAACCCCTACCCTGGGGCTCACCGGCTGACCTGACCTGCTAAGTCAACAAACCGACTCAGTAGTGTGCGACGATGTCAGAGGCCCACTCTTCGTCTCAGCTATAGACCGCAACCTGGCTGTCCGCCTAGCAAGAGAAAAAGCCCGAGACATCCCACACGAAAAACTAGGAGGAGACGCGACAGACCGGGCGTCCCGGCCTTGCAACTAGCTTAATCCAATCCGATTACTAAGTCGTTAGTACCGTGCGCAATGTATTGTCAGCTCCCTTTGATTCCGGTTGCAGACCTCAACCCGGCTGCCCGGCAAGGACGCAACGAAAATAGCAAAGCACACGGGAAAGCGACCAAGTGTCCAGAAAGGCGCAAGCTAGTTTTCAAAAAAACAAATCCATTTTCCGCCTATAATTTGGCAGACTAACCTATTAACCGGTGAGGATGTATGTGTACGTATATTCTTGTCCGACTACCTTGAGTCGGAATTCAGGTAGAAAAGGAGAAGAAGATTCGAAGTCCTTGCCTTCATCAAGCGCTCCGAATCTCGGGGGCTACACCCACTGGGTGCGCTCGCGCCCCCAGTGGAATCTTGTAGTTCCTGACTGGCTAAAGGTGTTTAGCCGGCCGTTTAGAGCCCAGGTGAGGGCAAGGCAGGAGCAAGAGAAGGAAAGAAAGATTCGAAGCACCTGGCTATGCCAGCTACTCCGAATCTCGGGGGCTACACCCAGTGGGTGCACTCGCGCGCCCCCACTGGAATGCTAGTTCCCTCGGCAAAAGGTGTTCAACAAGTGAAAGCAGCTGACTAAGACGAGTCTAATCGGATAAAATTAGAAGATTTGGGGAAAAGAAGGAAGATTCGAAGCACCTGGCTACGCCACCTACTCTGAATCTCGGGGGCTACACCTAGTGGGTGCGCTCGTGCGCCCCCACTAGAATGTTAGTTCCCCCGGCTAAAGGTATGTAGTCGGGCGAAGTTAGCCGGATAAAGTCAACCGGGGAAATGTGGAAAGAAAATGCACAGCACACAAGATGAAAGGAACTCAGGCCAGTTCAAAATTAACAAACAGAAAGGAGGCGACGCTCCCATAAGTTTACCCGCCGTCAGAGATAGCCAGTACAGACAAACAAGTTGCAAACAGAACTAAAAGCAAGACAAATACACCCGGCATCCTGGGGCAGTGACTAGGCGACAGGACCCTTGCCGTGAGGAGCGTCGCGGCCGGCAGAAGCTTCAGGAGGAGGAGGAGGCGCGGAGCTTGACCCTATTCCGGTGCCCGTAGCCGGTGGCGTCGGGGCTTCCGCATTAGGAGTGCCGACGGACTCAGATTCGGTGAGCACCTCGTCGGGGTCCACGTAGTCGGCGATCTTGATGGCGGATCCTCGGAGCTCCGGATGGGCCTAGCGGATGGCGGCAAGGTCGGCGCCGGCACTGAAGCCTGCGTCGTTCTTCTCGACACGGGCATCCTTATACCAGGAGAGCATGAGGGCCAGAGCCATCTCCGCTCCGGCTCGCGTAGCCAAGTCCCGTAGCCGGTCCACCGCAGCCGGCACCTCCCCCACCTTCGCAGCCAGCTGCGCCATCGTCTTCAGAACCGGAGCCTCCAGCCACAGGAAGGAGAAGACGTCGCGTCGCCTGACGAAGCTTGGCAGCTTCTTCGCCAAGAAGGACGATGATCTCTTGGGCCGTCGGCTGCGCTCCCGGCCAGTTCTCCTGCAGCCGGTTGGAGGCCAGCAGGTCTATGCCGGTATAAAACGCTGTCACCCTTAGCCGTGTGGCCAACCTGCATCAGCTCCTCCACTAGAGCCTTCTCCTTCGTCACCAGCCGTTTGATCTCCTTCTCTTGGTCCTTGTTCTGGGCCTCGAGAAGGTTGAAGGCTTCGGTCTGGCTAGCGAGCGAGGGCGTCGCACTCCTTGATGGTGGCCTCCAGGCTATCTACCCTCGCGTGCCAATCCTTGTTCTGCAGCCACAGAGTAGAGTTGGCCTTGCTCAGTCGGTCGTTCGCTTTCTTCAAGCGATCGATCTTGCACTAAGCGCACACGAGGATAGCTGCGGCAAAACCGGCTATCAGGAAAAAAAACCAAAAAAAAACCGGATGAAGCAAACTTACTCTGGAAAGTCCCGTTGGCAACAGCAAGCTTCTGCTCCAAGGACCAGTTCCCGCCGGCTGCGGCCTCCAGCAGCCGGATCTCCTTCACCGCTAGTTCAAGGGTGGCGGCGAGGTCCGTCAGCGAGGCGACGGAGGAGGCGTCGTCATCCACGGGGTTGGCGTCCAAGGACTCCTTTGCGGCAACCACCGTTGTCCTCCACTCCTCCCCCGGCTCTTCGTCAGAGTTGTCGTCGCCGACAACCACGATCTCTTTGCCGGTAGGGTCCCCCCGCGCCCGCGGAAGATCTACCCGACTGAGAACCCTCCACCTCCGGCTGGGGACCCTCCGTTCCGGATGGGGCAGCCGGTTCAGCTCGAGGTGGAGGCGGAGGTGGCACCTTGAAAGAAGGAGGGGCGCTGGCAGGCGCACTCAGAGCGCGGGGCAGCGACCCGGTTGGCGCTCGCTCCGGGCTCGCGGCTCCAAAGGAAACCAGCGTGCTAAGAAGACAGAAGAGGAGAGGAAGGAAAGAAAAGCAAATAAGCCAAAGGTAGAAAGGGAGAAAAGAAGCAGGCAGAAGACGGCGAAAGAAAAGGGAGGAGGGACGTACCCTGGCACAACTAGGGGCGGCCCCTTCTTCTGGCCAAGGCGGCTCGGTGGTAGGGCACTGGTCCGGCTCCTCTTGGGGGCCGGCTCCTCCGCGGCAGGCCGGCGGGAGCCCGAACTGCTAGAGCCGCTCTCGCTAGCTTCACCGTCCGTCGCAGGGCGCGGTGCCAGATCAGTGGTCGGCACAACCTCCTCATCCTCGTCAAGCTCCGGGTGGGGGTCGGCAGCTGGCTCGTCGTTCCAGCTGGGGAAGACATCCCCGTCCCTGTCCGACTCCTCACCAGACCGATGAGCACGGGGCTCGAGAAAGTCAGTCCTGAACTCTTCGAGGGGAGCCTCACCCTCCTCGCGAAGGATGCAAGAGAACATCTGCCGAATACAAGAGATTAGTCGGATAAAACAAGAAAGAAGGGGAAGAAATACGGGAGAAAAACTCCGGCTAAGAGGGACCTACCCGGGGCGCGCGGTTCTCCCGGCTGTAGGGCGCCAGGCTAAACTTCCAGCCCTCCGGCAGCAGCTCCTTGGTGATCATCCACACCCACTTCTTTAGGTTGTGTTAGTGGGGATCGCGGCGCGACAGCCGGGTCGGATCCAACCGGCCGGAGTAGAAGCACATCTTGTGCGCTCGCTGCTGCAACGACATCATCAGTCGGGACAATCAGCTGAGGGTGACGTCCAGGCCGGTCAGCCGACTCCGCCTTGTTTCCATAGATCTTCAGGTCCCAGTGCAGCCAGCTGAACTCGACATCCTGGAAGGCCGGAAGATTGATCTGGTCGATGTTGGTGAGGTTCTTCACATAGAAGTACGACTGCTGCCATAGTCGTACCGTGTCCTGCAGAAGAAACTTGGGGTAGCCGGTCTGCGCGTGGGAGTAGAAGGAGGCGCCGCCGCAGACGACTAACGGCCGTTGCGTGAACTACACCTGCGGCCGGACTCAGAAGAGCCGGCAAAAGAGCCCGGGATCCGGCTGGATCCCGAGGTAGCTCTCATAGAACGCCACAAAGTGCGCCAGCGTTCCGATTGCGTTGGCGCCGAGGTGGTGGAGGCGGAGGTTAAAGAATGCCAGGAAAGAAAGGAAGAAAGGATGCACCAGCAGCGCGAACCCACACAACAGATGTGAGTGAAAGATGACCCGCTCCCCCTCCATGGGGTGCGGTAACACCTCTCCCGCCGGCGCGAGCCGCACCGCCACTTCCTCCTCTAGCGGGAGAACGCGGGTGGCGCTGTACTTCTGGATCTGATCCTCGGTGACGGAGGAGCTGCACCAGGCCTCGCGGTCGGCTGCCATCTCCGGCTGGCAGTGGGAGCAGCGACGGAGGAGCGGCGGTGGCCCGTAATATCGACGACGACGAGCGGGCAGCACAGCGGGCTACAACGATGGAAAGAAGGAGCACAAAAGGTAGGAGCGCAGAAGGAAAGGGGCAACTGGCAGCAGGGGCGAAGGAAGGGAATTGCCTCCCCCGCGGCGTGCCTTTAAAGGGCCGGAAGAGGAACCGTCCACGAAGCCACGTGACAGCCATCCAGGCAACCCTACCCCAACCGCCACCCAGATCCCGTGCGCCGGGGATGCGCAGAAGATCCTGAAGCGACCGAAGCGCCGGGCAGCAGCTTCCTGAGGCGACGTGCGACGGGACGTTACGCTGCCCGCCGCAGTGCAATGATGGCGCGTGCGCGCGTGGCCAGTGTCAGCGCTGACGTCATGGGTAGCGCAACCGCCAGGCATAGCCGGATACAAAATCAAAACCAGGAGGGTGCGCGCGCATATTTTGCCTAAGGGCGTAATCCACACGCGCTCGGGAGCTAGTGCCGGGGGGATGATCCCCAGATACCCCAACCGGACAAGAAACGTGCAGTCGAATCGCGTCCGGCTGACCAGATGCAACCAGACAAGGCAAGCCAGGCCGGCTACCACACGGTAGCCGGATCAACAAGAAGCAGCCGGCTACGGCGACGTAGCCGGAACCAATCAAGGAGACAGGACGACGTGCGTATCAGTGCACGGTACGCCCTGCACGATGACAAGACCGGCCATTACTCGGCCATACCGAAGACTTTGCGAGGATGACGCAGGAACAGTGGTCCGATGCACTACTCGGGAAACCCTTATTTGTGGCGCATGTAAATTGGTTTCTATGGCACATGCCTCATGCGCCACAGAATTTGCGCCACTAAATTGGTAATTCTGTGGCACACGAGCCGTGCGCCACAGAATTTGGGCTTTCTGTGGCGCATGTGCTCCCGTGCGCCACAGAAGTGTGCTTTCTGTGGCGCATATGCACACATGCGCCATAGAATGTTGTGCGCCACAGAAACGTTACAAGATGCGCCACAGAATGTTTTTTCGGTATTTTTTTTAATTTCTAACACAGCCCAAAATACAGTGCATATACAGGTTTTATACAGGATTTATACATAGATAGTAAATAATAATCTGGACAAACAGTAGATGCAAACATATACATTACTATGTCATCAAATATTAGATCCCAACATACATGCATACATATAGTCATAAGTGCCACATTTCTACACAAGTATAAATTAGTTCATCATCTAAAGTTACAAATGATGGTCACCGCCGCCTACACTATGATGAAATATAGTAGAGCCGCGAGGATGGTGAGCAAGAGCATGAGCACGACCGCGGTCTTCATCTTGTTCTTGTTCTTCCTCGACCGGTAGTTCCTCCACTTGGCCTCCGCCTCCTCTCTAGTCGCGTATCCTTTGTAGCAGTTGCCGCTGAACTTGTGCACCTGTTTCTTATAGTGCTCCCACTCCTCGTAGATCCCTGGAACCCGACCCTCGAACACCACGTAGTACGTCATCTCTATAGACACAAGGCATATATTAGTGCATAATGCAACATATAAGACATATTGCATCGATATCACAGAAGCAAGTTCAACGATAAAATACGACAAAACACACACACACATCCGTCGATACAAATTATTACAAAGCAATTATAGTTCACGACACCTGGGAACACGACACAATACACACATGTGTCCATGATCAATGAGCCTACTTGCCGGACGGGGCCGGGAATGGTTTGTAGCAGTCTTTTGTCGTCCACGTCCTTCGATCACCCTGCGCATCTAGGAGTTTTTCGATCGCCCTCTTAGACGGCTTCCGGCGTACGTTTAAGCACCCCCCCATGGTTTCGACATCTTCCTTGATTATCTCTGATAACTTCCTTTGGATGCAATGGAAGTGTTCTCTAAGATCAGCATCGCTGATTTCCCCTATATATCTTGCAGACCACTCTCAGACAATGTCTGGGCACTTGATCTGCTCTGCATCCCGGACCAACCCGTGAAGGTGATGGAGGGCGTAGAAGCTATCCCTCACGCTGCCAGCCGGCTGCTTGATGCAGGGGAACTCGGTCACGTGCTTGAACCCGTGTCTTTTATCTGTCTTGAAAAATTCCCCTTTCTTTACGAAGGTGCCTCCCTTTTGGAAGTATCCCTTCATAGCATCATCGAGAACAGCTTTTATTCTGGCCCAGTTTTTCTTGTATGTGGTATTCGACGAGTCAAAATACTGGGCTACTGAATACGTCGGGTAAATGGCGATGGTTACATAGTAGTAGTCCCTGCTCAACACAATTGAAACGAATGTTGGAAAGGATAAGCAATGGAAGAAATCTACAAAAAAGCATTAGTTACGATGGCGACGAACGGATGTGTGTGCTTGCTCGGGAAAGACGGACAAAAGAATGGTGTTCTCTTTGTATCTGAGCATGAAATTCTGAAGGTACTCCACCGCCCGGGTCCGTGTCGCTGATCCTTCCACCAGCTGGCTGTCGCGCATGTAGTAGGGATCCGCTACCGCGACTTGCGGGAGTAACTCTCTCTTGATCTTCAACTGTTGATTGATCGAGAATAGGCGGACCAAGTTATAGTCCAGCCGTCTGAGGTGAAACAGTTTGAAGACGTCCTCGTACGCTATGAAGAACAGACTTGCGGGTTCCTGATGGACAAAGTCTGGGTCCTCTGGCACGTTGACGACGCACACCGGGTAAGTTGGATCTTTCTCCTTGAGAAGGGTTTGCTCAACATATAAGATATGACTATGCAAAGAGTGCATTGATCCACTTGCCAAGCGTAGCAGATCAAGAGGTAGTATCGGTTTCCCAGCTTCATGAACTCGCGTCAAGCCATCCGGACGGCGTGTCCTGAGTCAAAACATGTTTGGGATGATGCGATGACAGTCATCAAAGGCATAGTTAAAAAAATTACGCGCAGACTAACTAATTAGTTACCACTATGATGGCGTCGAGCTCGGCTAATGTGGAGACAAGGGCGGCGGGCGGCCTATCAATCTTCGCCTGCTCGGGTGCATCATCGTGCATCGCCGCCCTATCATCCTCGACCGGCTGGTCGGGTGCGTCCAACTGGAGGAGCGGCTGCGGCCCGGCGGTGTTGGGCTGTGGGGTCACGAGTTCCGGCGAGGCGGGCCTGTTCCTGCTCGAGTTGCTGCCGGTGCAGGCGGCACGTGTATTGGCCCCTATTGACCTCTCGCATTCCAAGCACTTATCCCCTCCCACAAATTAGGGGGGATCAACGACTTTATCGTCTCGTTGACCTGGGACGCCACTATGTCGGGCAACTGCGCTTTGACCTATTGTAGGTCCTCCACCTGCTTCTTCAGCTGCTCAACCTCGGCGCGTGCCGCGCCCGTCACCCACCTCGCCTTTTTGGACTTGGCGTCCGAATCGTAGTAGTCCTGTACCTTCATGTTCAAACCAAAGCCGGACACACGGCCAGCTGACGTCGGCGGGAGATCTAACTTCCTTTTCTTCATCGCGTTCGTCGCCCGGTTGAAAGCCGTGTCCCACGGCTCCGTAGACCCCTCGGACGACTGCGGGTTCTTAGCCAAATCCTTCAACGCTTCGTTCTTCGGGAAAAGGAAATTAAGGTGAACCCAATTAGAATTTTGTCTCCGTTATCTAATTAGATCAACTCGAGATATAAGCGGTAATGAAATTCCTTACCAGCTTTTCCTCGAAGGCCTTCATGGACGGATCGTTAGTAACAAATTCCCCGGTCTTCCAGTCGAGGAAGTAGCGGGACCGGACATAGTTCCTCGTTTGTACGTCCGTTATTTTGTACCACGGGTTGTCTTTTCCCAGACGTATATACTCGTTGTCCTCCTTCTCCCAAATCGGCTGTTTTCCTCGGTAGCCACCGCTTCCGAGATGGTGCTTACCTATGTTCAGCTCTTGCATTTCCCTCCCCCAGGCGGTCCATTCTCGAGCCACCTCCGTGTTGAAGGACTCCTTCAATGCATCGAAGTCTTCTCTAGGGACATGCGGCTCTTCCTTACTTATCTTCTCCCAACTGTCACCCTTGTTAATCTTCTTCTTCACCCGGAATCTCCAGCTGCTCAAGGCGGTGCTCATCTTCGTGATGGCATTAGCTTCCGCCCTTTTTTTGGAGTCCTCGTCCAGGAACTTGTATCTTTGGTGAAGCTTATCGAGCATGGTTTGGAGTATAGCCGTATTCTCCGGGCTTCTGATGTCCTTAGTGTTGATTGAAACACTCTCCCGGACGATGCACCCTATTTGCATGCTGAACCCGGAGGCCGCCTTCTTCGGCTCTAATGGTAGGCCAGATTCCGAGACAGAAGTGAACTCGTCTGTGAAGTTGGCGAGCACTTGCGCCTTCCGGGGCCTCCTTGGCCTCGCCGCCTTCTTCCCGGCGGTCCGATTGGTGCCGCTACCACTTGTGTCGTGGTTGCCGCCATCGGTGGTGTCGTTGTCCTCCCGGCCATCGGTGGTGCCGTAATCATCGGTGGTTTCCTCCCGGCCACCCTCATAATCATCGGCGGCTTCCTCCCGGCCACCCTCATAACCAGCAGCTCCAGCGGCAGCCTCCGCCTCCTCCATCTCCTCGTTCCAGAATGACTTGTTGTGCTCTCTCGCTTGTTCTTCAATGCTCATGTGCTTCGAAGTGCCAGGCTCATCCGCGTTTCCCGACATGTTGAGGCAAAAAGTTAGCACAAAAGGCAAAAAAATATAGTACAGTCCCATTTCTCCCAGAATGTTGATTAACTTCTGTTTCGGTTGAGAAATGGGCACTCCTAGGTAGTAGAATAATTAGCAAAGGTCATGCCCAAAAATTCATAATTTCGGCATGACCTTTGCTAATTTTTCTACTACATAGGAGTGCCCATTTCTCAACCAAAACGGAAGTTAATCAACATTCCGGGAGAAATGGGACTCAATGAAATCCCTGCAAAAACATATCCCCCCCCAACATATATATATCACCCCATATGGTGCTCAATAGCACCCCAGGTCATGAATAGGTACAATTTCTGGATGTATAATCAGAAAACAGCTACTAGATTTGTATATGAAATGCGATGACTCATCTACTGCCAACCTTTTATTCAGGACAATGCCAATAAGAGACTTGATCTCCTGGAACACAATGCTTTCTGGTTACTCAAGAGATGACACACTGGGAATAGAAGCTCAAGCTATGTTCAAAGACCTGATTTCTGAAGGTTTAAGCTGCACTTTGGCAAAGTAGTTCACTCTTTTATCCTCAAATGTGGATTTGGTAGTGCAGTTTCAGTTGTTAATGCTCTGATGCACATGTACATATGTTGTGGGGACTCATTGGCTGCCTTCGCGGTATTAGAAAGTATAGTGCCAGTGTCAGATATCATTTCATGGAATACATGGCAAAGTCAAGTGATCAATGCCTCTTATGTATGGGACCCTGGTACTATATTACTCTGGTACAAGTCCATATGGTTGCTGTTTTCAGAAGAAAAGGACACAGGTAGACAGATTCTTGAACAATGGAACTGCTGGTGCAATGCTTATTGCAAGATTTTACAGAGATGAACTGCTGGTGGAATGATACTTATGTTGTTTTGATGAAATAAAATCTTGTACTGAATGGCTGTACTGAATGGAGGTTCCAAATCTTGTACTGAATGGCTATACTCAATGAAATCATATCACCTAATCTACCCTAAAGAACCCTAGCCAACGAGTAGGAGGAGGGGGAGCAGGAAGGGGGAGGGGGCCTTACCGGTTGGTGCTCAGGCTGCGGGCGCGAGGTCGACGGCATGGGCCTCCTCCTGGTGCGGGCCTCCTCCTCTCTCCTGCACGGGTGCGGGGGCGAGGTGGACGGCGTGGGCCTCCTCCTGGTGCAGGCCTCCTCCTCCTCTCTCCTGCACGGGTGCGGGCGCGAGGTCGACGGCGTGTGCCTCCTCCTGGTGCGGGCCTCCTCCTCCTGGCGTGGTGCTCTTCCTCCGGTGGCAGCGTAGACGGCATGGTGGGCCGCTCCGGTGCTCCTCCGGTGCGGCGCGGGAGGGGGACGGCAGCGTGGGAGGGGGACGGCGGCGTGGGATGACACGACAGATTGAGTTGCAATGTTGATAGAGGGGAAGGGGAAGGGAGAGTGGTGTCGTTTTTTTGCTAAGTGTAAACATTCTGTGGCGCATCCAACCAACAGATGCGCCACAGAATTGTAGATTTCTGTGACGCATCCCACCAATAGATGCGCCACAGAATTCTTTGACTAGATTAAATAAAAAGAAAGTCACTGCTATATTGACAACAACAGAGAACTAACCCAGTGGTTTGCTGCTGTTAACCTGGAACCTGGGGTGGCTAGGTTCGAATCCTAGTTGCCCCACATTTTTTCAACTTTTTTTAAATTATTTTAGTTAATTACATTTAATGAAAGAAAACACTAGGGATTTTCTATTTCCATATCCTTAAATATCACTCACATACATATATCACTCACATACATATATGCTTGTTCTCTCACATAGACACACATGTGATACACAAAAAAGTCTTTCTTCGTCCCGGTTCCAAGCTAGCTAGCTTTAGCATCTCTTCGCAATCTTCTTGCCCTTCTTGTTGGCGGTTGAATACTTTATGCCAACCACCTTGAGATTTCTTCGCGTGAACGGACAACCTTTGGTGGGTAGGGAGGTCTTCCTTCTTACTTTACTAGTAGTAGGCATATCAAAGTGCTTGTCGAATTCCTCCTCGATCTTCGGATCACCGTTCTTATCCAAGTCTTCCTTGTTGGTGTCTCCTTGCATTCCGATGATGCTCCTCTTGCCCCTCCTCACGACAACACGGCTAGGTCTTGACGGGTCGGTGATGAAGAAGCATTGGTCAACTTGGCTGGCGAGTACCCATGGCTCATTTTTCGCGGATGCGTTCTTTGACTTGGCATCGGGTATAACCATGGTGGTGAAATACCGGCCTTCTTTTTCGACGTTCTTGGCCCATCTCACACGGAACATTGGCACCGTCTCTCCACAGTAGTTGAGCTCCCAAATCTCCTCGATCCTTCCGAAGTACCGTTCCTTGATAGTATCCTCGTCATCGGCGAAAGATAGCATAGTTACTCCTGAGTTTTGGTATTCTCTATTCTTGTCCATTTCCTCGGTGCCGAATCTGTAACCGTTGATGTCGTACGCTTGATAGGTCTTTACGTTTTGCCCGGGGCCCCGTGATAAGGCAAATATGAGTTTTTCTTCTTCCGTAGACGGTGTTATGGTCTTTGCGAGAAGCTCTTGTGTTTTCTTGAACCAGCGGCCGAAGCTCGAGTTGTGCTCTCTGGTTACGTCTCCATTCTTCCTTGTTCGGCCCAGGTCGATGTTACTCTGCTCGACTACGCGTTTGTGCTCATTCACCCAAGGTTCGATCAATGTCAAGTGTTGTAGCACGACCCGGTGAGCCCTGTCAAAGTCGTCGCGTCGATTCTCGATGCCGACATGGAGTGAGCGGGACCCCTCGCGGTGACCCTCTCCTGCGAGCCTACCGAGGTGTGTCCTGGTTAGCAGACCAACATCCTCGTCCTCGCTCCTTATATAATTCTGGCAGAAGGTGATGCACTCGTATGTTAGGAAGCCCTTGGCCATGCTTGCGTCTGGATGGGACCTGCTGCGAACGTATCCTTTCATGACACCGTTCTGCCTTTCGAACGGCATCATGTTGTGCAGGAACGTCGGGCCGAGATGCTTGTTGTCATCAACGACATGGAGACATAGATGCACGCAAATATCACAGAATGCGGGCGGGAAGTAAATTTTGAGCTCGCATAGTATCACCACGATCTCTTCCTGTAGCCTTTGGAGCTGGCTCACGCCGATCGACTTCCTGGTGATGACGTCGAAAAAGTTGCACAGGCCAAACAGCGTATCATGTACGTGCTTGTCCATTATCCCTCGGATCGCGACGGGTAGTATCTGCGTCATCAGCACGAGACAGTCATGAGACTTCATCGCGGTGAACCTCTTCTTCGCTGCGTCAAAATATCTGCTTATCTTCGATGAGTAACCGTGAGGAACTTTGACTCCTAGGAGGCACCTGAAAAACTGATCGAGCTCCTCCGGACTAAGCGTGTAGCATGCAGCTGGAAGCACCACAGAGTTCTTCTTAGCCCTTTTGCAGAGACGTTGAATCCCTTCCGTCTGATCATCATCATCAGCGTCGGCTTCATCACCACTACTGGGGGCCTGTAGTTCTTTCCTAATGCCAAGATATTTCAGGTCGTATCTTGCTTTCGCCCCATCCTTTCCCTTTTCCGAATTGCAAAGAGTGCCAAGCAGACTCTCCGTAATGTTCTTCGTAATGTGCATGACTTCGAGGGAATGTGGTGTGTGGAGGTACTTCCAGTACTCCAAGTCGTGCAAAACAGACCTGGCTTTCCATACACCCAGCAACGGCTCTACCGCCCTCGGTCACTTCATTTTTCCCGGCGAAGGGCACTACTCCCAATTTTTCAAAAGCTCGTCGATTTCTACGCCACTCCTCCGTGGCGGGGCTTTGTCAGGCTCCTCTTTACCATTGAACAGATCACCTCGTTTCCTCCACGCATGATCCAAGCGAAGCCACCTTCGAGCACCTAGGAACACGGTTTTCGAAGACCCGGGATCCCTTGGTAGCTGGAGAAGCGGGGTATTATCCATGCACCTGACACAGCCGCAGAATCCGTGGCCGACCTGGCAAGCTACATATGCGTAACCAGGATAGTCGTGCACCGTCGTGAGCAACCCGACTCTCATATCAAAATAATCTTCCTTGTAGGCGTCCCACGTACGGGGTGGATTATTCCACAACAATTCTAACTCCTCTTTCTGCAGCCCGAGATACAGATGTATGTCGACACCTGGTTGTTTTGGCCCCTGAATGAGAATACACATGTGTATGTACTTATGCTTCGTGCACAACCACAGGGGAAGGTTGTAAGGCCATACAAACACGGGCCAGGTGCTATGCGTGCTACTCTGGTTGCCAAACGGATTGAGTCCATCAGTGCTCATACCCAGCCTGATGTTCCTTGCGTCGTCCCCGAACTTCTACGGGAAGGCGAGGTCCAATGCTTGCCACTGGGTGGCGTCTGCAGGGTGTGTCAGGATATAGCCCTTCTCCAGATCCTCTTCGGGCTTCTCCCTTTCCGCGTGCCATTGCATGAGCTTTGCTTCCTTAGGGTTCACGTAATACCGCTTCAGACGGGGAGTGATAGGAAAGTACCATACCACCTTTCGAGGAACCTTCTTTTTCCCAACCTTGTACCGCCCGTGGCCGCACTTCGGACATGTCGTGTTGTTCTCATACTCGTCCTGATACATTATGCAATCGTTGATGTAGGCGTGGTATCTCTTGTGAGGTAGGTCAAGAGGGCACATGACTTTCTTGGCCTCCTCGATACTACGTGGCAATGTGTTCCCCTCCGGAAGACGGTCGTGCCAGAATTCCATGTTCTCGCCGAAGCTAGTGTCGGTCCATTTGTTATTCGACTTCAGCTCTAGAGCATCAAGCGTTACTTGCAAGCGTGTATCCTGGTGCCGGCATCCAGGAAACAACGGAGTCATCTCGTCTTTCTTCATTTGCGCCAGCTTGGCTTTCTCCCTTTCAGCATCCCTGGCGTTGCTCGTCTGCTTGTGGAGTAGTTCTTGAACATGAATGTTCTGAAAGGCCGATCGAGGGATCTCCGTGTCCGCGGATCCATCTTCTTCGTCATGATTATCTTCTCCGCTGGCATCTCCTTCATCATTATTATGGTCTTGTCCGGGAGACTCTTCGTCTTCTCGCCGCCCGCCCTCGTCTTCACCCGCACCATTTGCTGTCGGCTCGAAGAAACCGCGTCTGAGCAGGTGCTGCTCCAGTATTCCGGAATCAGGGTCGATCCACCTATCGAGTTTGCATGATCGACAGGGGCATCTTATCTGGCGCATGTTCCGCCGAATCATGTCTGCCTTCGCGTCTTTCTTGTATCTAGCGACTCGACCGGAGTCCATTGCGAGAACCATGGTTAATTATTGCCTGCGAGAAAGTATGTTTATTAATACCGCAACATGCGTGTGCACACACACCCACAGAACGACACACACACACGCATGCATATGCATGGTCGCCGGAAAAATTTGGCATGACCTCCCCTAAAACTAGGACATATGGGTGGTGCAAAAATTTGTCGAAACGGAAATGAATCAACATTTCGGCAAACATCCATGCACCACGCCGGCACAGGCAACAACAAAAAGAATATTCGCACATATCCAAATATGCATGCGCCACGCCAAAAAGCTTCTTGCATAGCATAAGCATCGTATCACCATACGAATCCGGTCAGGCAAAACGCCCACGGGCGACAAGCTCTTCCCCTACAACAAACATACATACACACCGCCACGCCAAAACATGCATATGCATGTCTCTCCAAGCTATATTCACCTAGTAGATCCCGGACGAGAACGTGGTCGGTGAGATGTGGGAGAGGAGGAGATTATGGAGAGGCTCACCCTCACCAAATATATACCAACAAATCTAGGTTAAACACACAAAATAAAGCAAAATATGAGCAAAATGGCCTAGGAGAGAGAAGGGGGTCGAGCTAGCTAGAGGTATGTAGGAGAAGGGGATGGAGTGGGTGGGAGAAGGTGGGAGATGCCACATATATTGGGCCATGTGCGCAAATTCTGTGGTGCATCTGGGCCAGTGCGCCACAGAAGTGCACTTTTCTGTGGCACAAGTGGTGTTATGTGCCACAAAAAAGTGCACTTCTGTGGCGCACTGGCCCAGATGCGCCACAGAAGTTGGCTGCCTGGCCAGCGGCAATGATTGGAGTGGGGCCCTCTGGAATTCTGTGGCGCACGGGCACGGATGCGCCATAGAAGTGGCGCTTTCTGTGGCGCATCTGTGCCCGTGCGCCACAGAATTTGCTGCTTTCTGTGGCGCACTGGCACTCGTGCGCAACAAAAATTAGTTTTTGTGGTGCATGGCCTTCCGTGCGCCACAGAATAGGGGTTCACCTATAGCATGTTTCCTAGTAGTGATGCTGACGACAGCACACACGGCATCTACTGTGCCTACGACAGCCATACCGCTCACACTCCGATGGGACATACCATACCGGATACTATTGATGACCAGTCGGTTGGGACCCGCATGTGGGGCCCGCCAGTCGGATTGGCTAGTGAGACCGTTGCCTCTCTTCCTATATAAGGAGAGGCAAGGCCTCAGTAGTAAGGGTTGGTCTGATTGCATTTAAGGCAGTAGCTAGAGAATACAACTCAAGGAGCACTTGTAGTTCTTGTATCCCCCATAGTCAGATCTGGTAGGAGTAGGAGTTTTACCTCCTCACGAGGGCTCCGAACCTGGATACTTCCTGCGTCCCGTTACGCTTGCTTGTATCCAATCCCGCCTGTGGACGCCGTCGATAGCTTCCCTGCTAGTCCCCTATCCTCTATCTAACCTGCTTAGGTACTGCCGTTCCCATTACAACGACATCTGCTGACGGAACTTGGCAACAGCATTGGTTGCAATGGCATTGCCCTCCGGAAATTTGCCTGAAAAAAAGACAAGCGAAGCAAGTAAGGAAAAGACAAGTGAAGCAAGCCGGAGAAATTAATGTCGTATGAAGGAAAAGAACTTACGAGATATGTGGCTGTGGATCCGGGTCAGCTCCTTGGTACAATCATCACGCCTTTTCCGGAGTTGCGCAAGCTTAGTATTCGCCGACTCAAGCTTGACGTTGGCATCCTTAAGAAGTTCTTGGTCCTTGGGGATCTGGAGATTGAGGCGCTCTCGTTCTTCAGTAAAGTCTTGGCCTGCCTTCTCCAGTTCGGACTTGTGCTACGCCTTGAGCTTCTTCATGTCAGCCTTAAGCTCGTCGTCCTTCTTCTTGAATTCAGCTTGGTGCTGCCCTGCTTGTTCGAGAAAATGCAGCATCATGTTAGGCACGGGCACACTATCTTCAAGAGAGGCTGAAATAGTTTGTTGACCCGGCAAAGCCGATGTATGAATATTTGCTGAGCCAAGGAGAAAAGGAGATAGAAATCATAGCAAGGTTGAGCAAGAATGACTTACCCTTTATCTGGTCCAAGTTTTTCCGCATGAGGATATTCTCAGCCTCCACCCCAGCTGTGAAATCCGAATGATGAATTAGTTTGGCGTAAAAAGAGGAAGAGAAATGGAAAAATGTCGAGAAAACTTACCCCTTTTCTCGTATTCGGCGAGAAGCGCAGTCTGTTTCGCACGCAGCATCTTGTGAGTATCCAAGAGATGCTGAAACTCAGCGCTTCGGCGATTGGTGGTCACCTGAAAAAAGTACAAAAAGATAGCTTAGTCTTGTGCGTATTCGAAGTGTACAAAATCCGGGCCAGGTGGAACTTAACCTGGCTCTAGGTGTGTGCATATTCGAAGTGTACAAAATCCGGGCCTAGTGGAACATAACCCGGCTCTAGGTGTGTGCATATTCGAAGTGTACAAAATCCGGGCCAAATGGAACTTAACCCGGCTCTAGGTGTGTGCATATTCGAAGTGTAAAAAATCCGGGCCAAGTGGAACTTAACCCGGCTCTAGGTGTGTTCATATTCGAAGTGTACAAAATCTGGGCCAAGTGGAACTTAAACCGGCTCTAGGTGTGTGCATATTCGAAGGGTACAAAATCCCGGCCAAGTGGAACTTAACCCGGCTCTAGGTGTGTGCATATTCGAAGTGTACAAAATATGGGCCAAGTGGAACTTAACCCGGCTCTAGGTGTGTGCATATTCGAAGTGTACAAGATCCGGGCCAAGTGGAACTTAACCCGACTCTAGGTGTGTGCATATTCGAAGTTATTAAGAAGTTACGTTAGTTCTCTAAGGAGTATCCGGCCGAGTAACAAGTTAGTCCCCCGAAGGCTCAGGGACTAATGGCTATATCACTAATACCTACTAAATGCTAAGGAAAAGACGAAGTAACATACCTCCATCATCCGACCTACAAGGTTAATTGCCTTGGCAGCGGTATTCATCTAGGCAGCAAATTCGGCCGGACCGAACTTCTCCGGAAGATCGTCATTGTGGACGAAGTCCACCTTGTTCCAGTTGTTTACAAACTCGATCAAGGTCGGAGGATATCGTTCACCGCTGAGCATGTGGGGTGCAACTAGACCCTTAGCGTGGGCTTCCCTCCTCTCAACCTGGGCAATGGCGGGGATGGTGTGCAAAACGAGTTGCGCATCAGCTGGCTCGGCAGGGGCGTCCTTCGGCGGTGGAGTCTTTTTCGGGAGCATGGACGCAAGTGTACGCTGTCCAGCCTCGATTGACGCTACCCTGGTGTGAGGAGCCTTTTTCCCTTGGGCTGCTGCTGAGAGGTGGAAGCTGCTGCGGCGGATTTTCCCTTAGGGAGCTGCCTTGGTGCTTGCCTTGGTGCTGCTGGTGCCTTCTCGCCGAGTCTTGGAAGACTCGGACGAGGCGGAGGGGCTTGGCGTTGTTGCTGGTGCCTTTCCTGTTGCTGCTGGTGTTGGAGCTGATTTTGGTACTGATTTCCGTTTCGGCAGGGGTGCTGAAGGAACCATGGTGGTGGCTGGTTGCAGCTGCACCGAAGAAGGAGCAACTGCAGCCTCGACAGAACTGCTTCCCCCCGTTCCGACGTTGCCCTCCTCTTGACGAGAATGGGCCAGAACCCGGAGCGGCCGCTGAGCTCTCTTGAATTGGGCTCAACGGGCGTGAATCGTTGCCATGAGGGGGAGAAGGGCTATGTCGGAGCGGCGAGGCAATGCCGGATCCACTCTGAGGGACCTCCACCATGGCCCTACTGAATCAAATCATGAATGATGAGAAACTATAACAAAGGAAGAGCAAATGAACAGCAAAGGGAGAAGTGGCTTACTCATCCGAGGTCAAAGGCTCCTTGGGCTTCCGAGCCCTCCAGGTTTTGGCCTTGGTTGTAGGCTTGGTGGAAGCTTTGTTTGCGGACTTCTTACGCCTTTTAACTGGATGAGAAGGTCCGGAGGAAGAAGCATATGCGGCCCCCCCTCTTCTTTGGTGCGACCGAGACAGGCTCACCCGTGGCAAGGGGAGGATCTTCATGGATCTGCCCACCGGGGTTAGCTGATGCCGGAAAAGCATAATAAAGTGGGACAGCGTCAAATGCCTCCATCACCTCAACGTCCGAATCATCTTCATCGTCGGGCCAATCTCTAATGGAAGAGAGTTTACCGGTGGGTCGCTTGGTCGCATCAGCCATCGGCAGGAACATCTCCTCCTCCGGTTCCTCCTCGCCCGAGGCATCTCGATCAGCCACCCATTGGAGAGAAGGCTTGGTGCCATCCTCAATGGTTTGCTGAAGAAACATCTATGGGAAAGAAAAGGCAAGAATATTAAACCTACAACAAAAACCGACATATGATTTAATTCGGAAAAGGTTTGGGGCACGAGACTTACCGCAGGGGGAAGCCTATCTCGGCAAAAGTGTTCGATCCCCCACGTCCACTCAACAGAGAAGTCCTTGTGGGTGGTGAAGAGGGCCTTGACCCGGCGGTAGATCTCGATGTTGCTCAACTCAAATGAGGAGGTCCGGTTGGGGCCATGGCCCCAGCTCATGTGACAGAGTTTATGCGTGCGTTTCTGGAGGGGGGAGATCCGGTTGCGGACAAAGGTGATCATTGCGTCCTCATTGCGCAATCCCAGATCCTTCAGCTCCTGGAACCTTTTGTTGACTTGGTTCACCAGGACAGTGGGCTTCTTGGGGACCTTGTCCCACAGATCCGGATTAGGAGGACCCGGAGTGTAGGGGCGCAACCGGATCAGATCTTCAGTTGTGCTGTTTCGGACATAGAAGAAGGTCCGGGCCCATCCCTTGAAAGAGTCAAGCCCCGTGACTCGGGGGAAGATTGACTGTTTCCTAGGAGAAATGGAGGTTGCGCCGAATTGTGTGAGCTGCTTGTCCTCCGGATTAATCCTATGTTCGGAATCACGTTCCGGCGGAGGCCAGAGAACCGGATCGAGAGCTCCTTCGTGGGCCATAGTCCGGCATAGCCCTCGATGGTGGACGCAAAGGCAGAGAGAGAGGTGATGGCGTTAGCCAGAAGATGGTGCGGCTGAAGCTCATACGTGTTGTGCCAGTCATGGAAAAAATCACTAACAGGGAGACCGAACCCACGTTGGCAGTTTGAGAGGAATACCACATACTCACCTGGATTGGGTGAGGGGCAAGCTCTGCAGTGGCAAGACGCGCGATGACGCCCTCCGGGATACGCCGGGTGCGGTACAACCAATCGAGGTCATCCTGGCACACCCAGGACCCGGCCCAAGCGCCGCGGTCGGCGTTTGCCGCGTCCTCCTCCATCTCCTGCTCCGCGATGGCGAGCTCCTCCTCTGTCATCTCAGGATCACTATCCTCACTAGCGCTAGCAGCGGTGGGGGTATTGGCCTGGACTGGCGAGGACCCGTGGCGGAGGAGATGCGTGGAGGTGGCGGCGACGCCGGTGCGTGAGGAAGCAGTGCGGCGGCGGCACACCTACTCAAGTGCGGTGGCGGCGGCGCTGTCATTGGAGAGGAAGAGGAAGAAGAAGAGGCAGAGGGGCGCGAGAGTGGGGAAAAGACCGAAGGGGCGCGCCCCTCCCCTATTTAACCACACCCTTGAGGGGTAGTGGGGTCGCGCTGTGCGGACGGGCCACACGGTGTGGCCGTGTATGACCCGGATCAACCAATCAGCGACGAGCCACAGGAAGGGTCACAGGGCGTAGGAGATCCCACGACGTGACGTTATGATACAGTTAACGAGGAGGCAGGCACGATGTGACATGTGCTATAGTAATTTCTGACAATAACTACGGCGGTTACTATCGCAAGCCCTTAAAATGAGGAAAAGTAATGATTACCCTCCACGTGGGGAAGCGTACGAGAGAAGGAAGAATAACTCGGATAAGTATGAGGTGACCCGGCCAACGAGTGAAAGCTCGGAATGTGCCAAGGGAAAGTAAACCTATGGAATCCGAGATAGGAGGTAACTCGGAAAAGGAGCAAAAAGCTCGGTGAAATTGAACCTGCTGTGGCCTTAGCGGCTGAGGCAGCTAAGACCGCACCAGCTTCGGGGACTAATGTTGGGGGATACCCCTGGGTAGGGTCACGCTGGGGTATAAAGGCCGAGTTAGCCGAGGTATGACAAGGTCAAAGCAAGAGCTGGCCGAGTCACCTCAAGGCGGGCCGAATAACGAGGTAACCCAGACCAGGGGATGTCCACCTAACTGGGTCTCAACCGATTTATGCCGTATGTCGGTAAGATGAATCTAACTTATATGCAGGTACAGGTGTGGCCAGATCAACTAGGTACGATCCGGGTTATATCAAGCTTGTAAGAGAAGGAAGGTATCTCGCTGGTCCAAGGATGACCACTGTATGCAGAGCGTAAGCGAAGAGGATAGAGGCCAGGACCACCGAGGCGTGGCCGACAAAGGTGACGACGCCAATGTCGGATGACGCAGGCGCCGCAGAGGCTCACGTAGCCTCTACATGGATGACGCTGGGCTAAAGTGACCCGGTCGGCTTACTATTTTGGGAAGAGGCATATTCGCTGGAATATGCCTCCATGTATGCCCTAATTGGAGACCTGGCTACCCCTATATAAGAAGGGCTAGGGCCTCAGTAGAAAGGGTTGGTTTCTGGTTGATCTCTAGTTGGTTGTGGTTTACTAGTCTCTTCCTGAGGTCAGGCTAGTGGGGAGAGTAAGAGAGTTCTTCTTCCTCCTCTCCCCAATACAGCTCAAGGAGCACTTGTAAACTGTGGAAGTGAATCCAATACAAAGCAACTGTGTGTGGAACCACCACACTATCCTTCCCTGGATTCCCCTAGTGCATTTAGTCCCCACCTTTAGCCTATCCATGGCATCTGCCATGACACCACCACGACAGCCTGGCAAAACGCATCCTATTAGCTCCACCAACCTGAATGGTATCAAGCTTCTTGTTGATCATGCGGAGCCAGTCATCCGCTATAATTGGTTCAGCGCTTCTTGTGAACGTAGGAGGGTTTAACCTCAAAATGCGAGTTAAACAATCCTGTTGAGGCGACGGGGGTGGCGGATCCGGTAGGTTTTTGTTGTTATTGTTTTGCATATTTTAGGTGAGGAGTTGGATCAACTAACTCCGAGAGGCCAGAAGTTGTGCAACCTCCGGAGGGAGATCGTTGTTCACACGTCTTGGCAACATCTGTGGGGTTGGGGAAAAAGTTAAGAGATAGATAGAAATAATAAAGTAATAAACTTCTAGCCTTATGAAAGCACACAAGGAACACAAAAATGCACACGTAGCACAAAAGTTTAACACATAAATCATCCAAGTTTAACTAATCAATCATGTCTTGGTATTATTATTACAATTGTGAATACGTTTAACTATAAAATAAAGGTGGTCCAACTAACTACTCTACTCTTCCAAGTCATCCACTCCTTCTTCCTCAAACGAGAAGCCTTCCTTATCTAGAGTTGACTTGGATAACTCAATCTCCTTGGTTGTGGCTTCGAGATTCTCTTGGAGGTCCTTCTTCTCATCTTCAATCTCCTTTGTAGTCACTTTGAGTTTCTCTTGAAGTACCTTCTTCTCGTCCTGCAAAACTTCAACTAGGATCGACTCCTTAGTGGTTGTTTATTTCGACCAAAATATTACTTAGTGGTTGTTTTATGTTTGGGGTATCGTTGGTAACAATTTCCCATAGGTTTCAATTATTTTGGATTAATAAAATCCTAGATATGCTCATAAGGGTATCTATTCTTTAACAAAGCCATGAAACATATTCAAATCCTCTAAGCATGATATTCCAACTCTAAACAGTAGATCTCGCAATTACGAAGCCAACATGGCAAGAATCAACTAAAATGGAGTCATGGTTGATTTTATAGAATATTAAACTACTCCAAACAATTTATCAAATATTACAAAATTATAACTGCAATATACTAGCAATTTTATTATAGACCTGTGTTCTACAACATTTTATGAATCCAATGATATATTATTTGCAATTTTTAGCCAAGTATTTGATTTACTATTGATTTTACAAGTTTAGCAATTATTCTACCCTTTTACAACTAAATCTAGATCTATCCCGACAATACTCAACACTTGTCGCGATGCTACTGGGCGGCGCGGGTGAGTCTGCTGACTAAGTGTACTGACACGGTGCATGCCACGCTGCACAATCTGACTGGGCGATACTGCTTCGACACACGATCTAATCTTACACGTTAAAAACGAATCTAATGGTTACAGTGAGCTGACGTGCTCACCTCTCTTCGCGACGGCGACTTGCGGCGGAGGTCTCGTGCCAACCCGAGGTGACGAAGTGGTTATGGGGGTACATCAGGTCCTCGTCGTTCTCCTAGCATGGATGGCGGCGAATCTTGCTTCCTCGGCTCGCGGTGGCTCTCCGCTTCTCTCCTTCATCTCCGACGGAGCTCCGGTGACATATCGAGGGCGGCAGAAGGCTCTGCTCAAAAGGGAAAAGCACACAAGGTGGTGCGGGAGTTAGCGCGACGCCGGAAACAGAAAGAGGGAGAATAAAGATCCTCGGAATGAATAGGGAGCTTACTCCCAAAGCTTCCACAACGGCAGGGAACGGCGAGATCGGAAATTGGCAGCCTAGGGGCGATCGTGGCTAGGATTTAGGGTTTCTGGTGGACGGGGTTCGGGGCTTTAAGTAGGCGGGAGAAACTTGGGGTAGGGGTCGCTGAATCTGTTTCGGTTTAGTCGGGGAGGTCGACCCTGGAGTGGCGGTGTTGTCGAGTTTGGTGCGGACTCTATGGTGGCGATGACTAGTGGGCCCACGCTGCCAGCGAGTTCAGTTGGCGATTCGTGCGGCTGGTGTTGTGGCTCTGGGCTGGCCCGTTTGCATGGCGTTGAGCGTGCTCGGTAGAGAAGGGAGTGAAATAGAGTTGGACCGGGTCAGGTTGGCGCTTAGGTTAGATTAGCTAGTTTGTTTTTTATTCCTTTTATTATTTTCTATTTCACATTTCTCTTAATAACTTTTGCAATACAATTCCAAATTCAATGAATTTGGTCTGTAAAAATTCATAAAAATAATTAGATCATATTAGGATCATAAAAGTAAACTTTTGCAAGGATTTTTGAAGGCTAGTTTTTATAAAACCCCTTCTTTCCCTCATAGGCTTATTTAGGAAAATAATATAGAGTTTTAAGAAATGAGTTTTAGATGCAACAACTATGTGATGTCATGATGTAAGATGAATGCATGCTACTAGTAACATCTTAAATATAAATTTTGGGATGTTACATATTTTAAGAAAATAAATCATTTAGGGGAGAGAGAGAGAGAGAGCTCTGAATAAAGCATAGACAAGCTATGTTAGGGTCATCATATAACTTGTAAGGCTACTATAGTATTCATTCTTATTTTACAATCACAACCTCAACCTTTGCATCATAGGTAAGCCCAAGAAATCAAGCATAGCAAACTGTTCTTAATAGTTTTAGATAAAGGGCAAGAAAAAGGAATTAAGAAGGAAGCGAAAGACGAGAGGGGTTTCTCTCAGTCTTGCAAAGAGCTACTTTACAAAATCATCGTAGAGAAATAAAAAGATCCGAATCATAGCATATGTTCTTGTTAAACTAGCACAACCAACAACATATCATACCACTATGGAGTATACTACTGTGCAGACTCTAGTGAGGCACCACGGTAGTATATCCACAATAGGAGAAGCCATTATAGATTACACTAGTACCATATGTTGTTATCAAGATTTAATGCCTCGGTCTCTTCCCTCATTGGCCTAGAACTTTCAAGTTATTAGTTTGCATCTAAATCATCTCAAGTAAATGATTCAATTTCTATCCATTCAAATATTGAAGTAAGGCAGATCTTGTTAAAAAACAACCACTGTGCACACTCTACTTAGAGGCATCCCAGTGGCAGTTATACTAACATAAGCCACATCTATTTTTATCCAGGGATGATGCCTCATCCTGGGCATCACTGGCATGGCCTAGAAACAAGTACAACATCTGATCTTGTCAAGATTCATTCCATAAAGATTAGAGCTAGACAAGAAATTCCTAAAAGTGATACAAGCAACCGATTCCAAATTTGATCTGCAACTAGGATAATCCTAGGAGATCAAGTGGGGTCAATTTATACCACATTAAACCAATTGAGAGGAATGAAATATACATATATAAGAATACTTATCAAGTATATGTTACAAGAGCTAAATCATTTTCCTAGTTCAAGGGACACTAGGAATCATATGCATTATCCACTATCATGCTGGCAATACCAGGAGCATCTGCTATTTCAGTTTACCATATGGACTCACAACAGAACATCAACAAATTCAAGTAGTTAAGTGAAATAAATCATTTTCCTAGAATCACTACTAAGAATCATCCAAAGGCAGACTTCTGCCATACTAATCTTACAGAAAAACCTCAGCAAACCATGTTGCTAACCAATCTAATTAAATAAGGATTAAATCCTTATTATTGAAGTATTTAGGGTACATCTTAAATTTTGATCACTATTAATCAACAGATCATATAAGAACAATTTCTAACATTCAAAATATGTATCAAGGGCTTGGATAAGATAACATGCACCTACTCTCATTAAGATAATATCAACACTCCTCCTAGAAGCTTGAACATAATAAAGTCATAAAATGGAATTATAATCTCAACATCATTCCCACAAGTCATGGAATGTTGTAGATATTACCAACATCACTCAAGTATCATGAGTGTAACATTTTTAACACAGAACAACTAGGATTACCACCAATGAATCAATATAACTAAGGTATAGCTAGTGGATCGACTAACATGGCCACCATAGAAATTGTTGCTAAGTAATTAACAAACTGAATCTATCATAACATGATAGGATTACCAACCTTACCAAGGAAGCTATTGAAATGTTTGAGAATAATCAATGAGAGAAGGAACCCTAGATCATGAACACACTCTGATTTTGGTTGAAACCCAAAGGAGGGTGAGACTTAGAGCGGATGAGAGGGGGGAAACAAAAAAGGTGACCTACCTGGTGACGAGTTGTAGCTCACCGGAGATGAAGGAGATGGCGGTGTTGCAGAGGAGACGTCAAGCATGACATGGTGGCATGGCGGCACGAGGAGCACCATGGCACTCGACTCGGGCTAAGCCACACCCGCCGTCGCACCACAACACTAGCATCATCCCCATGTTTCCACTTCATCAAGGACCGCTAGACCACTTGAGAGTGGCCGAATCGAGTTATCCGTAACCCTAATCGCTAGTCAAGGAGGCGACACGACTAAATGAGGAAGTGCCAACCAAATCGAGTTGGACCCGATGAATCAGTGGTCAGCACCGCGTGAATTTCCACTAGCGGCAGCGACCAACATGACAGAAGTTGTCGGAATCGAGTGCTAATGGGGGTGGCACCATGGATATCACTAGAGAGAAAGGAAGGGGAAGAGATCGTGAAAGAGTGGGATAGGTCTGGGTCTGGGTCGAACCGACCGAGTGAACCAAGTTATGTGGTATAACCCAAACTTGTGGGATTACCAGCGGGTTAAATTCGCCAATGGGCCCAACCTAGTTAGAAATATAAGAAAGTAAAATAAATAAAAAGGTAAAATAAAAAAGTACCAAAATAACCCTGAGATTGTTTTAGCACTAGAAAAATAAGGAAAAATCATAAAAATACATATAATATATTAAAATGTTCACAAAAATATATAATTAAGAAAATATGAAACCACTTATTTAAGTTAAATAAAATGCAACCAAATTTTAACACCATTAAATCCTGAATGAAGTATTAAAAAATAGAGAAAAGTCTTAAACTTCGATAAAATTTATTTTTGAGTATAAAAATAAATCTATTATTTGATAAAAATTCTAATTATGAAATTCCAAATAATTTTAGGATTTTTAAACAAATAATTGTTATAAATGACTCTATAGTCCTTCTGTTTTATTAAAATAAAGAAATATATTTTCTATTCTCATTTATAAATCAAAAAAATCAATATTAACTTTAATTAACTTCTAAGGATTTATTAAAAGTTTTGAATATATTTTAGGAATTTCTATTTTTGTGCCCTCGGTTCGTTAGTTGTACTCAGTTTTCCCCAGCCGCTTAGTTTTTCCTCACTTTTGCCCATCTCCTTGTATGAAAGTCTCACATGGTCTGAAAATCACCGTCTGTCAGCCTTGCCGTTGCATGCTGACAAGTGGGGCCGCGTTCAGTGGGTCTCGTAGTGGACCCTGGTCGTTACGTGTTGACGAGTAGGGTCGCGTTCTCTTGGGTCCCGTAGTATACCCTTGCCGTTACATGCTGACAAGTGGGGTCGCGTTCTATTGATTCCCGTAGTGGACACCTCAATTAACTTATCCAGATCGTCATCGAACCCATATATTATCCACTTGAGCGCTGGACCCACAACTTACCTAGGTTGGTGTTGCAATATGGGACCCCGAGCCAGCCCTGCGCCCGCGCCCGTGCCGTTGCTTCATATTCATATAGTGAAATGTAATGTATATACGGAAATTATACAAAAATTATACACCTTTGAACTCTTTTAAATCCCACTTAGGACATGATAATGTTGTGCTAATAAAATCCTGATCATTTATCATTTCCATGGAGTGAAAATATAATGCATAAACTTGTGTATACAAAAATTATACACCTTTGAACTATTTGAAATCGCACTTAATACGTGATAATGTCATGCTAAGAAAATCTTGAGAGATTATTATTTTCTCCCCCATTTTCATAGAGTGAAATGTAATGCATAAACTTGCATATATGAAGTTTATACACTTTGAACTCTTTAAAATCGCACTTAATACATGATAATGTTGTGCTAAGAAAATCTTGAGAGACTACCATTTCCATAGAGTGAAATATAATGCATAAACTTGTGTATATAAAAATTATACACCTTTGAACTCTTTGAAATCACACTTAATACGTGATAATGTTGTGCTAAGAAAATCTTGAGAGATTACCATTTCCATGGAGTGAAATATAATGCGTAAACTTGCGTATATAAAAATTATACACCTTTGAACTCTTTGAAATCGCACTTAATACGTGATAATGTTGTGCTAAGAAAATCTTCAGAGATTACCATTTTCATGGAGTGAAATATAATGCATAAACTTGCGTATACAAAAATTATACACCTTTGAACTCTTTGAAATCACACTTAATACGTGATAATGTTGTGCTAAGAAAATCTTGAGAGATTACCATTTCCATGTGTGAAATATAATGCATAAACTTGCGTATACAAAAATTATACACCTTTGAACTCTTTGAAATCGCACTTAACACATGATAATGTTGTGCTAAGAAAATCTTAAGAGATTACCATTTCCATGGACTGAAATATAATGCATAAACTTGCGTATACAAAAATTATACACCTTTGAACTCTTTGAAATCGCACTTACATCATGATAATGTTGTGCTAATAAAATCCTGATCATTTATCATTTCCATGGAGTGAAATATAATGCATAAACTTGCGTATACTTTGAACTCTTTGAAATCGCACTTAATACGTGATAATGTTGTGCTAAGGAAATCTTGAGAGATTATCATTTCCATGGAGTGGAATGTAATGCACAAATTATACACCTTCGAAAATGTTCCCTTCAAATTATATTCAAGTTCATTTGTTTATGGAGTTAAAGTACAGGTGGCATACTCATTCTTTTGCATGGATAAAGGGGTGCCCCCTGACAGATATAGGGGTTATCATGTTCGCTAGATCACAAACGATCAACTGTTGGTGTGCACGATCTATGTGACAAATGTCATGACCAATCAGAGCTTAGAAGTGAAGATGAGCACATGTGCGAAATATGGATACAAAGAGAGGGGAAAACTGAGTAGCACTTAAGAACCAAGGGAAAAACTCAGTAGAACTTAAAAACCAAGGGCAAGACTGACAAAGGGATTCAAATAAAAAATAGAAAAGATTTAAAAAATGGAAAATGTTTGTTTTATACAATAAAATACATCTTGGCATACATCAAACTATTTGCAATTCAAATATACACTAGTTTGACAATTATTGCCTCATTCAGACAAACTATGTTTTTGGGAGGGATGTTTTGGGAAGAGGCTTGAGTAGAAAGCCATGAACCTTCATAGATAGTAGGTGATTTGAGAAGTGGTGATTTAGGTTAAAACTTGGTTTATATATATTTCTTATGGTGGCAGGTCACATAATAAGACTCCCTGGGTAGATGCCACTATGTTTTGCTCTTTTTGAATTTTTTGTGCATAAAATGACTCAATTAGCTAGCTAAAACCTATTCGTAGACTCTCTGTTGACCAGCCACCGGAGGGTCAAACTGAGTATGTTGCACATGACAGTGTTAGTACCGGAGGACAAAACTGAGTACAACCAAACTTCCAGTGTTACACTCGAGGGCAAAACTTAGTACAATTGAGTCGTCAGGGTTAGACACGAGGGAAAAAACGTGACTCACGGTACGCGTGTGCGGTGCACGGGGCGGTAGAGGACACGTGTGGCCGTGCACAGTGCAGTAGCATTCCCTACGCGGTTACGCGGTGCACGGTAGTGCACGAAACTTCATTCTCCTTCTCCTTTAATAGAGGCCTCCCCACTCTCACTCATCACTCACTCGCTCACTCAACCATCTCCACTGTCCCATCACCTTCTGCAAACCCCCAAGAAAACCCCAACCACACCGGCGATGGAGAAGAACAGCGCGGTGGCCATCGGCTATTCATATTTTTCCAGTAGCTAATCATCTTGTGTTAGATCTCGTATTTCGATGAATCCCCCTTTTTGTATTTGAACCCCCCTGTTCGTAGTTGGGATCAGTATTCGATTTGGTTTGAGATTTGGGGAATAATCAGGATATCTCAATCGGTTAATTATGCAAATAATCAATCCCGATAATGCAAGTATCTCAATCATGTCCTTATTGCACTTTAGTGTTTTTTCCAATATGAGGATAGCAGCGACGTCCGCAGCGACGACGAGTCTAAGTACACCAAGACTCGTCATGTGCTAAGGAGGCTGAAGTCTGGCCAGTACAACAACTTCTTTGCCGCCGATGTGTACAGGTGCCCCGTTCGCCCCACTAGGAGGCTCCATGCCACGGACTTCAACTCCCTCGTGAAGCATGCCGAGGACATGAGGACATGCGGCGAGTCCGTGAATGTCCACGGCTTCATAGCCAAGCGTCAGGCGCTCGGTCTTCACCTTCGCAACCTCTAGAAGGTGGCTATCGAGGAGGGTCGCATGCGCCCGATCAAGCCCAAGCCGCCCAAGGTCAAGGGACTGGGCAGCAAGAAGTGGAGGATGCGCTAGAAGGAGGAGGCAGAGGCCCTCCTGGCAGAGGCCATGAGGGGGCACATATATGCTGCTGTAAAGCAGTTTCTTTTGTCTTCTCTGTGTTGAACTTGTCCGCTGTTGCTGCTGCTGAGCAGCCTAATTGTCGAACCTCGTTAACTAACGTACTATATAACCTATATTAGCTGCCTTATCTACATCGGCTCTGTTTACTGAATTTATTTATGGTGCTGGTTAGTTTTGTTGCTGTAGATTTGCTACCATATTGGGAGAAAACGAGGGAAAAAGGAACAATGAATAAAGAGAGAAGCTACTCTAGATTCGCTACCTTTTTGGGCAAAAAAACACAACGGTTAGCGATAGAGAGGGGGGAAAGGCACTCTTAAAAAGACCAATCATAAAAATAATAAAAAATTAAACTTCCAATTTAGGCGATAGGGCGCACGTAACCACCAAACGCGCCCCACATGGTCCCACGCCACGTCCCCCATAATTAGTGAGAGATGGATGGCTGGTCCGCTGTGTATCCTGGCCCCACCTATCAGTATGTAACGGTCGAGGCGACATAACGTAACCAATAGAACCGTACTAAGTTAATTACAAATATAAACTCAAGCAATATACCTATGGATCTTTGGCTATATCAATTTAATATCTAAGTAGTTAAACTTGCTTATAAGGATGTTCCCATAATTAACCATAAAATGTATGCACTTGGAAGATAAAATCTAGCACCCCTTAGACTAAAGACAAATGATCTTGTAACCTTGATTAGGCTTAAGAAAAACCTAGACCTTTGTGATACCTTAAAATATCATGCTTTTTAAGATTCACTTTTATAGTTAACTTTGGTCTAAATCCCATAAATAGTATATCTTAAGTTTATTCATGATTTTATAATTAACTTTGGTTTATTATACAATCCACTAAAAGTATAATAACCCAAAATTAATTGTACTCTATTATAGACCATAGTATTAATCTTAACAACCTTCGAATTGATGAACTTAACATAAACAACCTTTTCTTTGAAGGTTATTCATTTTTCCACTTCAAACAACAACTCTATAATAATTCTTTAAACTCTAAACAAACCAACACATGGACTTTCATCCTAGTTACCAGATGATAGTTAACCTCAAATTTAGATTGATTTGTACTCTACTTATATATCTTATGTTTTAAGACTTAAGTTCCTTATAGAAATATTTGCTTAAGAAGTAAACTTAAAGATAAACCAAAGCTCAAAGAAATCACCTAAGTTCAATTCACTGATAATATTGGCGATTCACTTCAGGAGTTTTTTAAAATGCATAACATTACTTATGCATAATAGCATATTGCTTCTTTAAACAGTAGTCCTTGCTAGACCAATGATGTTGTTTTCAGATATTGGATCTTCTATTGTCTTGAAGACCGTTATTGCATAATCTTGTGATCATAAAGGCAAGTGATGACTCAAAAGTATAAGGGGTGTATTGCAGTATTTTCGATAAGTAAGAGTGTCGAACCCAACGAGGAGCAGAAGGTGCTGGCTAGTGGTATGGATAAGGAATTCTCTGCAAATACTAAGCAAACGGATTTTTAGGGGTTTTCGATAAAGCAAGTAAACAAAGTACGAGTAAATAAAAGACAGTAGGAATAAATGCAGCAAGTGGCCCAATCCTTTATGCAGCAAAGGACAAGCCGGTTGTATTACTTAAGATGACCAAACGTTCTCGAGGACACATGGGAAGACAGTCAAGTGCTTTCGTTTCATATAGTCGATTAATCTTCTTTAGCTTGCTAAGTGTTGTGTGGGTGAACCTGTGCTAATGTACCGCCCCATCCAAGACTAATACATACTTGTGGTTATACCCCTTGCAAACATCCGTAAGTACAAGAAAGTAATTAAGGTATAAACCTAACCACAACTTTAAACTCTAAGACCCTTTCGTCCCTTGTGCAATGGTTTCCTAACGGGGGTTCAGGTTTCTATCACTCCGGCAACCCCTACGATTAGTAGCCAAATACACAATGCATTCCCCTAGGCCCATATAGGTGAAGTGTCATGTAGTCGACGTTCACATGACACCACTAGAAGAAGTACACCACAACTTAAATAACAATCTATTGAATCTTTCTCAACGCAACTCCACTACTAACAACAAGACTTCTCCCATGTCCTCAAGAACAAAACGAACTACTCACAAGACATCATATGGATCATGATCAGAGATGCAATAATGATGTATAACAATCTGAACATAAACAATAATTCAATGGTTCACTCAATAGCATCAACTAAAAAGGGTAATCAACACCGGGAAAGGTTCCCCTATGAACTAATGCAAGATTCAACGCAATTGTTACAGCAATATGGAGATGGTGATGAGGCTGCTGATGGTGGTGATGGTGGTGACGATGATGATTATGATGATCCCGATGAAGTCCATCTTGATGGTGGTGCTGATGGCAACGATCTTCCCTCTCCGGGAAGGAATTCCCCCGGCAGAAATCTGCCTGGCGGAGAGATTTTTCTCTCTCGGTGTTTTCCGCCCCGTAGAGGCGACGGAATCTTTCTGTGGTCGCTCCCCGAGTCTTAGGGTTTCGTGGGGATGATATACGCCAGAGGGGGAGGCTGCAGTGGGCCAGGGCGGCCACACCACTCCCAGGCGCGGCCTAGGCCCGCCCACGCCATGGGGTGGTGTGGGCCCCCTGTGGCCCACCTCCACTCCATCTTCTGGCATCCTGAGTCTTCAAGAAAAATATAATTTTTTGTATATTTTCCCGGATTTTCTGATCTTCGCGAATTTTGCCTCTAAACAGCACCTTTTTCCATCAGAATCCTGACTGCAGCGGTCCATGCTCCAAAAGTCATCAACCATGCAAAAACATATGAAATAACATAAGTATCACCTCTAAATACGAAATATATCAATGAATAATAGTGAATTAAGACATAGAATAGTGTTGCAAAACGGACGTATCAACTCCCCCCAAGCTTAGACTTCGCTTGTCCCCAAGCGAAACTAAGCTCAATAAACATAGCCTCAGGTTTATGGAGTGAAGAGTCGATAAAATAATACGTACAAGAAGCATCACATTCATCAAATACATAGATCATAATAGAAGACAACTCACTATTATATAACTCAACTTGTAATAAGTAAAGGAAACACAATAAAGATACATAAAGTGAATCATAATTGGTAATGGCAAACTTAGCTCTTGGTCGAAGAATAGTTGATAAATTACTGGAGTTCACAAATAGCTGGTTTTCAATGAAAGCTTTCAAAGTAGTAAACATCAAGATAAGAGCAATATGCAAAACAAGGAACAAAAGAAACATGATTGAATAAATCATCATATGAATGAATGAAACACATTAACTCAAAATACTTGCTGAGATAGAAGGGAGTAGGTGTACCGACTCAACTACAAAGTAAAAGAAAAGGCCCTTCAAAGAGGGAAGCAGGGATTGCAAGTCTCATAAAGAGCTCCCAAAAATTATGGTACTTATAGCTTTCAGCTCTCATTGCCCCTATCATAAGAATCTTGAAGTGATTAAGGTTAAAGTGAACAAACTATGGTGTACATGCTTGACGAAGTATAAGTCAGAAATCTCATGTCCCTTGTATACGAGGGCCGCTCCTCATGCTACTCAAGTTTAGTCACCGGTAAGTTCTTGTCATCGTAAGTACATGTGTATCATAGAGAACCGCCAACGGGGTACCCCTTGCCCGATGATATGAAAGAATCCCCATATCAAAATGACAAGGCAAGCAGACAACGAGCATCTCAGCATTCTTCTTATTTACCATGGGAATATGGTGCTTTTTTTTCTCTTTCCTCTTTTCATAGTATCTCTTTTTTTCTTTTCTTTTTCTCAATAGCTATATCTCTCTTTTTTTATAAGAAGAATGCTTCATAGATATCATTATGGTTACGCTGCAGGTTTCCACCATGTCAGCATGGATTAGACCAGCGACCCAGGCGTTTCTCTAACACACATACATAACTCCATGGATTTACAAGCTCCCCTTTTATTTCACACCGACGACATCCGCAAACAAAAGAGCAAGGTATCAACTGGGTATAGATTTACAAGTGTTGAAAGCGTTCCCCGTGACAGCACGGTTCTGCTAATCCCCAGCCTATAATTTGCAAGCATATAACTTTCACGGAGAGTTCACAATGGTTCAGGTTTATTAAGTGCAAGAAAGTAAAGTGTGCCATCAAGTTGGTGAGAGCTTTAATCACTAATTTTCGCATAACAAGTTTAATTTGGGAGGTAGACAAAACAAGAATTTACTTGGAATAGCAATAATGCTACTAGGTAGGTATGGTGGACACAAATGGCATGGGTTTTGGTTTAAAGGAATTGGTAGCACAAGAAGAATACCCTCTCAGTACAGGTTTTTGGCTAGCAAGGCTGGGTAGCAAGTACAAGAGTTGAAGGAAACAACCAAACATACAAATGATAAAGACAAACATGCAATCTTCCTTGGAAGCACAAAAGATCTTAATTAGAGAATACTAGACTTATGAGCAAATCAAGAAAGAAAGATGATGAAGTTATTTTTCTCTCAAGTACTTCTATCTTTTTCTTTTCAACTCTCAAAAAGGTGTTGCTCCTGACCGAGCCAGGTTTGCCAAAACCAACTAAATTAACTCAATGATCCCAGAGTGCTACCAATACTAACAACAAGATCAATCATATAACCACGAATTGAAAACTAACATAAGCTATGCAAAAGAGTGAATGATAGAACTTCTCATTAATATTCCATAACGGAAACTCACACCAAGGGATACAAATCTAACGAGAGAGGGGACACTTCCATAATGCAAACCATACTACATAATAACTCCTCTATTCATGATATGACTCTACTAATAAGGTAAAAAGATAGAAGATAGTGATATGATACCGCGGAACTCCCCCAAACTTGGAACAAACCAAGGGGTGCCAAACCTGATGACGAATTACTCCTTCGGTGGTGGTGGTATCCTCTTGACAAGCTCTTTGATCAGTTTCCCCAAGTCCTCAATCTCGAAGGTGAGATTACGAATCAGATGTGAGTTTTGCTCAATGTGACTCATGATCATGTCATGTTGAGAATCCCAGCTCTTGCTATTCTTTCCCCACTCTTCCTCCTTGAAGTTTTCTTTTCCTGCATGGTTATGGGTAAAGGTATGGAAGGTACTCTTGGTGTTCAGAGAAGGAGTCCTTGGTGCCAAGCAGTGACGCGGAAGCTTACCTCCAGTTGACATCCGTGCCGTCCTTCTGATCTTGGCAGGGTTCACCACCACTCCAATGCTTGCAACGGTAGTGCCGGTGTGCTTTGCCTCCTCTTCACCTTCACTCTTGATCTCTTTCTCCTTCCCGTGGTCTTGGAGGTCTTCCTCCATGGGCTCCTTCCCTTTATCTTTGGCGGACACCATTGTGCTTCTAAACTTTCAAAGAGTATGTCTTGGCAGAAACAGATCGAAACGAAAATACGGCGAAAACACGATATACGAACCTCAGGAGATCCGGGGGATTATATATTACAAAGTTTCATATGAAAAGGAAGGTACTGAGAGAAAACGAGTCGGGGGCGGAGTCCTGGGTGGACTCACCACCTGGTGGCGCGGACAGGGGTGGGCCCGCGCCATGGGGTGGTGTGGGCCACCCTGGCTCCGTTTCCGTCCCTTTTTCGCTTCGTAGCTTTCCTTATTGACTGAAAACTGCAAAAATATAGTTGGATTGTATTTTGGCGGAACTTTTCTTACCATAACTGTTACCTCTTTGAACACGGACTCTTCAGGTCTCTGAATTTGGTATTAAGTGGATCCTTCCAGAGTCATCACTTGAATCATCAATGTCTTCATCTTCATACACTTATTACTTCAGTCATAAAACCCTTCTCTTCCTTATTACACCATTGTCTCCACTTTCTAGAAATTTCTTTCACACAAAACTTCGCACGGTTCTCATTAGCAACATTAGTATAAGTGAAGTAATAAAACCTTTTGAGTCCAACTTCAACTGAAAACCATCAAAACATAAGCTACTGTAGCAACTCCTTCCGAAAACCCAAAAAGAATTCAAAAAGGAAATCGAATAAAGAAGCAAATGCAAGATTGGCAAAATCTGTCAAAACAAACAAGAAGGTAAAGATCAATTTTTTCGAAAATCTTCTGTTGCTCAAATCAAAAAGTGCAAAACTAAAGAAATTTAAATAACAACCTGGGTCAGACGCACAAAAAATTACAGCTCAAACTGACATAGAGAGATCTCTCACGAATTTTTACGGTGAAGCACAAAAATCTGTTTCGGGACAGCAACTTCCCCAAATATTACTTCTCTCTCATTAGAGGTTGATCTTGACACAAAAACCAAACAAAACGGATAAGGAGCGGTTATTACCGAAGTAATAACTTCCAAGACTCAAATAAAAAAATAAACTGAAAGCAAAAACAAATTGGGTTGTCTCCCATAAAGCTCTTTCTTTATAGCCATTAAGATGGGCATGATAATTTTGAAGAAGCTCTCATAGAGATATGAATTGAAGTGAAAGAGAGCAATAAGAAGGAAAAACACACACACATTTAAGTCTAACTCACTTCATATGCAAGGGAATTGTGTAAGCAAACAAGTTATCAAAACCACAGGCAACTTGCATAAGAAGGCAAAAGAAGTGCAACAAAAAAACTTTCAGCATAAAACGAGGAAACTTGATATTATTGAGATGCATAAGAACACTTTTTCCTCTTTCATAGTAACTTTAAGTATCATGCATAAACTGAACAATATAGCTATCACAAGTACCATCATAGCGATGATCACTTATTCTAACAGAAAACACAGGAATACTAGCTCTCATAACGCTACTATGCAAAACAATATTAGAGGTATCCTTACAAAGGATAGTGTGTCCCTCTTTCTCATACTTAGTGACAAAGTTTTTCACATTTGCTACAATAGGTTCATCAACCATTTGTTCATCAGGTTCAACAGCTTTATTCATACTTTCATCTACCATACTAGCCATCATAGAATGTTCCTTTACCTTAACTGGGAAAGGCATTTTCTCAATATAAGGTTTAGGTAAAACATGACTAGTAGTATAAACTTCAGTATTTCTTACAGGAACACTCTTAGCAACATCTTTATAAGGTTCATGATACTTATTCAACTTCTTTTTAGGCACTTCAATGTAGGAAGCAAAGGCCTTAAAATAAGAAGCAATAGCTCGAGAGTCTAAACCATAAGCATTTTTAATATTTTGAAAGTCATCAGTTCCCATAAAAGATTCAATGCATTCATAATCATAATTTATACCTGACTTTCTACCTTTTTCATTCTCCCAGGCTTCAGCATTGTCTTGAATACGGTCTAGAAGGTCCCATTTAGCTTCTTCTTCCATGCGAGTGAATGATCCAGCACAAGAAGCATCCAATAAATCCTTGTCATGTAGAGGGAGCCTCGCATAAAAGTTGTTGATAACAATATTGTTGGGGAGCTCATGAATGGGACATTTGAGCATCAGTAACTTCAATCTCCCCCAAGCTTGAGCTGTACTCTCTCCATCAAGAGGCCAAAAGTTGTATATTTGATTCCGATCTTTATGAATCTCACTAGGAGGATAAAACTTTGAATAAAAGAGAGGCACTATTTCCTCCCATTCTAGAGCTTGACCATTCTTCAGCAGCTTATACCATTCCTCAGCTCTTCCTTTCAGTGATAATGAGAATAACTTCTTCTTAACTTGATCTGTAGTAATACCTGCACACTTGAACAACCCGCATAATTCGTGTATAAAGAGTAAATGATCACCGGGATGGACAGTTCCATCCCCAACATAGTAGTTATCCATAACACGATCCATAATACTTGTAGGTATTTTGAAAACATCTTTCTCAGTAGGTGGTGGCTTATCTACTACCTTAGCAGTGGTAGTAGCATTACCAAATAAGAAACTCAGCGAACTATCCATAACAAAAATAAAGAAACTAGCAGAAGTAAACAATACTCACAATAGAAGTTTCCTTTACTAGTTCCACTCTCCACTAGCGCTTCACTCCCCGGCAACGGCGCCAGAAAATAGTCTTGATGACCCACAAGTATAGGGGGTGTATCGCAGTATTTTTGATAAGTAAGAGTGTCGAACCCAACGAGGAGCAGAAGGTGCTGGCTAGTGGTATGGATCAGGAATTCTCTGCAAATACTTAGCAAACGGATATTTAGGGGTTTTCGATAAAGCAAGTAAACAAAGTATGAGTAAATAAAAGACTGTAGGAATACATGCAGCAAGTGGCCCAATCCTTTATGCAGCAAAGGACAAGCAGGTTGTATTACTTAAGATGACCAAACGTTCTCGAGGACACATGGGAAGACTGTCAAGTGCTTTCGCTTCATATAGTCGATTAATCTTCTTTAGCTTGCTAAGTGTTGTGTGGGTGAACCTGTGCTAATGTACCGCCCCAGCCAAGACTAATACATACTTCTGATTATACCCCTTGCAAACATCGGTACGCACAAGAAAGTAATTAAGGTAGAAACCTAACCACAACTTTAAACTCTAAGACCCTTACGTCCCTTGTGCAATGGTTTCCTAACGGGGGTTCAGGTTTCTGTCACTCCGGCAACCCCTACGATTAGTAGCCAAATACACAATGCATTCCCCTAGGCCCATATATGTGAAGTGTCATGTAGTCGACGTTCACATGACACCACTAGAAGAAGTACACCACAACTTAAATAAAAATCTATTGAATCTTTCTCAACACAACTCCACTACTAACAACAAGACTTCTCCCGTGTCCTCAAGAACAAAACGAACTACTCACAAGACATCATATGGATCATGATCGGAGATGGAATAATGATGTATAACAATACGAACATAAACAATAATTCAATGGTTCACTCAATAGCATCAACTACAAAGGGTAATCAACACCGGGAAAGTTTCCCCTATGAACTAATGCAAGATTCAACGCAATTGTTACACCAATATGGAGATGGTGATGAGGGTGCTGATGGTGGTGATGCTGATGATGATGATCCTGATGAAGTCCAGCTTGATGGTGGTGTTGATGGTGACGATCTTCCCTCTCCGGGAAGGAATTCCCCCAGCAGAAATCTGTCTGCCGGAGAGATCTTTCTCTCTCGGTGTTTTCCGCCCCACAGAGGCGGCGGAATCTTTCTATAGTCGCTCCCCGAATCTTAGGGTTTCGTGGGGATGATATACACCAGAGGGGGGAGGTTGGAGTGGGCCAGGGCGGCCACACCACTCCCAGGCGCAGCCTAGGCCTGCCCGCGCCATGGGGTGGTGTGGGCCCCCTGTGGCCCACCTCCACTCCATCTTCTACCATCCTGAGTCTTCTGGAAAAATAGAATTTTTCGTATATTTTCCCGGATTTTCTGATCTTCGCGAATTTTGCCTTCAAACATCACCTTTTCCATCAGAATCTTGACTGCAGCGGTCCATGCTCCAAAAGTCATCAACCATGCAAAAATAGATGAAATAACATAAGTATCACCTCTCAATACGAAATATATCAACGAATAATAGTGAGTTAAGACATAGAATAGTGATGCAAAATGGACATATCAGCAAGTTCACACTTATTCATGTCCTTTGGTTATTTTCTATGAAGTATTTGCAATTTATAATTGTTATGACATGCATTTCAAAAAGGATGACAGAAAATACTATTTTCATGATTAATATGAACTATTGGTTACTGATCTAGGGTGATGAGTCAATCTATTATGATTGGCAATGGAATCCCTATTACAAGCAAATATATTGCCTAGGATTTAATAACCATTGTCCCTAGTGATTCTTGCACCGTATAATACGCGTTAACAATGAGATTTGGAATGGGATGGAGAAGTCAGTTGGATCTGCTCCCTTTCGCATGTCAATGGATGGCCGGGTCGTGGCTGTTACTCTTCAGTGAGGGTTGGCAGCATATGGATGGGATCCCTCAAAATCCCATGACTTCTGGTACCTATGAGGGTTGTACACCTTAGGCTACCATTGGAAACAAGTTTTATCCTAGGCCTGGCATGCAATCCGTTTGGCATGCGGGGTCCTAGAGAAGGGTAGTGATTGGCTTGGATCTTAGGTTGTGCCTCAAACCATGGAAGTTTGAACAGGGCCATACTCTGTCTTGTGTAACAAAACTTAAGATCTCTTATGGGAAAAGTGACGCACCTCTACAGAGTGTAAAAATTGTGACATATTACGCCCTATTTTCGAAAGGAGCTACGAACATGGCAGGAAAGGAACTACATAAAGTTCTGGTAAACCTGTGAAGGCTGGCGGACATAGCTTTTCAGAATAAAAGCAACCTTCGAAGAAATGTTTATGAAAACCTGCATAGCCTACGACCTATGGTCCACAGCTGTAATTAGTGCATCATACACTCCTTTTTAGTGAACTTCCTGAGTACGCTTGTACTCAACCATACCTTCTTAACCCTTGCTAGCTTCTGAAGCCAATAAAGACAATGTCTACATCAACTAATGCTCAAGGGAATTGTCACCAAAAGCTCAAGTTCTTCAATGAAGTCAATGGAGTCAACATATACATCAACTGAAGTAAATACGAAGTTCTTGAGTAGATCATTGCAATAGCAGTAAATGCAATCCAGATAGTTTAGATACTAGTCTATTAGTATGTTATTCATGAGTTTTTATTTTTGGTTCTTCTTTATAAGAAGTTGCTTTCTCTCTCTATAACCTAGAGTGTTCTCTGGATATTTTGTAAAGAGTCGAGTTGTAACCTATAGTCATGCTTTGGACCTACTATGTTTCTGTTATACCACTCTGAGGGATGTAATACTAGTGAAATGGTGTTTCATTTGTGTTATGTCAATGACTATAGTGTACTACATCATGAAGTGGTATGCTGGGTCACCGCAGTACCCTTGCCTCCTCTTGGAAATCTTGAAGCACTGAGCGCGTAAACATGCCCTTCTTGCAGCTATGACTTAAAATCATTGACGTTGTTCTACCCAATTTTAGCGTACATAGTGGATCCCTGCATGAAGTAGAATACGCATGAGATGAGAGGATCATATGACCAGCGAGCCGAGAACCATCATCGGCCCCGCCATGCTACTCCCACATCCATGAAAATCTCACCAGCACGAACTAAATTTTTCTTACAATCTTAAGGTCAGACGACAAACTATGTGCGGACATCTAAGAAATAATCAAAGTCATCAGAATGCCGCAAGAGTATGCAAATCTGAAGATGTGATCGAGGATATGGGATGAGTGGACACTTACAATGAACTGGCAACAACTAAAGCATCAGACGAATAGCGGGCGTATGCTGACGAACCATGGATCATGCACAACAACCACACGGGGAATATAACCTACAAAGAGTGCACGAACAAGTCCAACTGTAAGGTGTTCGTGGAATAGGAAGAACACACCTAGTGGCACGAACACACCGTGATGATTGGCGAGTAATAGTAGGACACACTAACCTAGCTAGCCGAGAAGCAGGCCATCAGAAAGAATAGCATGTAAAAAACAAATCTTAGCGAGGAAAGCAACACATGATTTTTAAGGAGCTGAAACACAGAGAACACCTAGCGATGCGCTAATTGGAGTTTACATACCACCTGCGACCGAAGAGAGGATGAGCGAGAGAATAGGAGACGACGATCAGAGATAGAGGCAGTGGAGCAGATGTCTCGGTCTAATATATAAGAACAGCGAGATCGATGAGAGAGAAAGGCGAAAAAGCAGACATGAGGACAAAAAAGAGAGGCTTCATGGAGCAGACGAAAGGTAGAGCCAGATATGTATAGAGGAAGTAAGGCGATTTGCGGTAAAAGGAGATGGTATGGAGTAATCCATGCATGTGTTAAATAATGTCCGTGTAATTATAGGAAAGCTGTATTTTAGCATTCTCGAACACACCCTACTACACATGAGAGCAAGGATCTGCGTACGGATACACTGGTTACCTCTGATGAAAACACGAGTACACACACTACGGAGTTGATCCAGGTCAATTGCTACTTTCGGGCCCATTGGTAAGCGAGAAACATGACCTATCGAAAGGTGAATGGCTCTAGCGAGTGCCCCAAAAGAACATATGGAAAAGAAAACTCACCGGGAGCCCGTGGGAGATACGCGCATTAGTACCAGAACCGGGATAAGTCAGCGAAAGTCGTATACGCGACCCCTCCAGGCAGTGAGCTCATTCCATACGCGAGATGGATTACACCTAGGCAACCTCCAGGCCTACCACTCCATAATGCGGACATGAAGGGTTTCCACCACAAGCGCGCGAGGGTTTTCGCTGCCACATCAGCTCCCAGACGTGAGAAGTTTTGGCCAACAAGGATTTCCGCTACCAGCTCAGCTCTCGGTTTTGAGAACCCATTGATGGCGAGGGTTTCTATTGCCACGTCGGCTACTGATGAGCCCCACCACCAGGTGGGTGTCGAGCACCTATCTCCCTCAAAATACCTCTCAAGTAGCACATTTCCGCCCATGGCCGGTGACAACAGGCCCATCCCGCGCACGCGGCCCACCATCTGATGGCTTAGGGCAGGAAAAAGGACTCGCAAAACATCTATAGTAGGGAATCTGGAGCCACGGGCCCTGCATCCCTGAGAGAGTCGGGTTGTGCTGTGATGGCGCTGCGTGGGCACCCCATCGTCCATCCCACGACCAGAAAGAATCGGGCAAAGTTGATAGCAGAATCGACAAAAATTTCCATGCGCTATTATTTACTCTGATGTCTCTATATATGGATTATGGTATCAAAATAATTCTTCAATGGACTTAAAAATCTATGAAATAATTTAATTGGGCTCATTGGCAAAGATTTCAAAGTTAGAGATCCAAAGTTATGGTCTTAGGGAGTTCTCCATTTGGATCATAAGATACACATGAAGTGCATCTTTCCATAAAAGCACCATGAAAATAAAATAAATTTCTAAAATTTATATTTATAATAAACAAATCAACTATAAAAATGAGATAAGAAATAAAGTAAGGAAACCAATTGTTGGGGATATGCTAAATGGGTATCACCATAGAACGTCTCTAATCCGGCTAACTCGACTGGTCCACAGTTGGTAGCATGGCCCATGGTCTGCTGAGTGTCCTAGTTAGACGGATCCAGAAGGGAGGCCCATGCCGGATAAAGGAAGGCTATGTAGGAGTCACCAACGTACTCGGAGCCTTGGAGTAGAAGACATGAAGACTTGTTCATATTAGTAAGATTTTTTACCTTGTCTAGGAATGTCCTTTCCCTGTAACTCTAGGTTCTAGTACCTTTATAAGCCAGATATGTGGGAGCCTTTAAGGAACAATGTCAGATACGATACACAACACCCTCGCACAGTGAACCGATCTCTGTAACTCGGTGTATTGCCATTATAGTGATTTATAGAAGGAGTAGATTTTCGCCACCGTTGTGGTACTTGAACCTGAGTAAACTGTGTTACCACGTACCTGCCAACTCTCTTCCTTACCCCACGTCTCTAAACACGCACTGCGAGGACCCCTCCATGGCGTACTCGTCGGCAATACCACGACAGTTGGCGCCCACCGTGGGACAAGAGGCGCTTCGAGCTCTACACCGGGCGAGGTCCAAGCTCTTCGCGGGAATCAACGACACCGTAGCCATCACACACGTTCTCTTCTTTGGCAATGTCCCAATCGTCCCTCCAAATGAATTCTGGGTGCTGACGAACACGAACCCTACACGCTTCTATGTCATCCCCTTGGGAGACATCCACATCTTCATCGGTGAAACTGACTCGGGTCCAAGCTCCCAGGAAGTTGGAAACTCGTCAAGGCCCACACGGACCGCCTACGGGAATGATACGTCCCCGGAAGAATCTGGGTCGTACCTCTCCCTAGAGTACTGCAGCTCAGATCAGGACAATTCAAGGCCCACCCAAACCACCCCTGTGCAGGATATAACGGTGGAAGGACCCCAAAAATCCGCTTGGCTTCCCTAAGCGTTAGAGATGCGAAGCTCACACTTTGCCGGTGGCGTCAAGATCTTCGATCTAGCAAGATGCATTCAGAGGGATGTGGAACCTCCCCACGAATGCCTTGCCAGATGGATGAGGGTAAAGGAAACCCTAGAGGGTGACTGCACTGATAAACTCGTCTACCACTTCGTGGAAGGTATCACACCCGGAACGATCCTCCAGCATACTCTCTGAAGACGCTAGGCCGCAGGCCCTCTCATCCTTAGCGAGATGGTCGCAATCGTTAATGAATACGCGGACACCAAGGAGAACACCCAAGCTATGTCTAGGCCCGAAGCCAGAGGAAGGAACAACAACGGCCCGCCTCCATCACCCTCTACCTCCACTGTCAACAACACCAAAGCCAACTCCAACTCCGTCCTTGACGCGCTATACGCCGACATCAATATGGATGGCGGTGGCTCGGACGCTAACTCGGAGGAAGACACTGCTATTATGAGGGAGATCGAGCAGGAGATCGAGAAGGAGGAGCACGTCGAGAAAGCCAACACATCCCACCAGGTGCTAGTCACCATCGGGACCGTGATGGAAGAAGACGGGCAGGAATCAGAACATGAGAGAGCTCCGCCCACACCTGTGGTTACCAAAGCTGTAGCAAAGAAGGCCACCAAGCCTCCTCCGGCTATTCGACCGCAGCAGGCGCAGGAACTCACCACGGGCCCTAGTACTGCCAAGCAAACAGATTCGCCACTGCCGTCAATGTCTGCAGCTGGCAACCCATTTGTTACTCCCGCCGACAAGGCGATATACGGTGCACTCCTCGTTGATCCCATTACCATCGCCCATATTCGGAGCGTTAAGGAGCTTGATGAGAAGCATGCAGAAATCCTAGCAGAGGCCAAGTGCATCACAGAGCAGGGCACTCAGCTGGACAAAGACATGGCCATGGCGCAGCAATATATCAAGGCGGCAAGAGCTATGTAGGCTGAGTACAAGCAGTTGCTACTAAAGAACAAGGCAAAGAAAGCACTGGCTCACGTTGTTGAAGACCCTGGTGTCTGGCGAAGGTTGGGATATGATGGAGCCCAACAGGCAAAAGTCACCCCCATACATTGATTCAGAGGGGAGGCAAGTAACTCCAACTCCTGCCCTCAACATTGCCATCGCCAAGACCCTCCTAGAGCAGGACAAGTTGCTAGAAGCAGTTGCTCAGGTGTACGACCTCGTCGCCAAGGCGTGCAAGCAACAGGAAAAGGCTACCTCGCCGAGGCTTGAGTCCAACCCGAAGCTTTGCCAGTCAACCCTGAACAGCCGCAGAAGGCCTAGATCTCCTAGTGACGAGGGATCCCACACGGGCTCTATGGAGCAAAGACAGAGGGATGCACGCAACATGACTAATGCCATACCCATATCGTCCGATCACATAGAAAAGGCTTGCCCTCATCGATCGCCGCCACCCCCGCCATCCCAGCGTCATGAGGAACCACAGATGCGCCACCGCACAAGCATTCCACCTCCTAGGCGTCCCCAGGTCGGTATCGTTATATGCGACCAGGGCGAGCAGCCCCAGCATGCCGGAGAGCGCAACAGCGTTGATGGACATGGGAGCAGATCCTACAAGGAAGCACCACGTCCGACAAGTAATCACGACAGGCGTGAAGATTCGTAGAGAGGGAGCAGCAAGAAGGCTAACCCACCACCTCCACTGCCACTGTCGCCACCTAACAGCCATCGTGGTGGAGGACATGGCGGATCTCATAAATCACACCACAACTCCCCTCCCCATGACAGAAAAGGGAAGCAACCAGAGCCGTATGACACGCGTTCATGGCTGGACAAGATCCAAGAAGCACAGGAGCTCCCATACCTTGGGCCACGTTGTTTTGGACCACTAATACAGGCCACAACCTATCCCAGGAGCATCTGGATAGACAAGATTATCATTCCCTATGATGGCACTGCCAGGCCAGCCACATGGTTGCAGGACTACAACAAAGGGATTCACATCATAGGGGGAAACCCTAATGGCATCATCAAGTACCTCCCACTTATGCTTACCGACACTACATGACAATGGACTGATGACTTGCTGGAGAAATCAATATGCAATTGGTTGGACATGCATGAAGCGTTCACCAAGAACTTCGAGGATACATACAAACGTCCCTGCACTGTTGGAGACCTACAATGGTGCGTACAAGAAAAGGATGAAACCTCACATGCCTACCTCTCTTGCTAGCTGGATATGAAAAACCTACACATGGGTGCCCGAACAAACCACTATGGCCACCTTCATCGATTGTTTGGAGAAGGGAACTTTGCTCCGGCATACGATGAAGCGCAAACAAGACAACAATGAGCTCAACCTCAATGCAATGATCGCCATGGCTAGAAAATTTGCCACCACGGATGATGACGCATGCGGATTGTTGCCAGCAATAGAAATCCCTACCCACGCCAGAAAGAACAATACCAACAAGTGGAAGACTCCGCCCGAAGAGATGCAAGCAGCCAACATGGTCGCCACAACATTCACTGGCAGAGGCGAAGGCGAACAGCGTGGTCATGGCCGAGGAGCTAGCCATGGTAAGAAGAGGAGTGATTCTACACCCTCAATGCCCCGCGTCCCTCAAAGAGTACCGTGATATGTCGTGTTTCATCCACCTCGACACAAACGTCAAGGCCACCCACACCAACCGCTAATGCAAGTTTGTCAATGACCTCAAGGAAGACTCTAAGTACGGCTACAAGCAAAGTCGCAAGAAAGGACCCCGCGGAAAGGGCAAAGGGAAGAAGAAGGAGGAGGAGTCCAAGGATTCAAGTGATATGGATGAAGATGTGGAACCAAAGTCTACTAACAAGGGCGAGGGAAAAGGGAAAAACCCCTTCGAGAAGAAGGCCGCAATCTACCACACTTTCCTTGGCACCCCCACCGTCTGGGCCTAGAAAACCTCTCTAAGGATACTGATGGCTACCCTCCCTCCCGTTCCCTAGTACATTAGGTGGTCGGAGATTCCAATTACTTTGGATAGGAAGGATCATCTAGAGCTTATCCCAACAGAGAACCAGTATGCCATGGTCATCAACCATTTGATTGATGGCACAGAGTTCACCAAGTGCCTCGTGGATAGTGGAAGAAGCATGAACATCATGTACCCAGATACACTGCACAAGATGAACTTGAGAGATACCCAGCTAAGGAATAGCAACACTATGTTCCATGGTGTTGTCCCTGCCTGATAAGCAAATTCCTTGAGTTGCATCACCCTTCCGGTCGCTTTGGCGATGTCAACAATTACCGCCAAGAAGGCATGACCTTTGAAGTGGTGTCCTTCAAGAGCGTGTACCACATCATCTTCAGACACGGCATCTTCCACTCCTTCCTCGCAAGGTGATGCTTTTTCTACAACAAGCTTAACATACCAGGACCAAACGACATCATCACCGTTGACGAAAGCTTCACCAAGGTACGGGAGTGCGAGCTCAGTGAAGCCGACTTACCGAAGCGGTCCTCTATAGTGAGGAGTTCATGGAGATCCAGAGCCAGGTCGATGCCTTGGAGATGCCGTCTTCAAAGAAGAAAATCACTGCTGCTGAACTGACATTCAAGGCCGCCATTAACACCAAGCAGGTGGAGCTTGTTTAAGGAGATTCCTCCAAGACCATCGCCATTGGCACGGACCTGGGTCCCAAATAGGAAAACGCGCTCATCGAGTTCCTCCGTGAGAATAAGGACATCTTCGCCTAGCAAACTGCCGACATGAAAGGTGTACCTCGGGAACTTGCCGAGCACAACTTGAATATTGATCCTAATGCTAAACCAGTGAAACAACATCTATGGTGGTTTGGTGATGAAAGACGAAGGACTATAGGTAAAGAGATAGCTAGGTTACTTAAGGTTGGCTTTATTCGAGAAGTTATTCACACCCGATGGGTGGAAAATCATGTACTTGTCCCCAAAAAGGGAACCAATGAATTAAGAATGTGCGTTGATTACACCGACTTGAACAAAGCGTGTCTGAAGGATCCGTTTGCTTTGCCTTGCATTGACCAAGTCATTGACTCGACGACTAGCTTGGAACTTCTGTGTTTTCTTGATGCCTACTCAGGTTACCACCAAATCCGGATGCAAAAGTCGGACCAACTGGCCACTTTGTTCACCACACCTTATGGCACATACCGCTACGTCACGATTCCCTTTGGGCTAAAAAACACTAGTGCTACTTACCAGCGGACGATGCAGCACTGCCTACAAGACCAAATAGATCGCAAGGTACACGCATATGTGGACGACATTGCGGTAATGTCAAAGAAATCAAATGACCTTACCACCGACTTGCAGGAAACCTTCGACAATCTTCGGAAGTACAACATGATGCTTAACCCTAAGAAGTACATATTCAGGGTGCCATTTGGCAAACTGTTGGGCTTCATCGTTTCGCATCACAGAATCAACGCCAGCCCGGAGAAAATCAAGGCCATCCTTGACATCAAACGCCCAACGTGCTTGAAGGACATATAGAGGCTTACAGGCTGCATAGCAGCAGTAAACCGGTTCATCAGCTGACATGGATAGAAGGCTATGACACTCTACAAGATGCTCAAGAAGGCGGAAAAAATCATATGGATGGACGAGGCTAATGCAGCACTTCAAGATTTCAATAGAATACTCTCCTCAGCACCAATACTTGCAGCACTGGTATCAAGGGAGCCTATGTTAGTTTACATGACGGCAACCAACCAAGTAATCAACATCGTCATCGTGGTAGAGTGCAAGGAGCCAACACATGAATACGGAGTTCAGCGACCAGTTTACTACGTAAGCGAGGTCTTGACGGAATCCAAGCAGCGTTACCCGCACTACCAGAAGATAGCTTATGGAGTTTTCCTTGCTTCACGGAAGCTAAGACATTATTTCTAGGAGCACCTTATCACAGTGATGAGGAAACCTCCACTGTCTGACATCATCAACAACAGAGATGCAATAGGGAGATTGGCAAAGTGGGGCATTGAACTTACCACCTTTGAAATCACCTACAAGAGACGCGATGTTATCAAATCGCAGGCATTGGCTGATTTTATTGCAGAATGGACATAGCTACCAGAAGACACTCCTGTACTAGAGCCAAGATATTGGGTCATGCACTTTGGCGGTTCAAAGCTACTCAATGGCTCGGGGGCTGGTTTATTACTGCAATACGTCCTGTAGATCCACTTCAACACTATTAACAACATGGTGGAATATGAAGCCCTAATTCACGGAGTTCGAGTAGCCAAGGGTATTGGCATCAAGCGTATAGTTTGCTATGGAGATTCCGACTTGGTTGCCCAGAAAGTGGCTGGCACCTAGAACGCGTGGAACCCTATGATGGAGGCATACCGATACGAAGTAGACGAGATAGCCAAGTGCTTCGATGGCTACGAAGTCAAGTACATCAAAAGGGAGGAAAATGAAGCGACATATCTGCTGTCAAAGCTTGGATGAACTCGTCGACTAATTCCTCCCAGCGTTTTACTGGAGCATTTACAGACACCATTGATGGCTCTGAAATACAGCCATCTATGTCCACATTTAAACTGGATATTATTCATATTTTTGATGAAATATCTCTATAAACCCTGCCACTAATGCCTAATGATCAAGGGGGTATGCAATCCTTTCTTTCTATTTTTTCCTACTCAAATAATGACGTTTGATGATGGGAATCACAACATTAAAGTCAAAGATACGGGATTTCCAACAACCCGAAGAAACCATGGGTCGTGAAGTGGAGACAGACGCTTTTATGACCAACTATACGGCGGGAATAAAATTTCGGCCATATAGTTCTGGTCATATAGTTGCCATCAACACCGCTAGGTCAAACAGAACAACTTTCATGAAGGGACCCCTATATAAAGAGGCATCGGGCGACGAGAAACAAATCAACGCCAAGAATTGCCTCTCTCCCCCAGAACTCCATCCACAACACTAAAGAGCCACCGGAGGAATAGACCTAGATCTAATCTCCAAACTCTTCTCCACCACCATAGCCATATTCCACCACTTGGAATAGTAGATATCATCTTCGATTGGCGACATTGTAAGACTATTTGCTATCAATCTCATGATTTCCATTGCAATGTTTATGATCGTTCATTTCATCTCTATGTGTGAGTAATTCTCTTTGGGCTAAGGGCTTTGGCCTAGCCATGTAGCTTTTGTGCATGTTATTTATCGTAGATGGGATCATGTATTAGTTTGTATGACATGATGATTATTGTATCCTATATTGCCTCAATCCAAGGACTTGTCAGGTACCCAAGAGCCCCAGGATTGAGCAAGGTATAGGGAGTATGAGTAATGACTAATCTGCAGGTTGGGAACCCCAGTGACAGAAGGGGTAGTACGGCTCTATGTGAGGGATTTACTTGGGATTAACGGTGACGTCACTATGCATATCATTAGTTCTCTTTATTCTATGTATGAGACTAGTAGGTTATTGCTATAAGCGGTTGCGGAGGCAATAGCCATTATGGATGCACTGCCCACATATAATTATCTTGGTCTAACAATTACATGCATACTTTATTGTTATCTTTTATTCCCATCAGATGTTTTGCGTGGATACATGTGAAACTGAAAGCCCTAGGCCCTCTCTCTCCATCATCGACAATAACAAAAGACAGCAAACTCTTGGTCCGGTAAAACACAAAAAGAATTCTTAAACTCCCGAAGGTCCATTAAAGTAACTTCACTATGCTTTCTGCTTCCCGAGGATTCGATAACCTAGGTCTACTAGGGAAAAAGAGCTATACTACATCTGTAATCCGGATTGAAGGTATCAACCCTTTTTCTGGCGCTGTTGCCGGGGAAGCAATAGCTACGCTGGTGAGGTTAATAAGAACCTTGCTAGTTTTAATTCTTGTTTTTAATTTTGTTAGTTTGCTTTTAGTCTTTATTTGAAAAACCAAAAAAATTAGATAGTCTTTAATTTCTTGTTTCTATTATAATAAGTATTTTTTAAGAAAACCCAAAAACATAGGAAATATGGTTGAAAAGAAGCTTGGGGAGTTTGCAACTCCCAACAATGATTATTTGCATACTCCTATTACCCAACCAACGATTGCTGCTAATGATTATGAAATTAAGCCCCATTATTTAAGTTTGGTTCAACAGAATCAATTTGGAGGCTCTGCTGTTGAGGACGCAGGTATGCACTTGAATACTTTCACTAAAATATGTGATATGATGCGCATAAAAGATGTTGACCCCAATGTGGTCAAATTGCGCTTATTTCATTTCTCTCTTAGAGGAAGAGCAAAAGAATGGTTGCTATATTTGCGTAGAAATACTACTGCATCATGGTGGAGTGTACTTCTATATTTATGACTAAATTTCCCACCTGCAAAGACTATGCAACTAAGATCTAATATTACTGGTTTTTAGACAGGAAGAGTGTGAGCCATTAGCGCTTCCATGGGAGAGGATGAATGAATGCATGAGAAACTATCCCAGTCATGGGATGGAAGATTGGTTAATTCTCCATTTATTTTATAACACTCTTAACCCTGTGTCTAAGTCTATGCTTGATACTACAGCTGGAGGACCATTTATGGGCAAAATATTATCGAAGCAAAGCAGCTGCTAGACAATATGAAAGACAACAATGCCCAGTGGCATGTGGATAGATCAAACACGAAGAAGGTGAACTCCGTCTCACCACAAGAAAATGAAGAACTCAATGCTAAGATGGATGAACTCATATTAGCTGTAGAAGTTATGGAAAACTAGGTAAGAGCTATCCTAGAATCAAATATTGAAGAAATAGACTTCATATCTCGTAATGATTATAACCCTGCTTGGAAGAAGAATTATAATCCTATTTTTCAGAAAGATTATTCTAGTCCAGCAGGTAACTCTAATAATAATATGGGAACAAGTAATGGTAGTCTCCAAGTACTTTATAGACTCACAAAACGAGAAAAACAATATCCTTGTTAATATAACAGAGAACCATGATGCTATGCTTGGTAAATTATCTAACCAAAATGTAAGTTTGAGGTATGATTTGCAGGCCCTCTGACGAGGGGTGACATTGGCAATGCCCATGGTGATGGACTTGGGGTTTCGCAGAAAAGAGAACGCTAGGGATTTCGTCGGATGTCAGGGAAACAATGGAATCAAAGTCGCCTGTATATTGAGTAATTGCACTATTACAAGTTGTCTTCTAGATTTCGGTACCCTCGCACTACAAGAAATGTGTTAACTTGTGACATTCTCATAGTGACGAGGAATGAAATCGTCATAGATTTATGACGATTTTCCACAAGATGGTCATACACTGTTTGGAGAGGCCAAATCCTATAGAATTACGACGATTTGTGTCAAAATCGTCGTAATTTCATCACATGAAATCGTCATAAACTACATGATATAGCTTAGAGCCTTATTCATACATCAATTATGACCAATTTAAATAGTCATATCGTCTAAAATAATATGCATTGAATTAACTAGCTGGCCACATCAGCAATTATGCCTATGTGGCATGTCTACGTGGCAACTTTTGTATAATTATGCTTATGTGGCATGTCTATGTGTCAAGTTTTGTATATGTATATGTCTATTTTTTAGGGAATAATGGCAAAAAGGAGTGGACAAGGGGATCGAACTAGCAACCACAGGACTAAGCTTGCTCAATGCAAACCACTATGCTACTAGCTCATTCTTGTTTTAGTTGCATAATTGTTTTATTTATATGTTGGGCATTGATAAATTCACGAATAATTGGCGTAAAAATTGGTGCTCGCAGGGATCGAACCAGGGACCTCATCCACCAAACGGGATGTTCTAACCATCCAACCACCACCTCTTTCTTGTTAGACTACGACGCTACTTGTTTTCAAGTTGTCTTCTAGATTTCGGTACCCTCGACTGTATATTGACTAATTGCACTATTACAAGTTGTCTTCTAGATTTCGGTACCCTAGCACTCGCTTGGGCTTCTCCCATCCTCTATATGATAGGCCTGGTCTCAAAGTTGTATGCGGATACGTTTCATACATGCGTGATTACAATACCAACATAATATCGGTGTACAATCCCTTTCCTAATACAATCATAGCCGTTGTCGGTTGCTGCCTTGATCTATCGTCTAGAATTTTCATGGGTCGTAAGCCTTTTACCCAATATAGGATAGTGAACCATAAGCATCCGAGTAATCATACTCATGTCAGTATCCCCCGAGACTCTACTTGAACCGCAGTTTTAGGTTGAGTCTCAAAGTTTCTTTTTCTTTTTATGTTTGTAGGGATTTTGGTAAAACGAGTCTGATGCTTTCGATGGATCGGGAATCAATTAATTGCTCCTGGGAAAAAACAAGGTTATCCTACATCAAATTCAAGTGCCCAGTCTCGAATCTAGAATTTTCTACTAGCATAATTCAGTTCGAGACGCTGAGGTCTTACCGAATACTGAACTCTAGTTTCTATTTTATCAGGTACCCAACGCGTCCGTCGGGATTTTTCATCGTATCTTTAATACAGATATTTTACTAGCAGAGCGCATTCTTGTGCGATTACCAGGCCACACTGGAAGAATCCTGGGGTCTTACTTTCATTCTGAACACGACATTTGGATTTTTTGTCGCGTCTGAGTGTGATCTGAGATTTTTGGCTTTTTTGGCGGTTGGCCTGCTGAGGCTGCCAAGGTTTTTGATTTTATCATATAGTTTCTATGCTTTATACTAACTCCCGATGGGAGTAATACCTTTTTGAGGATACATTGGTGTAAAACTCAAAGGTGTTTGCAATCATGAATATATTTTATGCACAACTAGATTTCTATCGGGTGCGCGCCAGGGCTCCCGATGGGAGTAGCCCCCAAGGCTATGTTCGGATGCCTGTATCTGGACATAGGCTCATGTTAGCTTGATGGAAAACATTGATATTTTGAACAACTAAAAATATTAAGGTACAAATAACTTATCTCTTTATATAAGGCGGAAAATCGATGATTCATTATTCTTTGAGCGAATGTCCTTTGGCTGTTGTCCTAGATATTTTGGGTTAATAAGCCGAACTGTAACTCTTATCATATTGTAAATAATATTATCTGTAAAAGCGTCGTAGTTGTGCTAAGTTCCATGGATTTGAGTAATTTACTCATGTCTTCTTGTCTTGTAGTCGATATGCTCCTCCGGGAATAACTTCTGTGATGATGTATGGTCCTTCCCATGGTGATTCTAACTTCTTGTGGCCATCTTGCTTGAGGCGAAGAACTAGGTCCCCTACTGCAAAGGACCTAGGCTCCAATCTTCTGCTATGGTAATTGCGCAGGTTTTGCTGGTACATAGTTGCTCTTTGAAGGGCTTCATCTTGAGCTTCATCAAGTGCATCCACATCATCTTCAAGTGCTTCTCTTGATTCCTCTTCATCATATGTACGTTAGTGCGGCAGACAAAACTTCTTGTCACCCTACTCATGGGGATTCAAGTGACACCTCAACAGGAAGCACGGCTTCCACACTGTGGACCAAAAAGAAAGGCGCCTCTTGTGTTGAATTATTTGGAGTTGTACGTAAACTCCATAATACAGATGGAAATTCATCCACCCATGCTCCTTTTTCTCTGTCAAGTGGTGCTAGTAGTCTTTTCTTGAGTCTAGCGGTAACTAGTCCATTGTCCTTTTCTACCTATCCATTTGTTTTCGGGTGAGCTACCGAAGCGTAGCTTATTTTGATGCCCATCTCCTGGCAGTACTCCTTGAACTCATTGGAAGTGAAGTTGGTGCAATTTTCCGTGATGATGTTGTTCGGTATGCCAAACCGAAATACTATGGATTTGATAAAATTCACAGCCGAAGTTCCGTCTTGGGTGGTGACAGGCATTGCTTCAATCCATTTAGTAAATTTGTCGACTGCTACTAGCAGAAAGATGTGTCCTCCTGGCGATGATTTGTGAAGTTTCCCAACCATATTGAGTCCCCACTGAGCAAACGGTCAGGCCAGAGGTATAGGATTCAACTCAGCAGCGGGTGCTCTAGGCTTTGTTGCAAAGCGTTGACATGCCTCACATGTTCTGACAATGTCTTTTGCATCTTGAACTGCAGTGAGCCAGTAAAATCCTTCTCTGAATGCTTTTGCACCAATTTCTTGGCTACTAGCATGGTGACCACAAACTCCTTCGTGTATATCTTTGAGTATGATTTTTCCTTCTTCGGGTGTTACACAACGCTGCAACACACCCGAAATACTTCTCTTGTATAGTTCCCCTTTGATTATCCTGAAGGCCTTCGATCATCGGGTGATTCGCCGGGCTTCCATCACATCTTCTGGTAGCTCTCCCTTAGTCATATATGCTATATATGGCTGCATCCAGGTGGGATCAATTAGCATGCCCTCTTCAATTTCATGTTCTTCTTCTTCGATGGCTTCTTCTAAGTTCTTGGCTTCTAAAGGATCCCCCGAGTCTTTTTTGTGGATGTTTCTTTTTCCCTGTTTTTGGTGCTACAACCTTGGAGACTCTTTTTGCTTTGATTGATCGCTCCGTTATTTCCTCAAAAAAAACTCCGGGTGGTATTGGTAAGCACAAGGATCCGATGTTTGCTAGATTGTCAACTTCCTCATTGCTTTCTTCCTATATGTGATACTTCACACCCATCAAATTGAGCTTCCATAATGCTATATAGATCGCGATAAGCAACCATATTTTTGCTGACGGTGTCACACTTGTTCATTGCTTGTTGTGCCACAATATTAGAATATCTGAAGATTTTGAGGTGAGTTGCAGCGCAAGCTTTGGCCATTCGCATGCCATGCAACATGGTCTCGTATTCTGCTTTGTTATTGGATGCGTTCGCAAAGCTCATCCGAAGTATATAGCGCATTTTGTCGTCTTGAGGTGATATTAGTACGACTCATGCTCCTGCTCCCTTCTTTCTTTTTGATCCATCAAAGTAGATTGTCTAGGCACTAGAAAGGTCTGGTGGACCCACACATTGCAACTCCGTCCACTCTGTGATGAAATCCAGCAGAAATTGTGACTTAATTGCTTTGCGCTTCTCATACGTGATTTTGTGAGGGCATAATTCGATGCCCCATAGAGAGACACGTCCAGTTGCTTCTAGATTGTTGAGGATGCTTGACAAAGGTGCTTCGTTGACTACTACGATTGGATGCTCCAAAAAAAGTGGTGTAGTTTTCGTCTTGTCATAAATACTCGATATGCTAGTTTCTGGTAGTGTGGGTACCTTTGTTTAAACCTCGCTCAGGAAGTAAACTGGCCTCTGCACACCTTGGGTCTTCCCTTCTTCGGGTCGCTCTACGACTAAGACCATGCTGACCACCTGATTTGTGGCAGTGATATAAAGTAGTAAAGGCTCTTTCGCTTTTGGTGACACGACGACAAGAGATGTCGAAAGTGTCCTTTTAAGATCTTCAAAGGCGCGCTGAGCTTCTTCCGTCCACTCGAATTTTTCTGATTTCCTCATGAGGGCATAGAATGGCCGTGCTTTTTCTCCTAACCTTGCGATCAAATGACTGAGTGCGGCTACTCGCCCTGCCAGTTGTTGGACGCCATGCAGATTTGTTGGCTTCTTCATTGTTAGGATTTCTTGTATTTTTTTGGCATTAGCCTCGAATCCTCTAGATCATACCAAATATCCGAGGAGTTACCCTGTCAGGACTCCAAAGGAACATTTCTTCGGGTTCAGTTTGATGCTAAACTTGTCGAGGTTTTTGAATGTTTCTTCGAGGTCCTTGATCAGCGCAGATCCTTGACCTATTGTCAGGGGGATGATCCCCGGGTACCCCAACCGAATAAGAAACAAGACAGTCGGATCGCGTCCGGCTGACCGGATGCAGCCGGACAAGGCAAGACAGGCCGGCTATCCCTGGTAGCCGGATCGGCAGGAGGCAGCCGGGCTCAATCAACGGGACGGGGCGACGTGTGTATCAGTGCACGGTACGCCCTGTACGGTGACAAGACTGGCAAATACCTGGCCATACCGAAGAATTTGTGTGGGTGACGCAGGAACAGTGGCCGGTGTTGACGACAGGCTCGCACGGCGTCCACTGTGCCTACGACAGCCATACCACTCGTACTCCGACAGGACAAGCCATACCGGACACTATGGATGACTAGTCGGCTGGGACCCGCCTGTGGGGCCCGCCAGTCGGACTGGCCAGTGAGACCCTTGCCTCTCTACCTATATAAGGAGAGGAAAGGCCTCAGTAGAAAGGGTTGGTCTTACAGCATTTAAGGCAGTAGCTGGCGTATACAGCTCGAGGAGCACTTGTAGTCCTGGTATTCCACATAGTCAGATCCAGCAGGAGTAGGGGCTTTACCTCACCCCGAGGGCCCCGAACCTGGGTACTTCTTGCGTCCCGCTATGCTCGCTTGTATCCAATCCCGCCTGCGGACGCCGTCGATAGCTTCCTTGCTAGTCCCCACACCTCTATCTAACCTCCTCAGGTACTGCCGTTCCCAATACAACGATAGTTGGCTCCCACCATGGGGCGAATGGCTTCGACCGGAGTCACGTTCCGCACGGGACTCCGCACTTCAGCCAGTGAGCGCGTGGCCTCCGGCCTGGTGCTCACGCTCGGCAAATTCGACTGCGTCATCAACAACGCTTCCTTCTTCGCCGGAACCTCCTTCCCGGCGAACGACACCGTTCTACTATTCGGCGACCTCTCCGTTTACGTCGCTATCGTCCCGAAACGTTTCCCTAGGGAAATCGTCTCTATCGCGGAGCTGCCGTGCTCAGACGACAGCTCCTCCGCCGCACCTCGCGGCATGGAGGTCATGATGGCCGGTTCCAGCTCCCATCCCCGCCAGCCGCGGGAGCGAGGCACGGACGAGGTCAGAACTTCTGCTCCCCCGCAGCCCCGGAACCTGGTGGAGGATGCCATTGATCGGCTCCTGACGCCGGTTAACCTCGGGGATAACCCGGAGGAGGCGAAGGCCAACTTCAGCATGGAGAGACAGATCCTCCTCCATGAAGCCATGGAGCTAGCTGTAGCCCGTAAGCAGCTCGAGATCACCCGGTGCGAGTACGACTGCGCGCACGGCCTCACTCCGGCTACCGCGGAGCCAAGCCGGCGTGGCCAGGTAAGGCGTCGGGGCGGCGAGCTTGGCGGTAGGTTGGAAAAGGACGGGGAACCGGATCCCATGCCCGCCCTCACACAGGCCACCTACAGCACGCCCATCAAGAACTTGCGCGCGGCGCGAGCCGTGACAGAGGAACTGCCTAGCCTAGAGGGCGAATAGCGAGCCCGCCAGCAAGCCCGCGTGCAGGAGCTCCTCCGCGTTGCGGACGAGCAGGCTGGCGCCAACCGGTAGGTGCAGGAAGACCTTAGCTACACCAGGAGGAGCGAGCTACCGGCCAACGGCAGGGGCGCGCCGCGTGACACCTAGTAGGCGTCCTCCCCTCAGCCGCCCAGGGCCCGCAGCAGGCGCCACAGCTCCGGTAACAGGGGCCAGCCGCGCCAGGAGCAGACGGTGAACAGCAACCCGCCACCTCCCCCTCCGCCAGCCGGAGCGCCCAGACGAGCCGGTTCCCGTCTCTCGGGCCGAGTGGGAGCGCCCAACCCGGATCGCCTGGATGCCCGCGACCGCAACGAGCTCCTCGCTCAAGCGCACGTCACGGAGGAGGAAGAGTCTACCGGTCCGGTTTGTTTTGGACCCCATATCCGGAACGAGCCGTTTCCGGATAAATTCTCCCTGCCCAGGGACACCCCCAAGTACGACAGCAGCATGAAGCCGGAGGACTGGCTGACCGACTATGCTATGGCAGTCGGCATCGCCCACGGGAACAAGCACACAGCTGTGCGCTACATCCCCCTCATGCTAACTGGGTCAGCGAGGACATGGCTCAATAGCCTCGCGCCTAACAGCATCAACGCCTGGCCTGACTTCGAGAAGGTGTTCGTCCGCATCTTCAACGGCACATACAAGCGCCCAGGGCGCCCGCGCGACCTGGCCTTGTGCGTCCAGGGCGACCACGAGACCGACCGCGAGTACCTCGCCAAGTGGACGGAGCTGCGCAACACTTGTGAGGGCATCCTAGAGAGCCAAGCCATCGGCTTCTTCATCGAGGGTTGCCGCGAGGGCACCATGCTTCACCACCGGCTACTGTGTGACGAGCCAAAGACCATGGCGGAGCTCATGACGGTTGCGGACCAGTACGCAACGGCGGATGCCACCATGAAGAAGCCCCTCCAAGTGAACGTGGACGGCCGCCCGACTCCCACGGAGCCGGCTCGCGACTGACCCAGCAATCCGGCTGGAGAAGCCGGACCCTCTAGACGCCACGGCAACGACAACCGGTTCCATGGGGACCGCCAGGCCGGACAGCAGAAGCCTCGCTACCACGCGCGGCAAGTCATTGTTGTGGAGGGCGCGCCCCACGCGCCGGCTAATGAAGCAAGGAGGCAGAAGCCACGACTCACCTTCGACCAGATGTTCGATGGCCAGTGCAAGTGGCATAGCGGTCCCTTCAAGCCGGCTACACACACCACCTGGAACTGCAGCTGGACCCGCCAGCTAAAGGACCAGGGCAACCAGCCGCGTCCCCCGCCTCCCCCACCGGGTGGACCTCCACCACCGGCTAGGGGAGCCGGCAATGATGGCAACGGCGGCAATAACAACGGCTACCCCCAGCCGCACGCCGCCAATCACATTTTCGAGATGGAGCAGGACGACAAGCACAGCCGCAGGCGACGCTCCAGGGAGGTCAACACCATCGCCTCCCCGGTCCCCCAGTATCTGAACTGGTCGGAAACCCCTATCACTTGGAGCCGGGCGGATCAGCTTGAGCATCTACCGACTCCCGGGGGCTACGCCATGGTGCTCGACCCCCTCATCGTCTCCAACGCACGCACTTGCCGATTCTCGCGCGTGCTCATCGACGGAGGCAGCAGCCTCAACCTCCTCTACCAGTCCTCGCTGGAGAAGCTGGGCATTCGCGAAAGCGACCTACGCCCGACTACCACGACGTTCCACGACGTACTGCTGGGGCCAGCATGCGCCCCGCTGGGGAAAATCCAGCTGGACGTCATTTCCGGGACCGAGGAGAACTTCCGCCGCGAACCAATCTGGTTCGAGGTGGTAAATCTGACGAGCTCCTACCATGCTCTCCTCGGGCGCCCCGCCCTCGCCAAGTTCATGGCCATCCCCCACTACGCCTACCTCAAGACGAAGATGCTGGGACCCCACGGCGTGATCACCGTCGCCGGCTGCTTCAGGCGATCGATGAAGTGCGCCTCAGCCGGTTCTAAACTGGCAGAGGCCCTCATCATAGCCGAGGAGAAGCACGTGATCATGCGCAATGTGGCCATGGCCCAGCAGGACATTTCGGCTAGCAGCAAGACGGTTGGAGAAGGAGCCTTCCAGCCGGCAAAGGAGACGAAGAGGATCCTGCTCGACCCCTCCGATCTGACCAAGTTCGTCACCATTGGCGCCGACTTGGACAGCAAATAGGAAGGCACACTCGTCGACTTCCTCCGTGAGAATGTGGACATCTTCGCGTGGTCCCCCAAGGACATGCCGGGTGTGCCGAGGGAGTTCGCCGAGCACTCACTTCACGTGCATCCGGATGCCAATCCGGTCAAGCAACCTCTGTGCCAGTTCGCAGAGGAGAAGAGAAAGATAATTGGTGACGAGATCACCTGGCTCCTTGCAACCGGGTTCATTATGGAAGTGTACCACCCGGACTGGCTGGCGAACCCAGTCCTGGTGCTGAAGAAGAACAAGACCTGGCGCATGTGTATCGACTACACCAGCCTGAACAAGGCGTGCCCTAAAGACCCCTTCGCCCTGCCCCATATCGATCAAGTCATCGATTCCACGGCTGGCTGTGATTTGTTGTCTTTTTTAGATTGTTATTCCGGGTACAATCAGATCCGGCTGAACCCGGCTGATCAGATTAAGACATCATTTATCACCCCCTATGTGGCTTTCTGCTATGTAACCATGCCTTTCAGCCTAAAGAACACAGGCGCCACCTATGAGCGATGTATGCAGAAATGGTTGCACTCGTAGATAGGCCAAAATGTGAACGCTTACGTGGATGATGTGGTTATCAAGAACAAGGAGAAGCGCACCCTCATCGAGGACCTAGGAGAAACATTTGGCAACCTCCACCAGTACCAGATGAAGCTGAACCCAGAGAAGTGCGTCTTCGGGGTACCGTCCGGTCAGCTCCTCGGTTTCGTCGTTTCACAGCGAGGTATCGAGGCAAATCAGGAGAAGATCACGGCCATCGCGAGGATGCAACCACCCAGGAACCTGCTTGGAGTCTAGAAGTTCACCGGATGCCTTGCTTCCCTCAGTCGTTTTGTCAGCCGGCTGGGGGAGAAGGCACTCCCGTTGTACCAACTGATGAAGAAGACGGACAAGTTCTCCTGGACTTCGCAAGCCAACGTCGCGTTTCACGACCTCAAGCGCATGCTATCCACAGCACCGGTCCTAGCCACGCCGGCTAGTAAGGACCGATGTTGCTCTATATAGTGTCGGGTCGTCAGCGTCGTCCTGGTGGTGGAGCGCCCCGAGGAAGGCAAGGCTCAGCCGGTTCAGAGGCCCGTCTACTACCTCAGCGAGGTTCTCTCCCTCTCCAAGGAGAACTACCCCCACTCCCAGAAGATGTGCTACGGCGTGTACCTGGCATGCAAGAAGCTCAAGCACTACTTCTAGGAGCATCCGATTAAGGTCGTGTGCACTGCACCCCTTTCGGAAATCATCGGCAACAAGGACGCCACCAGCCGAGTCGCCAAGTGGGCCATCGAGCTTGCCGCCTACTCCATCCAGTACGAGCCCCAGCTCATGATCAAGTCGCAAGCGTTGGCGGACTTCCTCATCGACTGGGCCGAGACCCAGTATCTCCCACCGGTTCCGGATTCAGACCATTGCGGATGCACTTCGACGGATCAAAGATGCTTGGGGGCTTGGGACCCGGCATCGTGCTCACCTCGCCCAAGGGAGACCGGCTGGAGTACGTACTACAGATCCACTTCAAGGCCTCCAACAACGTAGCCGAATATGAGGCACTGGCGCACGCACTCCGGCTGGCCAAGGAGATCGGTGTCAACCGGATCCTGTGCTTCGGCGATTCGGACTTGGTGGTGCAGCAAGTATCCAGGGAATTGGACGCCAGAGACACAAACATGGCTCTCTACCGGTTCCATATCCAGAAGCTCAGTGCCTCGTTCGACGGGTGCGAATTTCACCACATTCCCCGCGTCAACAACGAGGCAGCCGACGGGCTCTCCAAGATCGGATCCACCAGGCAGGCCATCCCACCAGGGGTGTCCTTGGAGCACCTACGCGAGCCATCCATCAACCCGTCATCAGAATCGGACTCCATCGTCTGGGCAGGAACAGTTCCAGCCGACGGAACGGCGGAAGCAGAGCCGGCAGAACCACCAAAAAAGAAGACCCGCACCAATTCCGGCCGGGCACCGCCTTCCGGCTCGCAAGGCCCGGGGGCTGCCGGCTCGCCTATCGGCTCGGGGGCTACCTCTCCGGATACCCGTCAACTGGAGAACATTGGCATCCTCGTCATTCGGGAAGTGCCATCCTGGGCACAGCCCTTCATGAGCTACATCGCCAATGGAGAACTTTCGGACGACGAGGTGCAGGCCAGGCAAATCCGGCACCGCGCGCACGCATACACCATCATAAACGGCGAGCTATACAAGCACAGTATATCCGGAATCTTCTAAAGATGTTTTGATACAGATACGGGCCACCGGCTACTCAAGGACATCCACCAGGGCGAGTGCGGGCACCACGCTTCGTCAAGGGCGATAGTCACCAAGGTGTTTCGCCATGGTTTCTATTGGCCCACCACCCTCGAGGACGCTGAGCAGCTGGTAAGCGCATGCAATGGCTGCCAGCGCTTCGGGCTGCTCAGGCACATGCCAACTTCGATACTCAAGACCATACCGATCACCTGGCCGTTCGCGGTTTGGGGCCTTGACATGGTCGGTCCCTTCAGGCGAGCGCGCGCGGGCATGACCCACCTGCTGGTGGCGGTGGAAAAGTTCACGAAGTGGATCGAGGCCAAGCCTATCCGAAAACTGGATGGGGCGACGGTTGTCACCTTCTTCACCAAGATCATCAACCGCTTTGGCTACCCCAACAGCATCATCACCGACAACGGCACGAACTTCGCCAAGGGGGCCTTCGCCCGGTTCTACAGCAACAAGGGCATCCGGTTGGACCTCGCCTCCGTCGCGCACCCGCAATCCAATGGGCAAGTCGAAAGAGCAAATGGCTTAGTGCTAGCCGGCATCAAGCCACGTCTCATCGAGCCGTTGGAGCGTTCACCCGGATGTTGGATCGAAGAACTTCCGGCTGTGCTGTGGAGCCTCCGCACCACGCCGAATAGGTCAACCGGCTACACGCCGTTCTTCCTGGTCTATGGATCGGAAGCCATCCTCTCCGCCGACATCGAGTTCGACTCCCCTCGCAAGCTTCTCTACAACGAAAAAGCCAACCAGGAGGTGCGGGACGATGGAGTGGACCTCCTGGAGGAGGCCCGCGAGCTGGCCTTGTCCAGATCAACCCTGTACCAGCAGTGACTACGTCGCTACCATTCAAACCGGATCCGCCCAGTCGCATTCCGCAAGGGCGACCTGGTTCTCCGGCTGGTGCAAGACACGAAGGGCATGCACAAGCTATCGCCACCCTAGGAAGGCCCCTTCATCATCAGCCGGGCGCTACCCAACGACTCCTACTACCTCATCGACGCATAGCAGCCGCGCAAGAACAAGATGCACAAATCAGACGAGGAGACCGAGCGTCCCTGGAATGCGGCCCTACTGCGCCCATTTTACACCTAGTCGCCAGATAGTGTATGTATCCCGAAACCCCTATGAATAAGAATATGGACCCCACGAGAATCTCGGGGGCCCCTTGCCAGAAATATGTATGCACCTGTTCTCCGGTTATTGTTTTTCCGGCTCCGGCAACCCCTACCCAGGGCTCGCCGGCTGGCCCGGCCTGCTAAGTCAACAAACCGGCTGAGTACTGTGCGACGATGTTAGAGGCCCACTCTTCGTCTCAGCTACAGACCGCAACCCAGCTGTCCGGCTAGCAAGAGCAAAAGCCCGAGGCATCCCACACAAAAACGGAGAGGAGACGCGATAGATCGGGTGTCCCGGCCCTGCAACTAGCGTGAACCAATCCAGCTGCTAAGCCTTTAGTACCGTGCGCAATGTACTGTCAGCTCCCTTCGATCCCGGCTGCCCGGCATGGACGCAACGAAAACAGCAAAGCGCACGGGAAAGCGACTAAGTGGCTAGAAAGGGACAGGCCAGTTTTCGAAAAAACAAGCCGTTTTCCGGCTACAATTTGGCAGACTACCCTACTAACCTATGTGGACATGTGTGTATGCGTACGTACGTGCGTCCGACTACTTAGAGTCGGAGTCCAGGAGAAGGAAAGAAGATTCGAAGTCCTTGCCTTCATCAAGCGCTCCAAATCTCGGGGGCTACACCCACTGGGTGCGCTCGCGTGCCCCCAGTGGAATCTTATGGTTCCCGACCGGCTAAAGGCGTTTAGCCAGCCATTCGGAGCCCAGGTGAGGGCAAGGGCTGGAGCAAGAAAAAGACAAGGAAGATTCAAAGCACCTAGCTACGCCAGCTACTCCGAATCTCGGGGGCTACACCCAGTGGGTGCGCTCGCGCGCCCCCACTGGAATGTTAGTTCCCCCGGCTAAAAGGGTTCAGCCAGCGAAAGCAACCGACTGAGACGAGTCTAGTCGGATAAATACAGAAGAACTGGGAAAGAAGGAAGATTCGAAGCACCTACCTTCGCCAACTACTGCGAATATCGGGGGCTACACCCAGTGGGTGCGCTTGTGGGCCCCACTGGAAGTGTAGGTTATCCGGCTAAAGGCGTGTAGCCGGACAAGGTTAGCCGGGCAAAACGGCAAAAAGAAACTCAGCGCACAAGTGAGGAAAAAGGATTTCAACAATAACAAGCAAAAGAGAGACGAAGCTCTCGCAACTTACCCGGTGTCAAAGACAGCCGGCACAAACAAACATGGTTCACAAGTGTACAACACAAGACAATTACACCCAGCATCCCGGGGCGATATCTAGGCGGCATGACCCTTGTCGTGAGGGAGATCTTGGCCAGCGGAAGCCTCGGGCGGCGGAGCAGGCGCGGAGCTTGATCCGGTTCCGACGCTGGCAGTCGGAGAGGACCTCGTCAGGGTCCACATAGTCGGCAATCTTGATGGCGGACCCGCGGAGCTCCGGATGGGCTTGGCGGATGGCGGCAAGATCAGCCCCGGCACGGAATCCTCCGTCGATCTTCTCGACGCGGGCATCCTTGTACCAGGAGAGCATCAAGGCCAAGGCCATCTCCGCTCCGGCTCGCGCAGCCAGATCCCGCAGCCGGTCCACCGCAGCCGGCACCTCCCCCACCTTCGCAGCCAGCTGCGCCATTGTCTCCGGGACCGGAGCCTCTGGCCAGACAAAGGAGAAGACGTCCCTCGCTGCCTGGCGAAGCTTAGCAGCCTCCTCGCCAAGAAGGACGACGAGCTCCTGGGCCGTAGGGTGCGCTCCCGGCCAATTCTCCTGCAGCCGGTTGTAGGCCAGCAGTTCTATGCCGGGGTAAAAAGCTGTCAAAAAAGAGAAGTCAGATCCGGCTACCGGATCCGGAAAGAAATGAAGACGGAAAAAAACTCACCCTTGGCGGTGTGGCCGACCTGCATCAGCTCCTCCACCAGCGCCTTCTCCTTGAGCGGCAACCGTTTGATCTCCTTCTCTTGGTCCTTGTTCTTGGCCTTGGGAAGGGAGAAAGCTTTGGTCCGGCTGGCGAGCGAGGCGTCGCGCTCCTTGATGGTGGCCTCCAGACCGTCCACCCGCGCGTGCCAGTCCTTGTTCTACAGCCGCACAGTGGAGTTGGACTTGCTCAACCGGTCGTTCGCCTTCTTCAAGCGATCGATCTCGCGCTGGGCGCACGCGAGGATGGCTGCAACAAACCGGCTATCAGTACCACACAAAAAAAAGAGCCGGATAAAGTGAACTTACTCTGGGAGGTCCCGTTGGCGGCAGCGAGCTTTTGCTCCAACGACCGGTTCCCGCCGGCTGTGGCCTCCAGCAGCCGGATCTCCTTCACCGCCAGCTCGAGCGTGGCGGCAATGTCCGACAACGAGGTAGTGGAAGAGGCGTCGTCGTCCAGAGCGTTGACGGCTAGGGACTCCTTCGCCGCGACCACCGCCGCCTGCCACTCCTCCCCGGGCTCCTCGTCGGAGTTGTCGTCGCCAACGACGATGAGCTCCTTGCCAGTAGCCCCCCGCGTGCCTGCGGAGGAGCCTTCCAGCTGGGAGGACCTCGCCTCCGGCTGGGGGACTTCCGGCTGGGCAGGGTCAGTCGGCTCAGCCTGAGGGGGGTAGCGAAGGCTGCGCCTTAGAGGAAGGAGGATCGCTGGTCGGCGCAGTCGAGGTGCAGGACGGCGAACCGGTGGGCGCGCGAGCCGGGCTCGCGGCTCCAAAGGAAACGAGCGTGCTAAGGAAAAAGCGAGGAAGGCAGGAGCAAAACAAGCCAAAGTCAGGAAAGGAGGAAAAAGGCAAACAGACAGAAAGGGAAGGGGAAGAAGGAACATACCCTGGCACCACAGGAGGCGGCCCCTTCTTCCGGCCAAGACGGCTTGATGGAAGGGTGCCGGACCGTCTTGGCAGCGGGGCGCCGGACCGGCTCCTCTTGGGCGCTGGCTCCTCCGCCGCGGGGCGGCGGGAGCCGGAGCGGCTGGAGCCGCTCCCACCCGCTCCCCCGTCCGTCGTGGAGCGCGTCGCCGGCTCCGCGGTCGGCATGGCCTCCTCCTCGTGCACCTCCGGGTGCAGGTCGGCGGCGGCTCGTCGTTCCGACTGGGGAAGGTGTCGCCATCCCCATCCGATTCCTCGCTGCACCGCCAGGCACGCGGCTCGGGCAGGTTGGGCGTGAACTCCTCGAGGGCCGCCGCGCCCTCCTCGCGGATGATGCAGGGGAACATCTGCCGAACAAAAAAGTCAGCCAGACGAAGACAAAGAACAAGAACAAGAAGACATCAAAAGTGCATCTGGCTAGAAGAGCTTACCCGAGGCGCGCGGTTCTCCCGCGTATACGGCGCCAGGCTGAACTTCTAGTTCTCCGGCAGCCGCTCTTTGGTGATCGTCCACACCCACTCCTTCAGGTTGTGGTAGCGGGGATCGCGGCGCGACAGCCGGGTCAGGTCCAGCCGGCCCGAATAGTAGCACATCTTATGTGCTCGTTGCTGCAACGACATCATCAGCCGGGACATACAGCTGAGAGTGACGTCCAGGCTAGTCAGCCGGCAGTGGACGAGGGAGCGCATGCGCTTCAGCAGCTCGTCCGTCTCCGCCTTGTCGCCGTCGAACTTCAAGTCCCAGTTCTGCCGGCTGGACTCGACGTCCTGGAAGGCCGGCAGATTGATCCGCTCGACATTGGTGAGGTTCTTCACGTAGAAGTACGGCTGCTGCCATAGCCGCACCGTATCGTGAAGAAGGAACTTCGGGTAGCCGGTCTGCGAGCGGGAGTAAATGGAGGCGCCGTCGCAGACGACTAAGGGCCCCTGGGTGAACTGCACCTGCGGCCGGACTCAAAAGAGCCGGCAGAAGAGCCCGAGATCCGGCTGGATCCCGAGATAGCTCTCGCAGAAAGCAACGAAATGCGCCAACGTTCCGATTGCGTTGGCGCCGAGGTGGTGGAGACGAAGGTCAAAGAAGGCAAGGAAGGTCAAGAGGAACGGGTTCACCGGAAGGGCGAACCTGCGGGCCAGATGGGACAGAAATATGACGCGCTGGCCCTCCTCCGGATGCGGCGACACTTCCCCGGCCGGCGCCAGCCGCACCGCCACCTCCTCCGCCGGCGGGAGGACGCGGATGGCGTGGTACTTCGCGATCTGGTCCTCGGTGACGGCGGAGCCGCACCAGGCCCCGCGGTCGGCAGCCATCTCCGGTTGATGAGGGGGAGCGGCGACGGAAGAGTGGCGGTGGCCCGTAATGACGACAACGGCGAGCGGGCGGCGCAGAGAGCAAGAGCGCAGAAGCAGAAGCACGCGGGGAAGAATGAACTACAGCGGGTAGCGCAGGAAAGAAATCGGCTCCCCCGCGGCGTCCCTTTAAAGAGCCAGAAGGTCAACCATCGACGGGGCACGTGGCGCGCATCCGGGCAACCCACACCCCAACCGCCGCCTAAGATCCCGTGTGCCGGAGCAGGATGCGCAGAAGATCGTGGAGCAGAAACCGAAGCGCCGGACAACAGCTTCCCGAGGCGACGTGCGACGGGAGGTTACGCCGCCCGCCGCAGAGTAATGATGGCGCGCGCGCGCGTGGCCGGTGTCAGCACTGACGTCATGGGTAGCACAACCGCCAAGCTCAGCCGGACACAAATTCAAAAACAAGAGGAAGCACGCGCACATTTCGCCTAAAGGCGGAATCCACACGCGCTCGGGGGCTAGTGTTAGGGGGATGATCCCCGGGTACCCCAACCGAATAAGAAACAAGACAGTCGGATCACGTCCGGCTGACCAGATGCAGCCGGACAAGGCAAGACAGGCCGGCTATCCCTGGTAGCCGGATCGGCAGGAGGCAGCCAGGCTCAATCAACGGGACGGGGCGACATGTGTATCAGTGCACGGTACGCCTTGTACGGTGATAAGACTGGCAACTACCCGGCCATACCGAAGACTTTGCGTGGGTGACGCAAGAACAGTGGCCGGTGCTGACGACAAACTCGCACGGCGTCCACTGTGCCTACGACAGCCATACTGCTCGTACTCCGACAAGACAAGCCATACCGGACACTGTGGATGACTAGTCGGCTGGGACCCGCCTGTGGGGCCCGCTAGTCGGACTGGCCAGTGAGACCCTTGCCTCTTACAGGATTTAAGGCAGTAGCTGGCGTATACAGCTCGAGGAGCACTTGTAGTCCTAGTATTCCACATAGTCAGATCCGACAGGAGTAGGGGCTTTACCTCACCCCGGGGGCCCCGAACCTGGGTACTTCTTGCGTCCCGCTACGCTCGCTTGTATCCAATCCCGCCTGCGGACGCCATCGATAGCTTCCCTGCTAGTCCCCAGACCTCTATCTAACCTCCTCAGGTACTGCCGTTCCCAATACAACGACACCTATTGTAACTATGATGTCATCGATATACACTTGCACATTTGTGCCTATTTGGCTTCCTAGGCACTTCTGCATCATCCACTGATATGTTGCTCCGGCATTCTTGAGGCCAAAAGGCATTGTTGTGTAGCAGAATACGCCATAGGGCGTGATAAACGTTGTTTTCTCCTGATCTTCTTCCTTCATCCTAATCTGATGGTATCCTGAGTAAGCATCCAAGAAAGGAAGACGTTCACATACCACAGTTTCATCGATTATTTGGTCGATTCGTGGCAATGGGAAGTGATCTTTTGGGCAATGCTTGTTTAGTGTAGTAAAGTCGATGCACATCCGAAGTTCTATAGTGTTTTTCTTCGGAACACATACTAGGTTTGCGAGCCACTCTGATTTTTTTAGTTCTTTGATAAAATTGGCATCAATGAGGCGATGGAGATACTTTCGAATGGCCTTGTGCTTTGGCTCTACGAAGCGACGAAGTGGCTGCTTTACTAGCTTCTCCTTTGGATCTAGATTTAATGCGTGCTCCGTAAGTTCCCTGGGAATTCCCGGCATGTCATAAGGTAGCTATGCGAAAATCTCCTAGTGCTCATGGAGGAACTCAATGAGTGTGCTTTCCTATGCGGGATCAATGTTAGAAGCCACGAATGTTGTTTTCGTCCGGTCGGTAGGGTGGATCTGTACTTATTTTGTGTCTTTCGCAGTGTCAAAAGCCTGATCAGGATTGGCATGTGCTACTTCCATAGGTTGTTCGTTTGTTGAAGTTTTGAGTTGTTCAAATTCCGTTGCCATCCCGAAAGATTTAGAAAAAATTTTGAACTCCCGATCACAGCTGTCGTCACGTGTGAAGGTTCCTTGTACCGTGATAATTCACTTTGGTGCTAGCATTTTCATCACTAAGTATGCATAATGCGGCATTGCCATAAACCGTGCAAAGGCTGGTCGTCCCAGGATTGCATGATATTGTGATGTCCAATCCATAACTTCAAATTCGAGTTTTTCTTGCGTGAGATTTATCTTGGAACCAAAAACAACGACACGAAATACTTTGCCTAGAGGGATTTCGGCTTTACCTATTAATATTCCATGGAAAGACGTTTCTATTGGCGCGAGATTGTCCAGGGGGTAGCCTATTGTTCTTAGTGTTCTTGCGTAGATCAGATTTAAGCTACTTCCTGCATCCATGAAGACCTTGCTCATATCAAACCCGCCAATTTGTGCTTCGACTATCAAGGCTGAGTGACCCGGTTGTGGGACCCGAAGTGGGTGATCGGCTCTACTAAATGTGATTTTTTCATCTGACTAGTGGAGATATTTGGGTGTGGTTGATGTTGTTGTTGTTTTCCCCATATTTATTTGTCTTGTGATGAGCTTCTGAATTATGTTGGATGGACGCCCTTTCTGAATCATAGACATTGCTCCTTTTGATCTAGGGTACTCGTTGTTTTGATCGATTGTGTTTTGTGGTGGTGCCGCTGGTGGTGGTGGTGGTGGTGCACCGATGGATAGTGTACCAGGCATGGATGTGTATCCGCGATTTGCCGCATCGGTTGCCTTTTTGTTGCACAAGTTCTGCATCTTCAGGAATGTTCGTCAGTCTTTCATGAGGTGGTTGGATTGTCGTCTGCCTACTGAGTCGACGTAAAAATGCATATTACAGGGTCCTTCCAGCATTTGCATTGCGTACATAGGTGGGTCTTGTGCTCTTGGCTAATACCGCTGTACGGACTAGCTTCCTCCAACACCATCCCTATTCTGGCGGTATCCTCTGTTTTGGTCGTTGCTTCTGTTGTTACCTTCACCCGAAAAACCTACTGCGACGTAACTTGGTCCCGTATTTCCATCGTTGTTCCTTCTTGTTCTATCATTGCCACGCTTATCCCTGTCTTCCTCGGGTGACCGTGCGCGCTTATTGTGCAGCGCGTCCTCTCCATCGGCCTAGCGATTTGCTATCTTCATTAACTGTGATATTGTCTTGGCTTTAACCAGTCCCAGTTCTTCTATGAATTCTTGGCGACGGAGGACGTCATTGAAGGTGTCGATGGCCCTTTCGTCGAATATGGATTTAGCTGAGTTTTTGATAATATTCCACCGACGTATGAATGCTCTTATTGATTCTCCAGATTTTTGTTTACACGCTCTCCACTGCTCCAAGGATGCTAGTCGTTTGAACATGGAATAGAAATGCCGGATGAATTTATCTCCCAGATCGTTCCATCTACCAATTGAATCTTCGGGTAACTGCTTGATCCATGATCTTGCAGTGCCGGTGAGATGTAGTTGTAGACTTTGCATTGTGGTAGTTGTGGAGCTACCCTGTAATTTGACGGTGGCCAAATAGTATGCTGACTAAGCTTGGGGTTCCTGGAGTCCATCGTATTTGTGGCGGTCGTGTGGAAGTTTGAATTCCTTGGCTACTGAGGCCTTGCGAATCCTCTACGTGAAACAGCTGGCCCCGCATAGCTCGTGATCGTCTTCGTAGTATACATCCTGATATCGTCGGCTGCGGCTTTCATCTCTGAATCCGCTGCTCCTATGTTGGGTGTTGTCGTTTCTTGTATTGCTTCGCGGCTCGGATCCTACGAGATGCGCCTGGTGTGTCCTACTTGCCGAGGACTGTTGTGACAGTGTGGGGATTTTCGAGTTGACGTGTGATTCCTTGTTCTGCTTCCACGAGAGAGGCTTCTACCATGCCAAGGTTCATTAGGGCGGAGCGGTGAAGGGACGCACGCGGATCATCGGTTGCGGGTTGAGTGGTGATTAGATATGTTTGCACGGCCACAATGGTTGCTTGAGCTATTTTTTCCTTGATGTTTCCTGCTTGATCAATTGACATGAATGATAGGTCGAGATCTCGGATGATTCCACTTCTTTCTGCTTCAGGGATATTCTGTGGTCGAGATGTTGCCCTTCTTGGTGGTGCTGCTCCTGTTACACTCCTTGATCCTCGAGTAGAGCTTAATTGTGCCCGTCGTAAGCTGGATTCGTTGGCTAATCTCTTTCTATCATCAAGTTTCCTTTGCATCTGAAGTAGGTCTCTCTTCTTGTGGTGGAGAAGATATTGGTATGCTAATCGATCCTCATGTGAAGCATCCGCTGTCATCGGGACTGCTCCCGAAATTGCCTCCCTTGCTTTTTTCCATGCCGACGGTGGTAGCCGAAGTCCTTGTCTTTCTCCTATGTGCGGTTCTCCGCCTCTTCCTTGGACTATGCGATTATCTATTGTTCCTCCTCATTTCCGTGGTCTCCTTCATTATCGTGGTTTCCTGCATGGTCATCTGATAAAATATCATCGGGGTTGAGGATAGGATTACCGTTTTCATCGTGTGCTATTGAGGTCTCTCCATTGATCATACACAGTTGGTGGCATGTTATGCATGGGATAATGGCGTCATCTCCTGCTTCAAAGTGTGGACTGATAGTATTCCATGATCGTAGTTCTGATAGATTTTCGCCATCTTTTCTTCGAAGTCGATGTTTTCGCTGCTTTCGTCGGGTTCTGAGTTTGTCGGGTTTGCTTCGTGTGGTGGGGTTGGCTGATGAACGTTTTCACCTGCTTCGATCTATGTTGTGACATCCGTGGAGGATTTGACGGAATATACTGGTACCTCCGTAGGCGTAGCTTTTCCCACCGACGGTTCTGATGCGATGAGGGCCGAAGGGTGTGATTCTTGCAGGTTATCTGCTTGGAAGTGGAGGATTCCAATGATTAGATCGGATCCGCCGTTAAAATCGGCGGGTACCAATACAGGGGAGGGCAGGCGTGGATCTTCTTTCGTCGAGTTGATGCTTGGTGGAGAGCATTCGGCCGGATCCATGGTTCCAGCATTCAGGTTTCCCACAGATGGCACCAATTGACGAGGGGTAACCTCGACAATGCCCATGATCATGGACTTGTGTTTCGTGGAAAGAGAGAGCGCTGGGTATTTCGTCGGCTTAACTGACAAACAAGGGAGGCGATTTACCCAGGTTCAGGCCCATCGTAGAGGAAACCCTACTTCCTACTTGTCTGCTCGTATTATCATTGGAGAAATACAAACTCGTTGAGTCGTCTAGATGCGATCTCACCGAGAGAGAGGTGTGCGTATTGTAAGATTGGTTGCCCCCTTGTTGGCCCCTCCTAGCCTTTATATATGAGGAGGCTAGGTATCGAGTACCAGTACGAGTTGGTTTACAAGTTAGAGTTCGTATCTAGTCTAGTCTTGTACTTTCCTTGTCTTGTTATACCAGGAGTCTGTGTCCTTGTAAGCTTTGTATCAGCCAAACCGCAGTGGGCTTCATGGATATTGGCATATCTTTGGGTGAGGCTTCCGCTGATCCGCACCATATATAGCAATAATAGGCACCGGAAGGGTTATGCCCATGTCACCCTCCAAGAAAGAACAAGGATTGTTGAGGCACCGCTAGGTAAGATAACCGAGAGTCAAACTCTCATTCTAGCTAAACTTGCAGGTAAAGCTGACCCCAATCCTGTTCAAGACCTCAAGATGATGAGAATCAAAAGGAAGGAGCCTGAAGAACTTGATTATAGTAATGCCCCTTCATCAAGTTACACTGTTGAAGATCATGTAAAAGGATCAATATCAAGATTCTGGTAAGTGAAGGAAATGAGGAAGCTATGTATCAACACTTCGTTAATCAGGTAGCAATAATGGTATGTGAGCTTGAGGAAGAATATAAGAAAATTGCTGAAAATTACCTATAAAGCTTGATGATATATTTGAGCCTACTATTATGATTAAAATTGGAACCAATGAGATAGCTACACTTTGTGATCTAGGTGCAAGCGTTTCAACAATTCCAAATAGTCATTTTAACAAGTTAAATCTTAGCTCCTTTGAAATCACCATGTTAAAACTACATCTTGCAGATTCTACCTATAAACAAGCTGTAGGGATTAAAGAAAATACTTTAGTATACATTAAAGGTTGTACATGGAGGTAACATGAAGTTTCAATTGCCTTCGTGGGATCCTTTTGTTATTCATTTTCCCAATAAGAAGAAATACAAGCATGATGAAAAGGAGGCCATCACTTTGAAGGCCAACTATTTTGGAGTGGGTGTTCCACTCATCTGGCCTAAGTGAGCAACATCAAGGTCAAGCTATTGACCATAAAAAAGATCTTCAAGGGAGGCAACTCATGTGAAATAAAGGTTTGAGTAAAGTTTTTAAGTTTTAGTATTAAGTTTTATTTTTAATAAAAAGTGCTAGAAAGCTGCAGTTGAGGAGAAGAAGTTCGGTAGTTTTAAAAATCCTGCTTTATACATGCTATTGTTGGTCAACAATTTTTATTGTTATTTGTTGTCAAGTACAAGGTGTTTCTCTAAGTCTCAGGATAAGAAATAGTAATTCTCAAAGAAACATAATTTTTTTATGACTACTGAAGGTTTAACGACCAACTATACGATAGGAATAAAAAATCCGGCTGTATAGTTTTGGTCGTATAGATATCTTTGCCATTGGCAATTTTTCTTTTCGTAGGTACTAAAGGTTTAACGACCAACTATATGGCTGGAATAAAAATTCTTTTTCCGGTACAGAAAGTTTGACGACCAACTATACGGCAGGGATGAAAAATCCTAGCCGTATAGCTGCGCCGCCAGGTGGAAACCCTAAATCTTTGACAGCAGACCAACTCTACGGCGGGAACAAATGGTTTCGGCCATATAGTTGTGTCCGACCACAAAAACGCCACAAGAAGGTACCCCCAACACAAAAAATTCAATTTTTTTCTCTTTTACCGCCAAACTCTCTCAATACCTCAAGAGATCTTCATCTCTACCTAATTTCGTTCGATTTCCTCACACACAAGTGATATACGGTATGGTTCTCCTCCGATCCTCCAGTTACTTTTTGCAAATTCATCTTCGATCTATTGTCATTATCAATCTAGTGTGAGACGTACTATGAACTAATTGCTATGATTCTATTGCCTAGATTATTATTTTGAGGGGACTTTTTAGTGTGCTATGATGAGGTATGTTATGCTTATTATTGTTCGATCAAAAAGTTTTATTTTTGTCTCTTCTTATTATTTTGAGGGGACCCAAACTCGTGCTTCTCGGGCTGCCGCTCAAGAACGCATGGGGATACGGTTTAGGGATGAGCTCCAACATGATCGCTTCAACAGGATCAAGAACCGAGAAGTGAAGGCAACCAAGTGGGCTTGCCACATTATATTGAACCAACTCGGTATTTCTAATGACTTCAATTTACTTTGCAATAGGGTTGGCTTGCAAAACTTTGTATTCAATGATGTGCCTACTTATCGCCAGTTAACTCTTGAATTTCTAAGTTCTTTGCAAAGCACCGTTAAAGCATGGAATGGAGAGGACATGATTTATTTCTGACTTATGAACAACAATTATTCTTTATCACTAGATGAATGGTGCGCATGTTTTAATTTTCCAAACAATAATGATAATGACTTACGCACATCCTTTACTGGCTTAGACCCTTCCCTAGAACAATATTATAATGGAATGAGCTTTACTTTTGGAGTGAGCAAGGGGAAGAATATTCAACATCCTACAATTCGCTATTTGTTCTATGTTATTGCTAACACCTTGCAGGCATGAAATGAGTTCACGAGACTCAATGAGGAGGACATCTTAGTCCTTGCAAAAGCTGCTTTCAAGAACATCAACTTTTCACTCAATTTGGGTGCAATTCTTATGTGCTACCTGGAATACCAATCCTCCCAAATCCAACGACCAATCACAGGTGGAGGCATCATCATCGTGCTTGCCATATCCCTAGGCATCAACCTATGTGAGTTACAACCAGTGCGAGGTAAGCGACGTGTTGGTTTCTCTACTTTAAAAGCTTGTGGAATGCTCACTTGGAGATGTGGTGTTTATTACTTGCATATTGCTGGAGCTGGGCGTCTCTACCCCGCTCCTTTTCCTAATGGTCTTTTCTCTATCGAGGAAGGATGTTTGCTATATGACTTGCAGGTTGAGCAACACCAACTCGAGGAGGAGATTCCGGATGAGGATGAGGACCAAGAGAAGGACCAAGAAGAGGAGCAGCACAAACCCGGTTCGCTCCATACCAAGACTTCCAAGAACTTGGAGGAACTATGGGTAGAATTTAAAACCTCTCCATGAACCTCCGAGAAACAACTATTAATCTATCAACTCAATTTGTGAACTGGAGTTACAACTTTTTCCCACCACCACAATGATTTGAAGGGCTTGCAAAAGCCTAACCTTGTGGAAGTTTCCTCATTATCTTTATTTGGTATTCATTTATTTTTATTTAATTTGAGGTTATGTTTTTAATTCGATTTTATAAGCACTCGTGTTGGTTTCCCCAACAATTTATCTTTAGTTATTTCTATTTTCTTTTGAGATTTTCTAGCCGAGCTTTTTCGCCAATTTTCTATTCTTTAATTCCCTCTCCTAAAAACAACAAAAAGATTTTTGCATTTATCTTTATTTTTGCTCTTTTCTATTCTCCTTGTGGCTTTTACATATTTGCACGAGAGTGATCGATTTCGAGTTTCCAGGAAGCAAATCAAAAGGGAAGAGAGAAGTGAAACCAATCATGAGAGGTATGTCTTAAGACTCCCCACTTTTATAGTTTGAGAAACCCATGCTAGTTAGTAGTAAATGTTAGGATGTTATATTGGTGGAGTGAGTCTTTACATTGTAGTAAAATTTTGTTTGCATGGGTATTTAGTTGGGTACGTTTTGTTCTAGCTCTTGTAGTTAACCAAGTCTTGCCTTAAAATTTTCTAAACAATTGTAATAAGAAAAATTCTCACAATTGAAGGCTTAGTGTTGTAGTGTTTAGTCGTGAAGGCTTATTTCTAGAGACACTCAATACCACAGAAAATAATGATTGACTTGATAGCTCCCTTTAAAAGGATTTTTTCAATTGAATTAATGTTTAGTGTTTTTGTGAGCATGCCAAAGTTTGACTTCTGAATAATCAGAATGATATAGCTTTATGTGTGTCAAACTTCATGGGATGCCAACAACTCCGCTAGCCTACGAATGATTGTCTTGGAGGAAACTCCTAGATTTCATCTATGAGTTGATTAAACATATGTAGCAACAATGCTATAATGGGTAAGATTCTTGGCATTCCCGGGTGGCTGTGTTCAAGATGGAATCACTCATTTGGCTATTATGAGTAATCATTGTGCCAAAGAAACAAAAACCTTGGTGATGCCACAAGTGTCCATCACAACCCGGTAAACTAACTAAAATATTTGGCATGCTCTCAATTACTTAAGAACTGAAATTCTTGAAGGACAATGAATAGAAAAGGTGTGCTTGAAAAGTCTTGATTTATTGATATGGGAGAATTGAGATACTCTAGTATATATGTTTTTCAGGACAACTCTCACACTCTCAATTTTACATGATTATACTTTATTGTTCAAAGGCAAGCCTATGAGTTGATTACATCACATGGAATAAAGTTTACTTATTTGAATCATCCATGTTGACAGTAATTTTGCTGCGCTATAAGGATGCATAAAAACACGTGTGATATGCTTGCCATTACTCTATCTATGCTGAAGTTTTTTAGATTTATAAAGTGGAGGAAACATGAGACTACCAATCATGAGTAAGATCATCATCTCGTTATTTTAGTTTAAATGCTGAGTTCATTTTTGATTATGGTTTTCTTGCTCAAGGACGATCAAGTTTAAGCTTGGGGAGGTTGATGGCTATGAAATATAGCCATCTACATCCACATTTAAATTGGATATTATTCATATTTTTGATGAAATATCTCTCTAAAACCTGCCACTAATGCCTAATGATCAAAGGGATATGCAATCCTTTCTTTCTATTTTGCCCTGCGCAGATAATGACGTTTGATGATGGGAATCACAACATTAAAGTCCAAGATACGAGATTTCCAACAACCTGAAGAAACTAGGGGTCGTGAAGTGGAGACAAGCGCTTTAACGACTAACTATATGGCGGGAATAAAATTCCGGCCGTATAGTTTCAGTCATATAGTTGCCATCGACACTGCTAGGTAAAATAGAAGAGCTTTCGTGAAGGGACCCCTATATAAAGAGGCCTCAGGTGATGAGAAACAAAGCCACGCCAAGAATCGCCTCTCTCCACAAGAACTCCATCCACAACACTGAAGAGCCACCACAGGAATAGACCTAGATCTAATCTCCAAACTCTTTTCCACCACCATAGCCATATTCCACCACTTGTAATAGTAGATCTCATATTCGATTGGCGACATTGTAAGACTATTTGCTATCAATCTCATGATTTCATTTGCAATGTTTATGATCGTTGATTTCATCTCTATGTGTGAGTAATTCTCTTTAGGCTAAGGGCTTTGGCCTAGCCATGTAGCTTTTTTGCATGTTATTTATCATAGATGGGATCATCTATTAGTTTGTATGACATTATGATTATTGTATCCTCTATTTCCTCAATCCAAGGACTTTTCAGATACCCAAGACCCCGAGGATTGAGCCAGGTATAGGGAGTATGAGTAATGACTAATCTGCAGGTTTGGAACCCCAGGGACAGAAGGGGTAGTATGGATGTATGTGAGGGATTTACTTGGGATTAATGGTGACATCACTATGCATATCATTAGTTCTCTTTCTTCTATGGACGAGACTGGTAGGTTATTGCTATAAGAGGTTATGGAGGCAATAGCAATTATGGATGCACTACCCACATATAATTATCTTGCTCTAACAATTACATGCATACTTTATTGTTATCTTTTATTCCCATCATATTTTTTGCACAGCTACAGGTGAAACCGAAAGCCCTATGCCCTCTCTCTCCATCATCGAAAACAACAAAAGATAGCAAACTCTTGGTCCGGTAAAACACAAAATGAATTCTAAAACTCCCGAAGGTCCATTAAAGTAACTTCACTACACTTTCTGCTTCCTGATGATTCGATAACCTAGGTCTACTAGGGAAAAAGAGCTATACTACATACGTAATCCGGATCGAAGGTATCAATGATCCGTGAAAGGAGCGGACCTCGACAACCCGGATAGAGTGGACTCATTTGTTAATTCAGTAAGAGTGACCTCTCCGGCTTGGACGAAACCGTTCATGGAATATCTACAAGATGGTACTTTGCCTGCCGACAAAGTTGAAAGCCAGAAAATAGTACTTAGAGCAAAAGACTACATCATCATTGTCGGCCAACTATACAAAAGAAGTACCACACGATTTTTCCTACAGTGCATCTCCCAGTAGCAAGTTATTGACATCCTTAGATAAATACATCTCAGAGATTGCGGGCATCATGCCGCTCCCTGATCGTTGGTGGCCAAGGCCTTCCGACAAGGATTCTACTGGTTAACTGCCAAAGAAGACACCGACAAGTTGGTGCACACATGTCTTGGATGCTAGTTTTATGCAAGACAACCAAATGTCCTAGTTGAAGAATTGCGAACCATACCAATAACTTGGTCGTTTGCAGTCTGAGGGCTGGACATTGTGGGACCTTTGCAAACTACACCTTCTGGATTTACACACTTGCAAGTAGAAGTGGATAAGTTCACAAAATGGATTGAAGCTAAACCAATTAGAAAGCTTGATGGGGCAACAACCCTGAAATTTGTCTGGGGTCTAGTGGTGAGATTTGGTCTCCCACACAGCATCATCACCAACAATGGAAGAAATTTGTCTCTTAGAGAAGTTGAGGAGTACTATCATGAGAAGGGCATTCACCTTGACCTAGCATATGTGGCACATCCACAGTCAAATGGGCAAGTTGAACAGGCCAATGGACTAATTCTGCACGGAATCAAGCCACGCTTAGAGGCACCGCTGCACAAAGCAACTGGAGCATAGGCGGAGGAATTACCATCTGTATTGTGGAGTTTAAGAACAGCACCCAACAGATCCAACGACTTGACTCCTTTCTTCATGGTTTATGGAGCAGAAGTTGTCCTACCATCCGACATCCTCCACGATGCACCAAGAGTCATCGCCTACAAGGAAGATGACGCTGAAGAATCCAGACGCTTATCTATGGACCTACCCGAGGAAGAGCACGTGATGGCATGCCAGAGATCCGCCATCTACCAGCAGAAGCTACGTGGCTACCATAGTCGCTGTGTTAGGAATCACTCCGTTAAAGAGGGGGATCTGATGCTTAGACTCAAGCAGGAGAAATCACACAAACTATCCCCGACTTGGGAAGGACCATTCATCATAAGAAAATCATTGCTAAATGGTTCCTATTACCTCGTCGATATTCGTGAGTTGAAAGATAGGCCTCAAAATCGCAAGAGAAAGCAACATGACTCCGATGATGATTACCCGGAGACAAATAATCCATGGACCATAGCACAACTACGTCCCTTTTACACTTATGATTTCTGAGTCTTTTACCATGGAACATAGCACAACTACGTCCCTTTTATATTATGTAATAAGTGTCTTATATGATCCATGAAATAAAGCATTTGGTTCACTCATGATTTCTGAGTCTTTTACCTCCTTTAGTTATTCATTTTTGGATCATCTAAACCCTTTATGCGGAAGTGTGCATTTTCACTTGTGAAAATTCCGCCTAAGAGCGTTAGCTTAAGTTTTCTGGTCTACACGTTTTTTGAAGTTTTTTATGTGGATTCCGGAGTAGTGACTTCTCGGCACTCAAAGCCGGCGATTTTGCTCTTAGGTTCTTGACAGTGCTATTAAGCATCATCACCTGAGAGTATTGTTCTGTGCTACGAGTCTTCCATCTCATGAAAGGTCAAGCATACGAACCAGAATAATGGATAAGCCAACACTTGAGTACAAGTTTTTCTGCTTTACAAATTCATCAGTTTTTTCCGCATACACATTGCAGAGATACATTTAATACAAACATTATTTTATGGCTCTGCTGCAGGGAGTTGGTGGTTGCATCATCAATAGGAGAGCCAGGCCTAGAGAGTTCATCAAATTCAGAAGGGCCCGGGCTAGATTCAGAAGATGCCAGATCCTCATCCATCTCCTCGGCAGGCACTAAGACGTCCGCCTTGACCATCTTAGCAATCTTGGTGTCGAAGCCGACTAGGAAGTTCCAAGTAGCATCGCTCTAGATCTCCTTTCTTTCCTCGTCATACTTCGGCATGCCGGAGGTCACCAAGTCCATGTCGGTGTTGTCATAGTGCGACTTGTCCAAGGACAAGGTCATCCTTGCACCAACCCGGATGCAAGAGGCTTTCCAATCCTTGACTTTCTCGGGGGCTCGACGCAGGATTTCCGAATACTTGGCTGCTGATTCTTCCGCCTTGAAGTTGATGTCGAGGGGCTATGTTATCTCCTTGGGCTAGGCAATGGTGGTGGTGATGAAGTTGCCGGCAAGAGTCATGCATTATTTTGGATCTGGAGCACCTTCTCCCATGTTGGCTAAATTAATGGGGGATGTGTTTTCGGCAGAGACAAAAGTTCATGAGTATAAATAATATAACTACCCATCTTACAAAAATTGAAAAAGTCGGAGGAAAGTTACCAAAGATGCTCGTGTTATCTTGCTTGCAGGTCTCCGCCAAGATGTCGCGCTCCTCCTGAAGTTTCTTGTACAACTCAAGGTTTCTTTCATTTTGCTCTTTGGCAGCTTGATTTTGTTCCTTGAGCTGCGCAATATCTTTCTTCAGGTGCTGCATCTTGGTGTCAGCAGACTCTTGCAACACCTTCATTGCCTGCTCATGGCCCTTGACAGCTTCAACCAGGTCTTTCTTCAAAATCTTATTCTCATCATCAAGCTCCTGAATATGTTTGGATTGCTCGACGATGCTCTTGGCTTTTGCAATGGCTTTTGTAAGATGGATAATTGAAAGCATAATGAGAAGATGAAGAAAATTGAGCCATGAGAAAAGTAAAGAGCTGTTAAATAGAAACATACTCTGGCTATTTTTGATCTGTTGCTTCAGGAAGCCTGTTTTACCCTGTTCAAGGTCCAGTTCCTTCCGCAAGGCAGCAAACTTCTCATTGGCAGCTATCCTCGATCTATTCTCATTCTGCAAAGAATATAATATGCTTAGTTTATCTAGGGCATCTTGTTGGAACTATCTAGTTTCAACTACACTCTATGGGGCTACAGTGTCAGATTTTAATCAACTAGTGTTCTATCTTAGAGTGTCTAGTCGGAATTGTCATTCTAAACTAGAAACTCGAGGGCTAGATGGACAAGTTCTACACTTAGTTCTTTGGAGCACTCCGGCTAAAACTATTGTTTTTCCGCCTAAGAGCTCGGGGGCTACAATGGGATATATTACAAAGTAAAAAATAAGTGAAGTTCAGAAACTTACAATGGCAATCATCTTTAGATTGTTGGCCAAGTGAGCATATGAGTCATGGAAAGTCCGGGCATTGTTATAAATAACATCTACCTTATTGATGAGGTCACCAAGGCACAATGTCGAAGGAGTTACAACCAGAGGAGTTGTCGAAGCCGGAGGCATGGATGATGCTCTAGCCACCTGCTTCGTAATGATGGCAGTTGATGGCACGGAGGCTCCCGCCTTGTCCGTTGCTATAGCCACCTCCGCTCCCTCCACTACCTGTTTCCCTTTCTTGATGGCATCCTTAGACGAAGCTTCAGCCATTTTAGAGGAGGTACTCTCTCGTGTTGCTTGACCACTAGGAGCAATGTATATGTCGGCCGAACCTGAGACTTCAGTTGATGGGATGATATATGTCTCCATGGCGGAGGCCTCATGAATGACGGGGGATGAAGGCCCAGTGGGGCCTGTTACGGGCTTGGCAGCAGGAGTAGGGGGAGCAGTAGCGGGTGATGACTTGGCTGCCATGTCCTTGTTTAACATATCATGGATATTTTTAGATCCTCCGACATCTTTGGAGGATCAATTCAAGCCAACGCTAGATTTCTGCTTGAAACATACTCAGTATAAGTACATGAATTGAATAAGTGCAACAAAAACTAAAGTCGGAGAATGAATGGACTTACACTACAGCAGATGACCTAGCTAAGGGGATGCTAGTAGACTTCTTCTTCTCTGCCTCTAAGGTAGTAGTGGATTTCTTGTAGACTCCACTCTCCGATTTCTTCTTCTTCTTGCCCTCGGCAGCAGTGTCAGAGGTGGAGCTCTTCCGCTGCTAAAGCCGGAGGATCCTTGGAGGCATCATCATCGAACACTACCTGGATATCCTTCAGCTTCGGATCATACACCTAGGAGGCCATCTAATCCACCGCCAAGGTCGCCAGCTGTAGGGCAAAGGATTGTTAGATTGATGACTTCAAGACAGAAAAACCTAAGAGTATATATAACAAGCAACAAAGGAAACAAAAGCTACCTTTGGGCACTTGCCGCATTCAAACATGTCATAGGTGATCTTGAAGCCACGCTTCTTGTCTTTCACCTTGGCTATGTCCTTTAGCCAGAGCTTGATGGAGTCAGTGGAGAAGTTATCCTGCGAGATGTGCATATGATCCTCCTGGCTCTTGGAATACTTGCACATCACCTCGGCGCGGTGCTGCAGAGGTTGGATCCGCCTAGTGAACCAGCACATGGCTAGGTCCAAGCCGGTCAGACCTCCGTCTACGAGCCATTTGATCCATCTTACGGCGCGATTGGCTTCGTCGTCGGATGGGAGGGAGGCTTGGGACCTCCAGGTGGGTGCTTCAGCGGCGGCTCCATCGATGAAGTCGGGATACGTCTCTAGACAGTTGGGTAGAGGAATGTCTGGGCCATATAAATATGTGTGTTGCTGTAGGACTAGTGGCCCACAATGTCGGGGAAGCGCTAGCTAGGCTGGATCTTAAAGCTAATAGTTTCGCATATCCGCAACTCATCCTTGGATTATACGGACTCTCTCTCTTGATGGCAAAAAAGTAAACAAACAGATCTAACCTAGATTTGATTCGTAGGTATCATTTGCACAAAGCTATGAAGTTGCTAAGTACGAGGATGATGTTGGGAGAGAGATTGTGGGGAAGTACCCGGAAGTAACGAAGGACATCCAGGAAGAAGTCGAAGACTAGCAGGATTATGCCACGTACCAGCTAGGATTTGAGATACACATTCTCTCCGGCTTGGGGAGAAGGGGTGACCTCGCCGGCTGGCGCCGGCCGCCAGACCAAACCCTCCGCCACAGGGAGATAGCCCTCGGCAATGAGTTCTTGCAAGTCTTCAGCGGAGAGATCAGAGCCCCTCCACACTCCTTTGTGCCAGTCGCTATCTTCTTTAGCAGCTTCTGGCACCGCCTGTCCTTGGTCTTTGCGGGTGGTTTCCACCACGACGGAGATAGGGACGACGACCCCCTCCGGTGGGACAGTCACTCCCTGGGATGGCTCCGTTGTAGCCTTGGGTGTCGCTGTCGTTGAGGGAGTAGAGTTGCTGGAGGACATTGTGTAGATGGAAGAGGATGGAGAAACGGGAAAGCTCTGGCTAGGGTTTTCCGTCGAAGAGCTCAAATGGTCATGTGGCTGGAGGAAGACAAAGCCACATGTGATAATGCGGGTAAAAGTAAAAGCCTAAGCCACAGTTAATATATATAGACCTGGTGTCATGATTTGTGCAGAAAGATCCAACAGACGAAGTGTTGCCGACGTGGAGATGAGCGTGCACGGTAATCTCGCCACGTCCTTCGTCTTTGCCACTTTACCGTTTCAAATTTTGCGCGCGTAAAAACAACTAATGATTAATTCCCTGCCTTCTGTGAGTTTCGAGGTAGGCTATACCGTCGGTCATCCTCTTGACAGTTGCAGTGAATAGGTCACATCTAAAGATTCCATCAAAGACGGAAGTTGTCTGACGCTGGAAACAAAGACTTAGAGAATCTCTGGCTACATTGCGAAGACTGAGAGGATTGCATGGTTCTTTGGGAGACCTTTGAGATATTGCTTGATGGATTGCCGACATCATCTAGATGGAGTATTCAAGACCAAAGGGCAAGATGGTGCAAGATCTCAAAGTCCTCCGGGGGCTACTGTTGGGGACATGCTAAATGGGTATCAGAATAGCACATCTCTAATCCGGCTAACCCGGGTGGCCCATAGTTGGTAGCATGGCCCATGGCCTGCTGGGCGGCCTAGTTAGACGGATCCAGAAGGGAGGCTGATGCCGGATAAAGGAAGACTACGTAGGAGTCACCGACGTACTCGGATCCTTGGAGTACACGACACGAAGACTAGCTCGTATTAGTGTAGGACTCTTTACCTTGTCCGGCATAGTCCTTTCCTGGTAACCCTAGGTTCTGGTGCCTTTATAAGCCGGACCTATGGGATCCTTTAAGTCACAACGTCAGATATGATATACAACACCCTCGCACAGCGAACCGATCTCTGTAACTTGGCGTATTGCGATTATAGTGATTTATAGCAGGAGTAGAGTTCCGCCACCGTTATGGGACTTTAACCTGGGTAAACTATGTTACCGCGTAGCCGCCAACTCTCTGCCTTACCCCACATCTCTAAACATGCACTATGAGAACCCCTCCATGGCGTACTCATCGGTAATACCATGACACCAATTGAATAACATTGTCCAAACTTCAATATATATCTTAAGCATTAGAGACCAATTATATTTCATATTCCTCATCCAAAAACAACAAATATATGTTCCTTGAACAGTTTTAACAAACTTTCCCTCGGTAACTCGAAATCCATAAGAGAAACATCCTAATAACTAGACAACAACAAACAAACAATTTGAAAATAATAGTTCCATTTTGAGTCTCTCTATATGCTTTTACTGCATCCCCATGTTGACAAACTCATTTTGATCCATCACAGTAGCTTCCCACTGTATTGTAGGCACCGATGTACTTGGTATGCCACCACGCGTCCTTATTTGGTGATGATCCAAGGTCACCATAGGTTGGATATGTAGTGAAGTTGACGGGTTGAAAATTTGGAACGTCGGTATCGGAGCTAACTCACGGATATACCTATTGCTTACATCATCATCGGTTTTTGTAGTATAAAAGTATCTTACTGAGGTGTCTTGGGTCGGAAACAAAGTATTGGAAATAGTGTTCAATCGGGACCCACTTAAGGGGGTGGCTTGGGGAAAATTGCTCGCAATGCTGAGCCTCTTCATAGTTTCCTCTGACATCTTCACCTGCAATTTAACCATTTGTTGTATTAGTTGCAACAAAACCATATATCATCTCTATTTAGAGTTTAATGTAGTATTTTTTGGGTCAATAATTATCTCCATTCATAAATTAATCATCTACACCTCATGGGAAATTTTGGTACCTTGCCACAATCATCAGTTGTCTTAACAAATACAAGAACATTCTAGCAACATTTCAAGGGGATTTTGAAACCTTTTACACCTATAATTGTTAAAGCATGTGCGCGAAATGAAAATTCAGAATTTTTTGAGAAGTCTAATCATGTACAAGTGTGACATACCTTTGTTTCTAGGGTTTCAACATTTGCCTTTAATACCCTATTGTCAACAACAACATTGGTGTATCTTTGACTTACTTCTGCAACACGCCTCATCAGAAGGTTATTTTCAACTCTTAGTAATGACACCTATATTTATTTAGAACTTTTAGTTTCATTACTCGCATACTATGTTTCTTTCATAGGAAGAACATTGTGTTGCTTAAAATACCAGACCTGCTCCTCCAGTTCCTTCATGTGAGCTGCTTTTCTGCTCCTTGAGCGTCGAGCTGAATCTCGATTAGATTCCTTCCTTGAGAGGATAAGGAAACAATCTCAAAATAAAGGACTTGAAATCCAAACAACAACAGCAAAAAGTTTGCAAACAAAAAGAATATGTAGTACAACCAAGGATAAACTATATACTAGCATATTTGCCACATGATGTAGTTCAATGTGCATTTTTCACGAATGGACATGATATATGCACATTTTTTAACAAGAATAGGAGTAAGGTATCAGAACACAAAAGCTCTACCTAAAGATTCTACTATCTTGAACTGGGTTTCGACTAGATAAATTGGTTCCGCATCCAATTGGTCTCTGTTGTAGTAATATTGCAAATAGGGGCATACGAAATGTGGAATTTAAAGATTACTATCCAAGTTTCTAACTCTCTGTAGAAACACACGACACCGTACCCAACAGCAACAAAATAAACATATTATTGGTGAACCTACTCATGCAAAAATCAATCAGCACCTTACATACGCTGTAGATTGCTTGGAAATACTTATCTTTAATTCATATATTGATCTACCACTAATAAAGCACTACGAAAATCTCATCATCAAGTGAAATATCAACTTAGTGCAAAGGACCTTAAAAATAATCAACACTTTAGATTGAATATGAAATATAGGTCAATTCCACCAAACACAAACCACAAACAGGTCCCAATCATGTAGGCAAAACTAAAGATAAGAGATATTTCCAAAAATGGAAAAACAATATACTCACAACATATGGTATATAATTATGATGTACAAAATAGATATATTTGTATAGTAAAAATGCATAACTGAATGAAAGGACCATGAAACAAATATACATTGATGTTACCTGTTTTTCACTTTTGCTGCGGTCACATTCACATTTCTCGTTGTTTCTGCGTTCCCTTCCATATCATCATCCAATGAGGATGGATCCCAATAGGAAGAGCTAAGTTGATGGACACCAACATCTGCACTAGCACATTAATTTTTTTTACGATGATAATGTTAGCCATATGCACCCAAATAGGAGAATATGAAAGTTGTATATAATTCATATGAAAACATCAATACAGTATCAACTTAATTAGCTTCTAGAATAATTCATTTCATAATAATGTATGTTTAGTAGTGAATATGTAACCGGGTGGAATTCAGTACCTCCAATGTGATTTGGTGAGCCTACATTATTAGAGGCATTTGAATTTCGTGATGATCTATTTCCATGGGAACCTTGTTGGTGAATTCCATGTGATGTTTGTGCCTTGACAATACAAAGTGAACATTAAATATGGAAATGATTAACAACTAAGAAATTGAACAACTTGCACAAATAATATTTCTAGTAATGTTATTTCATATAAATTATTTATAAATGTTGTAACTTAACCCATTTGGAATAAAGAAATCCGAATTTCACTAAACAAATTAACATAAGACATATCATTTATATGCATTCAAACTTAATAGTTATCATAATTAGCATGAAAACTTCAAGAGAACTTGTGTTCCTTGCTTTTATCTGTGCTCTAGTATACTTATAATTTATCCATATGCATCTATCGAAGTCGAGTATAATAACTTCCTCTTCGAAAGGTTTTATTTAGTTATGTGGGTTCTCAAAATTCTTACAGAAAGGAAAATTCTTAATGCAAACATGGTAATAAAAGAATGTATGTATTTGATTTCGCCTTCACAATATCAAATCAGACAAAATATTATTAGCTAGAACGTCACACTTAAATCAAATGCTAGAGTCATAGTCTATCTGTATTTATATAAACTTCCTCCATCACCGCATCCCCAATTACACCCTCTACATTTGGGCCACCTCATAATGGATAGCATACATTTTTGACATTCCTCCCTTCTCCCCCAACTCCTTGTATACCAATATCACCGCCTCACTAATCAAATAATTAAAATCATTCAAAGATGGTAAACACATGAATTTTACATCAAAAGATACACACCATGACCCTATGTAAGATTTCCCATCATCTTAACCCTAAATCCACTATATTTATCCCACGATCATCTCGTCCTTCCAATCACCCCTCCCCCTAACATGACAACACCAATGACCCATTATCTTTGTCGCTTCCCCGTGAATATTTTTCCCTTTCCCATGCCATTCCCTCAGCCCCCCTCACCCCAATCTCTAGGAACTTGTTGACACGAGATGTCATCTAAACCATTGGGAGGCTCTATATTCTCAGGTCCAAGTGAAAATCATAATGCCTCTATGTTGTCTGGCCTACTACCAGCTCACTCCTAAGAGAATGTTTTGGAGCATTGTTCGAGAGGAGATGGATGGGATGGTTCGCAGGTGAGGAAATTTGACTTGTTTTATAAATAGAAGTTTGTATGACATGCTTACTGATATGAAAATATTGCATCAAAAAATATTTATCAAATCGAGAATGTATTTAAGGCACAAACCACTTCCACCATGTTAATGGGATGTTAAAAAGAACAAAGTGATTCACACTTTGATTCAGCCACTAAAACCCAAGCACTAAATCATCTTGAAATTTTACGACAACTTAATTACTAAAGAATGCACAACCATCCAATAAGCCACCACACACATTTTTTACGGATATGGATTGAGACAAGAGGAGAGAGAGACAAAGTAGCATACCCTCCACATGGCTACGGCGGCTAGGTCTGCGTCTAGCTTCCGCCTAAGCATTGTGTTGTACGCCATAGGATCTAGCATCGCAGTCGCCGTTGTTGGTGTAGGCGGTGTGGGGATATCCTCCACCACGCTGGTATCCTGCTCCCAGTGGACGTTGTAGCGCCTCTTACGGCTTGCTTCCGCCTCCGGGTTATTGTAAGGCCCTGAATTAGCATCCAGGTTCACCGCTGACGCGGCAGGGGTGTCCAATAGCGGTGAATCATCTATGAACTTTTGGAAGCACCATTTTGACAGGCACCGGTTCACCGCTCCACCACTGCGTACACCGCCGCCAACATCAATTCTCTCTCCTCCGACACCTCCATTATCATCCTGAGGGTGCAACGACGGTAACGGAGTCCGGAAAGGGCCGGTGTTTGGGATCTCCACATCTAGTGAGAAAATACTCTCCATCGTGATGTTTCCAGAATGGAAATCAATCAAGAAATGGTAAGGTTTTAACTCGTGATATCCGCCAGAGAGAGAGGGTGGAAAAGGCAAAAGGTGGGAACTGCAACCCGGGTTTTGGCAAGGAGTAGCCCATGGGTTGGTTTTTGAAGGATCTAGGATGAGCCCTCGAGGATGTCATTATTTGCAGTTTATTTAATATAGTGATATCGTGCAGGTTTTCCAAGTTGAATGCTCAAGATAGATATGCCAAATGAAAGTGATTGATGTGCGACGGAAAAGGACTCAACAATGCAGTTTTTATCGTGGCGCTATGTATGTTAGTGATACTCGACGTGGTTTGAAAGATGTACACCACTACTCTAGCGGCACACCATCGTCTAGACACGTGTGTTTTCGTTCTTGAGAGTATATTGAGAGGTGTGATCCACGAAACCCCGTCCTATGCACCATCGTTTGTCATCATGTATATGCATTTTTATGCAGATAGCATTTTTCTCCATGTTCTCTTTATACATATTATCGTGTCTCGTCTCTGCAAGCCACGACGAGCGAAAGGTTTTGTAGTATATATGCTTGCTTAATGTGACAGTGCTAATGAAAACAAATGCTTCTATGTAAAGCATAAAAGTGTTAAATGGAAAGTGTAAATGTGTGTCGTATTAACACCACGTCTATTTCGACTTACTAAGATCCGAAAGGTATCGATAACGCTAACTTTCTCCACACGCTATATCTAGAGTGACAACATATGTGTAGAAATGCCCTTATCTTCCTGGGCTCTGCTAACGTAATGACAAGCATGTTTCAAATGCTGACATTTCCACAAGATCAATCTCTTTAGAGGATGATAGGAATTTCACCTTAAATTTATAAGTTTAGTATATAAAGGTCCATGCTTTGCACATTGTTGTATAAACTCAAGTTAAAAGGAAAGGAAAAAACTATTAACCTTCGATCACCAAGAAGTAGTAGATCTACAGTCGAAACCTCAAATTTATGCTCAAATCATCTCAGACGTCCCCACAAAACTACCCCGATACAACCCCATGAAAACATATTTGGATCTGGAAAAAACAGTTACAAATCCGTAGAGCAAAACAACGTCAGTGACACGTATTTCACTTGTAGCCACCAGTGATGGTCCATCACCGACTGAAGTTTGTACTAGTGTCTATCCCTCTGTACTTTGTTTCCTTTTTTCTTAATAAGGATATGTTAGAATCTTCGTGCCACTAATTCTAAGTCCTCCCACCCATAAAAAAAGGATATTTATGTTGTCACATTTGTTTATAAAATTTACATCTTAAGTCGCATGATTTCAAAGATGCGAAACAGAAAAAAGTAGGATTGTTATGCACTCGGCCACTTGAATACTAAAAGATCAAATTGGCATCGAGGATTTTTGGTTGGCACATTAGGAAGACTCATCATTTCTAAGAAGTTTGAGCCAATAGTAATTATCCTGTTGGGATGTAGCGCAATGGAATCCTTGTGAAAAAACAATATAAGATACAATAAGACAAATCAAACAAACCCACATGAAATACCACAAATTCTAATCCTACAAAATTTATATGAAAATATTTTGCAACAAAGAGACATCCTTCTTTCTTCGGGAAAATGAGGCCTCTGACATTTTTATCATTTCTGTCACTATGACCGACCCAATATTCAATTTTGCCATTTGACCGATCGAAACTTCAATTTTGCCACTACTCAGTTATAACACTCCTCAATTTTGTCACTTTGTTATATTTTCACCGTTCGATCTATAATCATTTTTGCCATTCTAGTTTCTCCACCCATTTTCTATTTATTTTGTATCTCACATGATTTTTTTCATTCTGTCATCTCTCTTAGCATTGTTGATCCGTGTGGAGAAGGTGAGCATGTACTGCACCAAATCTAACTCGAGTGACGTCTCCAACCACACCATCCAAATCGTTGTGCGCTCGTATGGTGCATTAGGTCGTGCTACGCGCGCCGCACCTAGACGCTTGCACTACAAGGAAAACCATCTTTACAATGGATGATTTTCGTGGTTGAAGTGCCGTTTTTCGTGGTTGAAAATCCTTCTATGATGGAAGCCCTTCGTGGTAAAAGCCCCATCACAAAAGAATCTACCACGGTTTTTTTCTGACCATGGAGGATCGCCCCCTTCAGCCACGAAAACTTGTTCCGTCATATATCCGTTCGCCAGCCGCATTGACTGCTGACGTTATGCAAACTGCTACATGGAAACGCCGTTAACAATCAGTTACCGCCATTGACTATAACTAAAATCATGGTAGAAAGTCAGGCCTAGCCAAGGCCTGCTAATTATTAAGTGGACCTGCCCATTAAGAGAGCCCCAAAGAGAGACGGTCTGTTACTATTCTGACCTGCACTGTTTGAAATTGGCCCACCAATGCTGCCCGCTACGACCCGTAAACTTTCGGGCCCGTTAATGTTTGGGCCTACATAAGCCCGCCTCTGCTCGATACTGCATGACCCACGAACGGCCTACGCAATCTCGGTCCGGTACTGTTAAGGCTGTGGTCGGCATGTCACTATTCTTACAGCCTGTAATGGGTTGCCCCATAGCGACCCATTTTCTAGGCGGCATGTTACTGTTATGGCCCATAAGCTACCTGCTAAGGTTCTGGCTTCTTCTGTTCTGGCTAGTTATTGTTCTGGTCCGTAAGCGACGTACTTAGGTTCTGGCCTGGTAGTTTTTTGGCATGTTACTGTTTTGGCCTGGTATAATTCCGGCATGTTACAGTTCTGGCCTGCTACCGTTCTGGCCTTTTTGCTGCCCTGGCCTCCTACTATTCTGGACCGTTACTGTTTTGAACATTTTGCTGCTCTTGCTCTTTTACTGTTTTGGCCTATTATTGTTTCAGCATGTTACTGTTTCGGCCTGACACTGTTTTGGCATATTACTATTGAAAGGACATTTGTCATAAATCACTTTTGGTGTTCGTTAACAACTAGTAGACCTATTTAAAAGTTTGCTATTGTCTACAGGTTGATATTTTACAAAGTGAAAAGGACCAATAACTTGCAGAGCATTCCCTACACTATTACTTGCTTCTTGGGATTTCCAGACCGGAGTCTCCGGTCTATCATGACCGGAGTCTGGTGTGGTCCAGAGTTTCCCTAGGATTCTCCGGAGTGGACTTCTAGTTTCCTGCCTGGGACAGCCAGAAGGGTGGTCCGAAGGCTGATCCGGAGTCTCCGGTCGATGCCCCAGACCGGAGTCTCTGGTCCACTTGGCTCCCAAGTAGCCTGGGTGATTCTGTCGGTCGGTCCGGAGGCTGGTCCAGAGGTTGACTGGAGTCTCCGGTGTAGACCGGAGTCTCCGGTCTGCTTCTTCTCCAACGGTCAGAAAACGGTTCACAGATGCGAGGTGCTATAAATATAGGACCTTATCCCCTTGTTCTAGCTGCTCATCCACCTCAAGAACACCATGTCTATTTGAGCCACCAAATCAACAAGATCTCTTCATCCAACCATCCAAAGTCTTTAATCTTTGGAGAATCGAAGGAGGAGGCCTTGATCTACAGCTTCACCAAGAGAGATCTTCATTTCCCCCTCATTCACTTGAGGCCCCCCATGCTCTAGTGTTTCGTTGGAAACCCTAGGTTTTGATTTGGTTCTTACAATCTTGTCTTTGATTGTTTGACAACTTGCTTGTATTTGGGAGCCTCCAATTAAGTTGTGGATGTGTGCCCCGAACTTGTTGTAAAGGTGTCGGCTTCCACCTCGAAGGTTGCCGTATAGTGGAAGAGGTGAATCGAACCCGTTGGGGTGAGGTTCATCGGAGAACAAGGGAGGCCTCTCGTGGCATTGGTGGTTTGAAACCACCCCCTCTCCAAATGTAGACGTACTTCCCCTCAAAAGGAAGGAACTACGGGAAACAAATCTGTGTGTCTCCGTGTGCTCCACTTTGGTTACTTCTATCCTTTACCGCACTTTACTTATCTAGTTATTGTTTAGTTTGTGCTTGTTTGTCATATAGGTAAATTCACCTGAGTTGCATAATATAGAGAATTTACCTTTCTTGTCAAACCCTAATTTGAAAAAGATTAAAATTTGAAGTAGCACCTATTCACCCCCCTCTAGGTGCCCATACGATCCTTTCAATTGGTACCAGAGCCTCGGCTCTTTATTCGGGCTTACCCGCCTAAGAGATTATGGGCAACCCAGAGGAGGGAGAAAGTGAGTCTAGCCATTCGGTGACCATGGTAGATCTCAAGAATTTGGAAACAAGCTTGAGCTCTACCTTGGGCAACGAAATCCTACAGTTGCGTCAACTCGTTGAGCAACTTGTTAAGGATAAGCAAACCTCACCTCCTCCCTCTCTAGTGGAAACACCACCAAACCCAAATGCTAATGCTCCGGCAAAGCCTTTGGAGGAAGTGGTAGGGGATGAACATAATTCCACTAACTCCACCACCAAAAAGGGTGATGGGAAGGAAGATTTCCATACGGTTCCCATATGGTACCTAAGATTTCCATACGGTTCCCATACGGTTCCCATATGGTACCTAAGATTTCCATACGGTTCCCATATAAATAATAGAGGAGACCCACCTAAGTTAGCTGCACATACTTTTGCTCAATGGCAAGTGTTAATGAAATCTCATGTGCACAGCTCTTGCATTCATTTGTGGAATATTATTGAACAAGGACTCAAAATTGAGGATCCAACCAACTTGACGAGAAGAGAAGTGGTTAATAGCCAACTCAATGCTACTGCCTTGCACTTGATTCAACTTTGGGTGGGGCCAGAGGATTTTCCCCACATTGAGCACTACAACACCGCCAAGGAAGCTTGGGATGCTCTCATTGACTTGTTTGTTCGCAATGAGAGTATGAGGAGAAATAGATATGATGCCTTAAGCAATGAGGCCGAAGGTTTCTTCATGAAGGATGGTGAGGATCATGAAGACATGTATCGAAGACTCAAATTCACAGCCCCCGCTTTCAGGAATGTTGGCGCCTCTCACATTGATGACGCTTGGATCAAAAGGAAGTATGTGAGTGCTCTCATTCCTTTCGAGCCTACTGACTTGAAGAGTCTCCAAGGAAGACACAACTACCATCTCATGACCTCCAATGAAGTGATGCAAGAGATGGCCGCCTTCAAGGTTGCTTCCAAGAATGCCAAAGACGCCCGTGCTCATGCCATTGGAATGAGTAGTGGTTTCAATCTTGCCTTGAAGGCCAAGGTTGTGGAGTATGATGAAGATGAAGGAAGTGATGAGGGACCTTCAATGAGCCACCCTGAAGATGTCAAGATTGCTCATGGTGAATATATGGCCTTCTATGCAAGAAATTTTTGGAAAGATCCCGCCAAGGCCAAGATGGAAATGCAACGAGAAACAACCCCAATGGGAGAAGAGACAATGGGTCCAAGTTAAGAACTTGTTTCAATTGTGGTGACCGCTATCACTTCGTTGCAGCTTGTCCCTATGAGAAAATAGAAGACCATGGGGGTAAACTTGTGTTGAAGAAGACCTCCAAAGCTCCCTTCAAGAAACCCTTCATCAAAAGGAACCCAACCAACAAGAAGCCGGGAGAAATTGTCTTGATCACACATGAAGAGTACTCCTATGATGATGATGATGATGAGGAAGAATAAGATACACCAAGTGGTGTGGCGGCTCTTGCCACTACCTCTAGTCCTTCATTCTCACTCTTCGACTCTCCAAATGCAAATATCTCCAACAAGAACGTCACTTGCCTTATGGCAAGAGGAACTGAGGTATTATCTTCATCACACTCCACTTACTTAATCAATGATGATTTTGATGATGAGCTATCTCTTGAGGTGAAAAAGGAATTAGTTGCTTTTGATGTGTTCATGAATAACTTGCAAGGGGAACACAAGAAACATGTTGTGGACCTCCTAAATCAACTTTCACACACACAAGAGCTTCTAGATGAGAGATGTCAATTAGGAAGAGAGCACATGATTGAGGTAGAAGCTCTAAGTAATGCTCTAGAAGAAGAACAAGAAACTAGATTATCTCTTGAAACTAAACTAGAGGGTATTGATGATGCAAATGATCTCATTATTAATAAACTCATCAAGGAACATGATCATGCTATTGCTAAATATAAAAAGGCTAAAAAGGACAAGATTGAGTTTGATGTTGTTCATGAATAACTTGCCGAGGACTTTAGGTCACTTGACATGGCTCACAAGGCCTTGGAAGGTGAATTCTCGTCTCTCACAAAGTCTCGTGAAAAGCTTCAAACTTAATTGATCAATACTCCCTCACCTAGTACGTTCATTCCTTCTAGTTGTACAAATAGACTTGAAGAACATGCTAGGTTGAAGGGGGAGCTAGCTAAGACCTCCTTTCCAAAAGAAAACAAGTCTATTGATGATCTTTTGAGCAAGCAAAGGTCAAATGGTGAAAAAGGGGCATTGGTTTTATCTCTAAAGCTAAGAATAAAAAGAACAACAAGTAGAAGAAGGACAAGCCCTCCCAAGAAAAGAACAAGGTCATTGTGGGAAGTAAAACCACAAGTGACAAAACTATGTTGATATGGGGTGGCCCGATCTTCTCAGTAAGCGGATGGCGGTGATGATGGTGGATGATAGATAACTAGCTTGTAGCTATGAACTCTCCCGCTCGATCCCTAATGCCAATGCAACAGCTCTCGACCCTTGTAGGATATTCACAACACCACGCTCTTGCGCACGCAGCCGTGACCACAAACGGTAGTATGCAATCTACTAATTCCCAATGGAACAATAGATCACACTCAATTATAGTTGGTAGATTCGAACACAGGGTAATTCCAGAGGTTCTATGAAAGAAACAACTCCAAAATATTTTAACGTGGTCTAAAACCTAACTAGGGGTCGTCCCAGGGCTTATAAGGGCAGCTGGGGCGGCCAGAAACCAAAATGAAACGCAAACAACTCAAATGATACAAACCGACTCAGACCAGATTCAGTCGGCGGGCGGACACTTCGGTCGAAATCGGTTGGACAGTCCGGTCAGGCCGGACACTCCGGGTGGAGTGTGCCGGACAGTCCGGTCTGGTCGGAAACTTCAAAGTTTCCGGATGGTGTCTGGGCAGTGTCCGATTTGATGTACTGATTGTCAACGCCAGTTGGCCTCTCGACTAGGCCGGACAGTCCGGGTGGATCCGGCCGGACACTCCAGTCGTGGTAGATCTTCTTGCCTCCGTCTTGATGATCTTCTCTCGCGCCTTCCTCCCGCTCCTCCCTCGCGCATCCTTGGGCGATCATCATGTTGGGCTTCTCTTGTAGCCCTTCTCCTCCTCGCACCATGCTTGTTTCTCCAACGAACCTGATCATACATAAATGCATAGACTTAGGCAGTATAAAGTTATCATTAATCAAAGTATCAGATTCGTTTAGGAGTAAATTCACCTGTTGATCTAGTAGCTTAGCACGAGCTCTTGTAATAGGTCCAATTCTAATCTCATTGGACTGATCCTTTCTTGCAACAGTTGTAGCATCTTCAGTAGTCATTGGGGTAGTTGTAATTGTAGGGATGTCCTCATCATATGTCTCATGATGATTTTGCGGGTAGTGCTAACCCTCATTATGTTCTTATGCGTAATTATAATGGTGATGTGTATGCACAATATGTTGGCCCATTTGATGGTTATATTGCATGGTCTATTTGGGTTCCCAAGATCCTTGTTGCTAACAAAAGAGGACCCATTGAAAAATGGGTACCTAAAATCTAGTTTGATCTTTTGTAGACCTATGCTTCCGGAGGGTCAAAGTGGGTGCTTGATAGTGGTTGCACAAGTCATATGACCGGAAGCGCGTCTAGTGTCAAGGAGTTGAGACCTAATGTTGATCAAATATCCGTGACATATGCCGACAAGTCAAAGTCTAAGGTAATGGGTTTCGGCAAAGTTGTGGTCGCACACGATATCACTCTCGTGGACGTCATGCTTGTTGAGACCCTTGGCTATAATTTACTTTCAGTCCGTGCTCTAGGAAAGATGGGTTTTGCTGTCTTCATTGATGTTGATATTGTGATCCTCTTGTGGAGCAAGACTCTAAAGGTTGCTTCCGTTGGGTACGTCGAGGATGACTTGTATGTGGTGGACTTCTTAGGGAAAACCACTACAAGTCTAATGTGCCTATTCAGAAAGGATGATGTGGGTTCGCTATGGCATCACCGTCTATCCCATGTCAACATGAGAACTTTGCAAAGCCTCCACAAGGATGGTCATATTGTTGGACTAAAAGAAAATGTTTGCTTTGCCAAAGATCGTGTTTGCAGGGCATGTGTTGAAGGAAAGATGCATGATTCTCCCCACAAGCCAAAGGACTACATCAAGTCCAAGAGGATCTTGGAGCTTCTTCATGTGGATCTCTTTGGTCCTCCGTCTCATGCAAGTCTTGGTGGGAAGAAATATTGTTTGGTGATTGTTGATGACTACTCAAGATACACTTGGGTATATTTCTTCAAGTTAAAAAATGAGACCCAAGAGAACTTCATTGACTTCATCAACATGGCTCAACATCAACACAATGTCCCAGTATTAACAATAAGAGGTGACAATGGTACCGCGTTCAAGAACTACACATTAAATGGATTTCTTATTGATGAGGGAATAAAACATCAATATTCCGCTGCATATACCCCTCAACAAAATGGTGTAGCTGAGAGGAAGAACCGGACTCTCATTGACATGGCAAGGACTATGTTGGCAGAATTCAAATCTCCATACAATTTTGGGGCTGAAGTTATCTCCACCGCATGCCATGCATCAAACCGTCTCTACCTCCACAAAGAATTGATCAAGACTCCATATGAGATCCTTACCGGTAACAAGCCTAATGTTTCTTGCTTCCGAGTATTCGGTTGTAATTGCTTCTATCACATTAAGGGCATTCGTGTATCCAAGTTTGATTCCAAAGCATTAGAGGGTATTTTTGTTGGTTATGGTCTCGAATCTCATACTTATAGAATCTATGACAAGCTCTCAGGAATTGTCATAGAATCTTGTAGTATGGTATTTGAAGAATATGATGGTCCCCAAGCGGGGTGTGTTGATGTTTGTGATGTAGATGATGAAATGCCTCAGGATGCCATAGGAAGAATGGGTGCGGGTTTCATCCGCCCTGTTGAGGAACCCCTTATGGTGGATCAAGAAGAACTATGCTCTACTCAAGTGGAGCCCTCATCTTCACAACATCAATAAGCTATTGTCGAGGTGGACAACGACCCATGCCAAATACAACTTGTGGACCCTCAACCTACTGATCAAGAGATGCCTCCAGATAAGAGGTGTTTGAGTCTCCGTTTGCCAGGATGTCTAGTGGTGCTAAGGCCATTACACAAGCAAGATCTATACAAACTGCCATAAGTACAGCTGAATACCTAGCCAGTTGTAGGATTGATCAAGACCAAGGTCAATCATTTCCTCCTATAGAAGAGAATATTTCCAATGATGATCAAGGTCAAGTTAATGGTCAAGACGAGGACCAAAAGGATGAAGTGATCCCACCAAGAAACAACAAGGAGATCAAAACTCGTCGCCAAGCTAGAATGGATAGAATATTGGATTTAAGAGACCACACTCTTGAGAATGTGGTTGGAGATCTAAGAAGAGGGATATCTACTCGAGCTCAACTGAAAAACTTTGGTGAGCAGCAGGCTCACATTTCCATGGTGGAACCAAAGAAAGTATGGGAAGCTCTTGAAGATTCAGATTGGTTGAATGCAATGCACAAAGAGATCAACAACTTTGAGAGAAACAAAGTATGGAAGTTAGTGGAAAAGCTAAAGGATTGCCGCAATGTTATAGGCACCAAGTGGATTTTCAAGAACAAGAAAGATGAGCATGGATTGTGATAAGGAACAAGGCAATATTGGTTGCACAAGGGTTCTCTCAAATTGAAGGCATTGATTATGGAGAGACTTATGCACCCGTGGCTCGCCTTGAGTCCATTCGTATCCTTCTTTCTTATGCGGCACATCATAAATTTAAACTACAACAAATGGATGTAGAAAGTGCATTTCTAAATGGTCCATTGCATGAGTTGGTATATGTGAAACAACCCCCGGGATTTGAGGATCCCAACTTTCCAAACCATGTATACAAACTCGATAAGGCACTCTATGGGATCAAGAAATCCCCACGCTCATGGTATGAGCACCTTAGAGAGTTGTTGTTAGATCGTGGGTTTGAGGTTGGGAAAATCGATCCCACTCTTTTTACCAAGAGGTTTAATGGGGAACTTTTTGTATGCCAAATTTATGTAGATGATATTATCTTTGGCTCATCTAACAAAGCTTTTAATGATAAATTCTCTAAGCTGATGACTGACAGGTTCAGGATGTCGATGATGGGAGAATTAAGAGTATTTCTTGTTTTTGAGATCAAGCAAGTGAGAGGTGGTACATTCTTCAACCAAGCCAAGTATACTCAAGATATGCTCAAAAGATTCAACATGAAAGATCTCAATGGAGCTCCCACTCCCATGGCAACAAAGACTCATCTTGAACTAAACCCAAATGGTAAAGATGTGGACCAAAAGGTATACCGGTCCATGATTTGCCCTTTGCTTTACCTTTGTGCATCTAGACCCAATATTGTGTTGAGTGTAGGAGTGTGTGCAAGATATCAAGCGTCTCCTAAAGAAAGCCATTTGATGGTAGTCAAGAGAATCTTTCAATATTTGGTTCATACCCCAAACTATGGTATTTGGTATCCTAGGGGCTCAACTTTCTCTCTTTGTGGGTACACGGATTCAGATTGGGCTGGTGACAAGGATGATAGAAAATCAACCTCCGGGACTTGCCAATTCCTCGGGAGGTCCTTGGTATCTTGGTCTTCTAAGAAGCAAAATTGTATATCTCTTTCCACCGCCGAAGCCGAGTGTGTGGCTGCTGCTAGTGCGTGTACACAATTACTATGGATGAGGCAAACTTTAAAGTAATACTGTGTCCATTGTGACAAAGTGCCTGTTCTATGTGACAATGAAAGTGCTATCAAGATTGCATATAACGCAGTGGACCATACAAGAACAAAGCATATTGAGATTCTTCATCACTTCATTAGAGATCATGTTGTCCGAGGTAATATTGATCTGTCATATGTGTCAACGAAAGACCAACTTGCCGACATTTTCACGAAGCCACTTGATGAAGCAAGGTTTTGTTATTTGAGGAATGAACTAAATATAGTGGATTTGAGGAGCTTGACTTGATTGGCTTGCATACTCACCTATGTTTTGACCCATATTTGGTGTAGGTGCAGGCATGGAGATAGGGGGAGTGTGGTCCTAATTCATTGGATTATCCCTCCCCCCATAATGCCAACATTAAGAAATTCAATTCTCTTAGTATGATTTAGTGATATGTGAGCATCATTGTTGAGTAGTGGCTATGAACCCAAGGATAATTCTTCGCGGTGTCATGCCACAAACTCCTACATGGTGGCTTCGGCCACCACCCTCTTTTCATTTGAAGAGTTGGGCATTAGTTCGGATTTACTTGATGCATTTGAATAGATTTCTGTGGTTTCTTGACTTTTCACAGTATGAGATCTTAACCCAAGCCCTCCCTCTGTCCTGAAAACCCACTCTATCTAATATATGTCCCCATACACTCACCATGGAGCTTGTTGGTCGAGGAGGACCGGAGTCTCCGGTGTGTTCACACCAGAGTCTCCGGTGTGGGCTGGAGTCTCCGGTGTAGACCGGAGTATCCGGTCTAGACAGTTTTTGACCACTTAAAGGGAGGACGGGGTGAACTAAAACAGCAGTTTCATTCATCCACCCCTGTCCTCCCCTCACTACCCCGTCGCCTCCTCTCCCAAATCTCCTCCCCGGAGGTCAAGAAGCCCCCGGGATCCGCCGTGCCGCCAGCCAATCATCTCCTTTCCACCATTGGGTGATTCCCACCAGTGGAATATATCCCATGGATAGATCTGGTACCTCTCCTCCTTTTTCCAACCTAGGGTTCTTCCCTTACTTTGTTTTTGAGGATTGGTACTAGTTTTGGTGATGGGAATCTCTTGTTTGCGTGCACTTGTGTACTCTACTCTTGTTACCCTGCCCGATCTGTTGGATTCAACACCATTGGAGCCTCCCTGTTCTTCCCCCGAGTCGCCTAACCGGAGACTCCGGCCCGCAGGCCGGAGACTCCGATCTAAGCCAGAGACTCCAGTGTGGACCACGGAGACTCTAGTGTGTGTTGAATCTGACACATCTTGATAGGTCTCAAGGGTTATATGCTGCCTTCGTGGGACATATATACTTACCTCCATGCTATCTCCCTCACTGCTTTTCACAGGTTTTGGCTCTCGTCGTCCTCCTGGCACCAAGGCCAAGATGAAGAGAGGGGACCCTCACTATGATGAGTCTGAGGGTCACTACATTGTGCCCCCATCCAACCGTAGACAGCAGGCCCGTGTTGCGGCCTATATGCGGCGGGCACAGAACAGGGTTGAGGAAGAGAACCGTGCCAAGAGGGCAAAATACGACAATCTTTAGTCTTTGGCCCAAATGTCTAAGCAGGAGTACCCTGAGCTGCGGAAGATTTCTGTGAATTGCCTCGCACTAGTGATGACCCCTGTTATTGGAGGAAGGAGCAAGTTGTCTTCATGAAAGACATTTATAGTGTGCTCAAGAGATCTCCTGTGTGCCCCCAGAAGTACTTGAGTGTTGAGTAGATGAGGAAGAACCCCTACTTCTCTGATCCTCTGTGGATTAGTGAGAAGTTGGGGTTGTTTAACTTGATGGAGCTCCGTGAAGACTGCAACATCACCCTTGTGCAGCAGTTCTACGCCATAGTTGTGTTTGGGACTGACCAAGCTAGGACTATGACTTGGATGACTGGCAATCACCACTACTCCGCAACTTTATATGACTTTGCTGAGGCTATCTTCGAGACATTCCAGGGGGTGTCTACTCATGTTGGAGTTCGCGTGCACTCATCAGCTCTTGGGGTGAACAAGAACAAGCTTGCCCCTTTATATGGTACTGAGGGTGTTGTGGGAGGGTCCAAGGGACTCAAGCCTCTCTACAATATGATGTTGAGGATCTTCCGCCAGACCATTTCCCTTAGTGCTCGGAATGATGATGCCATCAGATGTGGTTTGGTCAACTTGATGTATCACACCCACAAGACTTACATGGCTGGCCCCGATGCTGATGCTGATCCTATTGATGTGATGGATTACATATTTGAGTAGATGTATCATGCCATCTTATACAAGAAGGCCCCTCCATATGCACCCCTGGTCATGAGACTCATCAACACTCAACAACATGGTTCTCCGCTTGATATGCCTCCCAACCTTACCGAGCACACTCTCGTATCTCTGCAGCAGAAAGGGGAAATGAGGGCTCCCCCTAGAGACCGAAAGGGCCCCCTCTCCTCCTACGGCTTGGAGGAAGAATGCTTCCAATGCACCTCTTCCTCCCATGACACATGACTATGTCCATGAGAGGGTCAAGAAGGCCTCATTCTGGGAGAGGACCCTATGTTGCATGAATGTGGACATCCGCAAGCAACAACATGATTCCTACAAAAGCAACTGTCGCATCGAGAAACTACCCAAGGAAATCAATCCTCAGGGTGAAGCGTATGATGAGGAAGGAGAGGCTGAGTACACTGATGAGCATGGTGCTCAGCCATCCACCGAGTCCGATCACACTCTTTCATTTGGGGCATGGAATTCCCAACAGGACAGCTTGGTGGATTGGAAGACCTTTTCTGATGTCACTTATGTATTTGGGTACCAAGGTACATCCTCTTCTCGCCCTCATAGCAAAGGGCATGCAGCTCCAAATGGTGATGAGGACTATGATGATGATGATGATGATGATGATTAGGATATGGATGAGGAGGACGAGGAGGATGATGACGAGGACTACTGATCCATTGGGACGCTAGCTTAGGTCTTTTCACTTTTTCGGTGTTTCGATGCCAAAGGGGGAGAAGACATTGTCATCGGGATTTGCATGGGTTTGGGCTACTTGATTCGTATTTGCTTTCTCGTCTCTATTTGCCTTATGTTATTGCGGGACACTGTTTGCTATTTGTGTGTGTGTGACTCTGTGGGTGCTCCAACTTTATTGTAACTCGTGTGAGAACTATGTGGTTTATCCATACTCTACCTACCTTGCCTGCTTTACATGTTTATCGTTGGGCACATAGGCAGGGGGAGCATGTCCATACTCTGTCATAAGTCACTGCAAACCTTTTTATGCAAAAATCACTAGTTGTCATCGAACACCAAAAAGGGGGAGATTGAAAGGACATTTACTATCATAAATCACTTTTGGTGTTCGTTAACAACTAGTAGACCTATTTTATAGTTTGCTATTGTCTACAGGTTGATATTTTACAAAGTGAAAAGGACCAATAACTTGCGGAGCATTCCCTGCACTATTACTTGCTTCTTGGGATTTCCAGACCGGAGTCTCCATTCTATCATGACTGAAGTCTCCGGTGTGGTTTGGAGTTTCCCCAAGACTATCCGGACTGGACTTCTAGTGTCCTGCCTGGGACAGCCAGAAGGGTGGTCTGGAGGTTGGTCCAGAGGCTGGTCCGGACTCTCCGGTCCATGCCCTAGGCCGAAGTCTCTGGTGTAGAGGGACCGGAGACTCCGGTCCACTTGGCTCGCAAGTGGGCTGGGTCATTCTGTCGGTCGGTCCGGAGGCTGGTCCGGAGGTTGACCGGAGTCTCCGCTATGGAGACTGGAGTCTCTGGTCTGCTTCTTTTCCAACGGTCAGAAAACGGTTCACAGATGCGAGGGGCTATAAATAGAGGATCTTATCCCCTTGTTCTAGCAGCTCGTCCACCTCAAAACACCATGTCTATTTGAGCCACCATATCAACAAGATCTCTTCATCCAACCATCCAAAGTCTTTGTTCTTTGGAGAATCGAAGGAGGAGGCCTTGATATACAGCTTCACCAAGAGAGATCTTCATTTCCCCCTCATTCACTTGAGGGCCCCCATGCTTTTGTGTTTCGTTGGAAACCCTAGGTTTTGATTTGGTTCTTACAAGCTTGTCTTTGATTGTTTGACAGCTTGCTTGTATTTGGGAGCCTCCATTTAAGTTATGGATGTGTGCCCCGAACTCGTTGTAAAGGTGACGGCTTCCACCTCGAAGGTTGCCGTATAGTGGAAGAGGTGAATCGAACCCGTTGGGGTGAGGTTCATCGGAGAACAAGGGAGGCCTCTCGTGGCATTGGTGGTTTGAAACCACCCCCTCTCCAAATGTAGACGTACTTCCCCTCAAAAGGAAGGAACTACGGGAAACAAATCTGTGTGTCTCCGTGTGCTCCACTTTGGTTACTTCTATCCTTTACCGCACTTTACTTATCTAGTTATTGTTTAGTTTGTGCTTGTTTGTCATATAGGTAAATTCACCTGAGTTGCATAATATAGAGAATTTACCTTTCTTGTCAAACCCTAATTTAAAAAGAGTAAAATTTGAAGTAGCACCTATTCACCCCCCTCTAGGTGAGCATACGATACTTTCAACTGTTTCATCATTTTCCTTTTTCGGCATGTTGTTGTTTCGGCCTTTTACTGTTTCATCAGGTCACTGTTACTAGATCACGCCTGTGGGTCAGCCTGTTACTGTTATGGGATTTCAAAGTTTATCCTTTCTCGAGCCCATTCCGATAACATAAATGGTGTAAAGATTGCGAGCATCATTTACTATTCATCGTCAGCCTAATACAAGACAATCCAATAATAAAGCCCGATATTGTACCTTAATCGACCTTGCTACCGCAGGTATAGTACCGCCTACCTCTATGTGTGCATGGCATCAACTAAATTCCTATATTTCCTATGCGATTTATCTAGATATTACATCAGCTTCAAACTATTTAAAATTATTACATATTATCAACTCAAGGGAAATAAAATTCGGCATTTCAGTTGACAATCAAGTTGATAGCAGTCCTCAATTTGCTTTCTACATCTATCACCTGCATCTCCCTTCTGAGTGTGACATCTACATTGGAAAACAACCTTGAGACATGATCTTGTGGCCTCCTCTTTAGTGGCGATAGCAATAATTGCAATCTGGAACTAAGGAATAACAAGGTAATACATCAAACATGGCAAACTACTCATTGAACTAATACGACATGAGCTATGAACTGGAGTTTACTACTGGTCAATGGTTCAAATATATTGATCATCACATCAAACAAATAGGACAAGCAAGCATTAAACAAGTGTGCCTACCGTGAAACGAGCATTATAACAATGTGTGTTGCTTAGAATTTTAGCAAATATAAACTAGACAAGTCATTTTAACAAATATATATATAAGCAGTTGTATATCCTAGAATGCAAGAGACGTTGGGTGACTTGGAATTGAAGGTGTGTTACACAATGGCATGCAGTTACTGTCATAGCTAAGAATGAACCAAAAAGAAATTATAATAGAATCATGTGAGAACTTGTAGAGCGGGAATGCAAACCGCGAATGAACTATACAGTAGAAGATAGTTATGTCATTGCTTAGGACGAACCATAACAAGTTAGGAAATATAATGGCATTGGTTGTCAACCTGTAGAACAAGACAAACAAACATTAGACAAGTGTGCCTACAATGAAATGAGCAATCAATCAAAGTGTTTCTTAGAATTTCAACAAATATAAACTAGCCAGGTCATTTCAACAAATATATATAGAAGCAGTTGTTTATCCTGGAATGCAAGAGATGTTGGGTAACTACGCATTTGCGGTGAGCAACACAACGGCTTGCAGTTACTAACGTATCTAAGAATGAACCACATAGAAACTATAACGACAACATGCGAGAACTTGTAGAGAAAGAATGCAAACCACGAATGAACTATATATATAGTAGAGGATAGTTATGTCGTTGCTTAGGACGAACAATTAGATAAGAAATATAATGACGTAAATTTTGAACATGTAGAACATGAAAAGCAAGCATTACAAAAGTGTGCCAATAAATGAATTGAGCAATCAAACATAGTGTTTCTTAGAATTTCAGCAAATATAAACTAACCAGGTCATTTCAACAAATATATATGGAAGAAGTTGTGTATCCTGAAATGCAGGAGACATTGGGTGACTCGGAATTTGCAGTGAGCTACAGAATGGCATGCAGTTACTGTCGTAGATAAGAATGAACAAGATAGAAATTATAACGACATCATACGAGAACTTGTAGAGCAGGAATGCAAACCACGAATGACTATCTATACGGTATAGGATACTTATGTCGTTGCTTAGGACGAATTAGCACCACAGAACGAAACAATGGCATCACTCTTGAACCCGTAGAAGAGGCTGTGCAAACCAACATGTTCAAATTTTCCTTTTTGAGCTCTGAGCAAAGAAAAAGAAAATAGTTAGTTGTTGCAGCTTTTGAAGAACCAGATGACAACAAAAAATTATAATCGAATTAGTACGAAGAGTTTCAACGTGTACTACATGTTAGCAGAATGATGCCAGGGATAAAATAATAGCATCAACATAGCTCAGGACGAAGCAGATGAATTTAGTAACTGTGGAGCAGGGAATCCACACTAATATTTTCTACTGACTTTATATTTTGCAAGAACTATACAATAGCAGGCAATTACTATTGTATGGAGTAGCTAAGAACATGTGCATAACTTCAAAATTTGTAGAGCAGCGAATGCAAACCAACATGTCTAGTGACCTTTATGTAGCACAAAGAATAGGCGTGCGCACTAACTTAGTGTATAGCACGATTAGAAAAATGCAGTTCACTGCAACAGGCCTGAACCTGCTATGCTGCTGACAAAACAATGAAGAGTTGGGATATTTGGTTAACATGGTCAGAGAGGCTTCTAACCATCATCCATACCCGCGCGGGTGACATCTAGGTCATCGAGGGTGCTGCAGTTGTGGTGGTTGTTTGCGTCAGGGAAGCAGATCTCTGACGGTCGATGCCAGCTTGAGCGCGGTGGACGAGAGCGTCGCTAAGGCAGAATCGATGCACTGCACGGTGGCTCCATTATGGTACAGTTGGGGTGGATGGCGGCAGAGGTGAAGTAGATCTTGGGTAGTCGTTGACGGATTCGGTGCCATGCACGAGAAAGTAGGGAAAAGAAGTCAGGTGCGGTGACCTCGATCAGGTGTCCTAGACATTGGTGAAGCAGCAATGGTGCGTTGGATGAGGACGTAGCTGATGCGGCTCCGGCATACTGGTGGGTGAGGAGTGCATGGTGTCGTGTTCTGGCGGGCAAAGCCAGCCGAAGAAGTGCTGCGGGAGGTTCCGGCCGCCGGAGCCAGTGGTCGAAGAGGCAAGAGAGTGTCAGCGGGGTAGGGTTTTTCTGAGGATTTTTATTTATGTGTGTGGGGAATAATCATTTTTTGAAATATATTGGTATTAGTACCAACCCAAGAGGGAAATTCTATTAATTAGTGTTGTTTGAAATGGAGGTACGTGAGAAATTTCGCAGTGTTTGAAATGAAGGGGCGCAAGAAATTTCACAGTGTTTGAAATGGAGGGGCGCGAAGGAGTGGGGACCACGTAATTTTGGCCGTCTAGCAATCTTGTCCGTCCATCCAAATCAACGGACCAGAGAAGATATCTTCCCTACGAAGGCTGTGGCGCGAACGCCTATACAAGAAATCGGTAGGTGTCCTAGAGTAGACTATAGGGGTAGATGTGTAGGCCACAAAATAATAGTAGCAACCATTAACCGGGCTAGCTGGGGCAGGTTATTTTGGCGCTCCTGAGTTCAAAGTTTTAGTGTACTCCATTTTCAGGAGTGAATGCATGCAGTTAAAAAAATGTAACGACGCATGTTATTGATATTATGTCAGCATATTGTGATTATGTGCATGATAGTAACTGGTTACTCCATTTTCAGGAGTGAATATATGGATCTAAAAAACGTACTATGTAACTAGCATGCATCATGATTACATGCATGATAGTAGTTGGTTACTGAGTTACATGGATCGTGTATTAAGTGGAATCTATTGGGTTGTCATATTACTCGTACTCTCCGTATATTCGTTGATCTCATCACAGTCTAGTTACTAGGTTACATGCATGTGCATACAAACTCCATTTATTTTGTTGAGTGACAAACCCTTTTTTTGTGCGGTCAAGGCCCCCGCCCGCTGATGACTTTTGCTAATCAACGCAGCTCACACATACTGTACTTTGCAGTCATAACCAGACTTCTAATGAAATCAGAATAGTAACTCATAAAAAGTATAGTAACAACCAGGGAGACACAGTTCAGCGTCAAGCAATCTTGTTCGTCCATCCGAAATCAACAGGGCTCTAGTAGGAATGCTTATGTAAGCAATCCTTGGGTGTCCCTGGTTATCTATAGGGGTAGCTATGCCTGTAACCCACAGTACTCCATACAAAGCTAGGTCTCCCTAATGCTGATGGAGCATTTTCTTTTCTAGATAGACACCTCATCCTAGAGCATATGCAGCGTACTAAAAATTCTGAGTCGGGCATCCGCAAAGTTGAAGAAAGCATACATAGGTTGCCCATGAGGAATACAAAAATGATTTTCCCTCTCTCCCCTATCTTCCATGAAGCAATATGATGATAAGCTATGTGCACTATATAGATTGAGCTAAGAAAAAACTGAAGTTGAGTCGAAACCAAATGGATCCACCGATTAAACTTAGTACATGGGACCCATTAAAGAGAGCATGCAAAAATTCTCAGCCAACAATCTCATCCTCCCAAGAATACAGCAAGCATGGAAATAATAATTTAGTGCGCTACTATACAACCAAGTAGTACTATTGTTAACAAAATCTCCATAGAGCGCATTGGATTATTAATAAGAGTGTAATATAATTATGCGAAGACGGATGGGAAAAAAAGGCCAGTAGAAGGCTCTCCCTTCCTACCAATTCCTACTCCAAAGCCAAATATTTCCCTGTCTCAGATTCGGCGATTGCAACACTTTGGCCACCCTTTGGAGGCACGACCTCCACAATGGTCGTGAGCTCGGCGGCTGATACCTTTGATCCACATTCACGGATATAGTATAATAGCTTTCTCCCTATAAGATCTAGGTTTAATTGAACCTTGGAAAGCAGTGCTAAAAATTAATAAGAAAGGACACGTCTACAAGTTGTTTGTTTGTTTTACCTTAGTTGATCAGACCAATCTAGTTTACTTTATAATGGGTTTGAATCAATGGATGGAGATAGGCTAGGGTTGAAGATCCACGTGTAGCTACACATCAAATGGGATGAAAGATAATAATAAGCATTGTCATCTATCATGTTTGTATTGAGATATTCTTTTGTGGGCAACACATCATAATATTCTAGAGCCCCCGGGATCCAGCGGGCATAGCAATAGACTTTTAATCCAATCGATAACACACCGAAGCCACGGGTTGCAAACGATTATTAAGTGTAAACACAGATCAAAGCTTTAAGTGGTGATCTTGTTTTTGATCCCGAATGGGGTGCTAAGCAAAGACCGTATTTCCCTTTTTGTTGTTGAGTTTCCTATGAGATCGCCACTTGTTGGGGATATGCTATATGAGTATCCTCATAGCATGTCACCAATCCGCCTAACCCGGGTGGCCCATAGTTGGTAGCAAGGCCTATGGCCTGATGGGCGGCCCAGTTAGACGGATCTAGAAGGGAGGCCCATGCCAGATCAAGGAAGGCTACACAGGAGTCATCGACATACTCGGATCCTTGGAGTACAAGACATGGAAGACTAGTTCGTATTAGTGTAGGACTCTTTACCTTGTCTAGCAAGGACCTTTCCCTGTAAACCCTTGGTCTTGGCACCTTTATAAGCCGGCTTGCGGGAGCCTTTAGGGCATAACAACAAGTGCCTAGCACAACACCTTGCACAATGGACCTATCTCTGTAACTCGGCGTATTGCCATTATAGTGATTTATAGCAGGAGTAGAGTTCTGCCACCGTTGTGAGACTTAAACCTGGGTAAGCTCAGTTACCTCATACCCGCCAACTCTCTGCCTTACCCCACGTCTCTAAACATGCACTATGAGGACCCCTCCATGGCGTACTCGTCGGCAATACCACGACAGTTGGCGCCCACCATGGGGCAAGAGGCGCTTTGAGCTCTACACCGGGCGAGGTCCAATCTCTTCGCAGGAATCAGCGACACCCTAGCTATCGGACGCGTTCTTTTCTCCGGCAACGTCCTGATCGTCCCTCTAGATGAGTTCTAGGTGTTGGCGAAGACGAACCCTACGCGCTGCACTGTCATCCCCTTCGGAGACATCCACATCTTTATCGGCGAAACCGACTCGGGTCCAAGCTCCTAGGAAGTCAGAAACTCGTCAAGCCCCGCATGGACCGCCTATCAGAAGGATACGTTCGCGGAAGGATCTAGGCCATACCTCTCTTTGGAGTATGGGGGCTCGGATTAGGAAAATTCAAGGCCCACCCAAACCGTCCCAGTGGAGGATATAAAGGTGGAAGGACCCTGCAAATCTTCTTGGGTTCCCCGAGCATTAGAGATGCGCATGTCACACTTTGTCAGCATAGTTACCATCTTCGATCTGGCTAGATGCGTTCAAAGGGATGGAGAACCTCCCCGCGAATACCTCGCCAGATGGATGAGGGTGAGAGAAACCCTAGAGGGCGACCGCACCGACGAGCTCGTGTACCACTTTGTGGAAGGGCTCATGCCTGGAACACTCCTAGGACATACCTCCGAAGGCGTCAGGCCACAGGTCCTCTCACCCTGGGTGAGATGGTTACCATCATCAACAGATACGCGGAAGCCAACGAAGAGGCTGAAACAGCAATCACCGACATGGTCGGAGGAGGAAACAACAAAAACGACCCGCCTCCATCACTCTCCACATCTGCCATCGCCAACACCGAAACCAACTCCGACTCCTTCCTCGACGCGTTATACGCCGACATCAATATGGATGGCAGTGGTTCGGACGCTAACTTGGAGGAATACGATGCTGTTATGAGGGAGATCGAGTAGGAGATCGAGAAGGAGGAGCACGCCGAGAAGAAAAATACTTCCCACCAGGTGGTAGTCACCATTGGGAGCATGATAGAAGAAGACGGACAAGAACAAGAACGTGAGAGAGCTCCGCCCACGCTGGCGATGACCAAAGCAGCAGCAGCTAAGAAGGGTCGCCGAGCCTCCGGCTCCGGTCAAGGCTATGCCTCCTCCGGATATCCGCCCGCAACCGGCGCAGGAACCCACCACAGCCCCTAGTACCGCCCGACAATCAAACCAGCTACCAATGCCACCATTAATGTCTGCAGCTAGAAACCCATTGGCTACCCCCACTGACAAAGCAATTTACGACGCACTCCTCGTTGAGCCTGTCACCATCACCCATATCAGGAGCGTTACAGAGCTTGACGAGAAGTGCGCGGCAATCTTGGCGGAGGCCAAGTGCATCATGGAGCAGGGCGCTAAGCTGGATGAAGACATGGCAAGGGCGCAGCAATCCATCAAGGTGGCAAGAGCTATGGAGGCTGAGTACAAGCAATTGTTGTTGAAGCAAAAGTCAAAGAAGGCACCAGCTCACGTCATCGAAGATCCCAGCGTTCGGTGCAGCTTAGGGTATGAGGGCTCCAAGCCGACAAAAGCCACCCCATACATTGATTCAGAGGGGAGGCAAGTCATGCCAACTCCCGCCCTAAACATCGTCGTCGCCAAGACCTTCCTAGAGCAGGACAGGTCACCAGAAGCAGTTGCTCAGGTGTACGACCTCGTCGCTAAGGCATGCAAGCACCAGGAAAAGGCTACCTCGTAGAGGCTTGAGTCCAACCTGGAGCTTTGCCAGGCAACCCTAAACAGCCGCAGAAGGCCAAAATCTTCACATGACGAAGGATCTCGCACAGCCTCCATAGAGCGAAGATGGAGAGAGGAACGGAACAGGAGTGATGCTATCCCCATATCCTCTGATCACGGAGAAAAGGCTCATCCTCCCCGGTCGCCACCTCCACCACCATCTCGGCGTCATGAGGAACCAAAGCCGCGCCATCATACAAGCATGCGACCACCAAGGCGGCCCCAGGCCAGCGTCGTCATACGCGACCAAGGTGAGCAGCCTCGGCATGTCGGAGAGCGCAGCGGCAATGAAGGACATAGGAGCAGGTCCCATAAGGAGCCGCCACATCTGACAAACAACCGCGATAGGCGTTAGGAGTCACAGGAGGGCCATAGCAAGAAGGCTAACCCACCGCCTCCACCGCCACCATCGCCACCTAGCAGCCATGATGGCTAAGGCCATGGCAGATCTCACAAATCGTGCCACAACTCCTCTTCCCATGATGGAAAAAGGAAGCAGCCAGAGCCATATGACGCATGATCGCGGCTGGACAAGATCCAAGAAGCTCAGGAGCTCCCATACCATAGGCAATGTTGTTTTGTACCAGTAATACGGGCCACAACTTACCCCAAGGGTCTCCGGATAGGCAAGACCCTCAAACCCTACAATGGCACTGCCAGGCCGGCAATGTGGCTGCGGGACTACATCGAAGCAATTCACATCGCAGGGGGAAACCCCAATGTCACCGTCAAGTACCTCCTACTCATGTTGATCGGCACCGCTCGGCAATGGATCGATGACTTGCCGGAGAAATCAATATGCAATTGGTTGGACATGCATGAAGCGTTCACCAAGAATTTCGAGGGCACGTATAAACGCCCCTGTATTGTCGGAAACCTCCAGTGGTGTGTGCAAGAAAAAGATGAAACTTCTCATGCTTACCTCTCTCGCTGGCTGGATATGAAACACAATCATCACAAGAAACACAAGTTGAAGCACAAGAAACACGAAAATGATCTCACCCTCAACGCAATGATCGCCATGGCTAGCGAGTTCGCAGCTGCTGATGACGATGTGCACGGATCCCTGCCGGCAATAGCAATCCGTACCTAAGCTAGAAAAAAATAATACTAACAAGCGGAAGAGCCCGCCTGAAGAGAAGCAAACATCCGACATGGTAGCCACAATGTTCACTAGCAGATGCGGAGGCAGACAGCGTGGACGTGGCCGAGGGGCTAGCAGTGGCCAGTAGAGGAGTGACGCTACACCCTCAGTGCCTCGTGTTCCCCAGACGTACGAAGAGTACCGTGACATGCCGTGTTTCGTCCATCTTGACGCCAACGGCAAAGTCACCCACACCAACTGCCAATGCAAGTTTGTCAATGATCTCAAGGAGGACCCTCAGTCAGGCTACAAGCAAAGTCGGAAAAACAGACCCCACAGAAAGGGCAAAGGGAAGAAGAAGGAGGAAGAGCCCAAGGATTCATGTGATATGGATGAAGACGTGTAACCCAAATCTTCTGACAAGGGAGAGGATAAAGGGAAAAATCCCTTCGAAAAGAAGGCTCCATGTTACCACACTTCCTTGGCACCCCCACCGTCCGGGCCTAGAAAACCTCTCTGAGGATATTGATTGCTACCCTCCCTCCGGTTCCCTAGTACGTCAGGTGGTCGGAAGTTCCAATCACTTGGGATAGGAAGGATCACCCAGATCTTATCCCAACAGAGAACCAGTATTCCATGGTTATCAACCCTTTGATTGACGACATAGAGTTTACCAAGTGCCTCGTGGACAATGGAAGCAGCATCAACATCATGTACCTAGATACGCTTCCCAAGATGAACTTGACGGAGACCCAGCTAAGGAAGAGCAACGCCGTATTCCATGGTGTTATCCCCAGCAGACAAGCAAATTCCCTAGACTGCATCACCCTTCCGGTCGCTTTTGGTGATGTTAAAAATTACCGCCAAGAACACATGACCTTTGAAGTGGTGCCTTCCAAGAGCATGTACCACGTCATCTTCGGGCGCGACTTCTTCCACTCCTTCCTCGCAAGGCCATGCTTTGTCTACAACAAGCTCAAGATACCCGGACCAAATGGCGTCATCACTATTGATAGAAGCTTCTCCAAGGCAAGGGAGTGCGAGCTCAGCGAAGCTGCCTTCGCTGAAGCAGTCTTCGCCAAAGCCATTGGCACGGACCTGGATCGCAAATAGGAAAGCGCGCTCGTCAAGTTCCTCCGTGAGGATAGGGATATCTTTGCCTGGCAACCTGCCGACATGAAAGGTGTACCTAGGGAACTTGCCAAGGACAGCTTGAATATTGATCCCAATGCCAAACCATTGAAGCAATCTCTACGATGATTCGGTGATGAAAGACGAAGGGATATAGGCAAAGAAATATCTAGGTTACATAAGGTTGGCTTTATCCCAGAAGTAATTCACACCCGATGGGTGGCAAATCCTGTACTTGTCCCCAAAAAGGGAACCAATGAATTAAGAATGTGCATTGATTACACCGGCTTGAACAAAGCATGTCTGAAGGATCCGTTTGCTTTGGCTCGCATTGACCAAGTCATTGACTCGACGGCTGGCTCAGAACTTCTGTGTTTTCTCGATGCCTATTCAAGATAGCAATAGATCCGGATGTGAATGTCGGACCAACTGGCCACTTCGTTTACCACACCCTATGGCACATATTTCTACGCCACGATGCCCTTTTGGTTGAAAAACGCTGGTGCTACTTACCAATGGACGATGCAATGTTGCCTACACGACCAAATAGGTCGCAACGTACATGCTTACGTGGACGACATCGCACTAATGTCAAAGGAATCAAATGATCTTTCCACTGACTTGCAGAAAACCTTCGACAATCTCCAGAAATACAACATGATGCTGAACCCCAAGAAGTGCGACTTCGGGGTACCCTTTGGCAAACGGTTGGGTTTCATCATTTCACATCACGGAATCGATGTGAACCCAGGGAAAATATAGGCCATCCTCGACATCAAATGCCCAACATGCATGAAGGACATGCAAAGGCTCATAGGCTGCGTTGCAGCAGTAAGCCGGTTCATCAGCCGACTTGGTGAGAAGGCCATGCCGCTCTACAAGTTGCTCAAGAAGGCGGACAAATTTACATGGACGGACGAGGCTGACGCAACATTTTAGGAGTTGAAGATAATACTCTCCTCCCCACCAATACTTGCAATACCGGTACCAAGGGAGCCTATGTTAGTTTACATGGCGGCAACCAACCAAGTAATCAACATCGTCATCATGGTGGAGCGCAAGGAACCAACACATGAATACGGACTTCAACGGCCTGTTTACTACATAAGTGAGGTCTTGACGGAATCCAAGTAGAGTTACCCGCACTACTAGAAGATAGCTTATGGAGTTTTCCTTGCTTCACGTAAGCTAAGGCATTATTTCCAGGAGCACCCTATCACATTAGTGAGCAAAGATCCACTATCTGACATCATCAACAACAGCGACGCTAAAGGGAGAGTGGGAAAGTGGGGCATTGAACTTGCCGCCTTTGAAATCATCTACAAGAGATGCGACGCTATCAAATCACAAGCATTGGCAGACTTTCTTTCAGATTGGACAGAACTGCCAGAAGACACTCATGTGTCAGAGCCAGAATATTGGGTTATGCACTTTGACGGATCAAAGCTACTCAATGGCTCGGGGGCTGGTGTATTATTACAATCGCCAACAGGAGAAAAGTTGCAATACATCCTGCAGATTCACTTCAATGCTACCAACAACATGGCGGAGTATGAGGCCCTCATTCACGGACTTCGCGTAGCCAAGGATATTGGCATCAAGCGCATAGTTTGTTGTGGAGATTTCGACTTGGTTGCCCAACAAGTAGCTGGCACCTAGAACGCGTAGAACCCTATGATGGTGGCATATCAAGACGAAGTAGACGAAATAGCCAAGTGCTTCGACAACTACGAAGTCAAGTACGTCAAAAGGGAGGATAATGAGGCGGCAGATCTGTTGTCAAAGCTTGGATCGGCTCATCGACCAATTCTGCCAGGAATTTTCGTGGAACATTTACGGACCCCATCCGTGAAGGGAGCAGACCCCAACAACCTGGATAGAGTGGATTCATTTGTTAACACAGTAATAGTGACCTCTCTGGCTTGGATGAAACCGTTCATGGACTATCTACAAGACGGAACTTTGCCTGCCGACAAAGTTGAAAGCTAGCAATTAGTAGGAAGAGAAAAAGGCTACGACATCATTGATGGCCAGCTATACAAAAGAAGTACCACAAGAGTATTCCTGTGATGCATCTCCCAGTAGCAAGGTATTGACATCCTTAGAGAAATACATCTCGGAGATTGCGGGTATCAAGCCGCACCCCGATCGTTGGTGGCTAAGGCCTTCCGACAAGGATTCTACTGGATAACTGCCAAGGTGGACGCCAACAAGTTGGTACAAACATGTCTGGGGTGTCAGTTTTATGCAAGACAACCAAGTGTTCCAGCTGAAGAATTACGAACAATACCAATAACTTGGCCGTTTACAGTCTGGGGGCTGGACATGGTGGGACCTCTACAAATAGCACCCTGTGGATTCACACACTTTCTAGTAGTAGTGGACAAATTCACAAAATGGATTGAAGCTAAACCTATTAGAAAGCTTGATCGGGCAACAACCCTAAAAAAAATTCGGGATCTAGTGGTGAGATTTGGTCTCCCACATAGAGTCATCACCGACAATGGCAGAAATATATCTCTTGGAGAAGTTGAGGAATACTGTCATGAAAAAGGCTTCTGCCTTGACCTAGCATCTATGGGACACCCGCAGTCAAATGGGCAAGTTGAAAGGGCCAATGGACCAATTCTGCACGGAATCAAGCCACGCTTAGAGGCACCACTTTGTAGAGCAGCTGGAGCCTGGGCAGAGGAATTACCATTTGTCTTATGGAGTTTCAGAACAACACACAACAGATCCACCAGCTTGACTCCTTTCTTCATGGTTTTTGGAGCAGAAGCACTCTTCCCATCTGACATCCTTGACGATGCACCAAGAATTTCCGCCTACAACAAGGATGACGCTGAAGAATCCAGGAGCTTATCTGTGGACCTACTTGAAAAAGAGCACGTGCTGGGATGCCAGAGATCTGCCATCTACCAGCAGAAGCTGTGTGGCTACCATAGTCGCCATGTGAATCATCGCTCGTTTAAAGAGGGGGATCTAGTGCTTAGGCTCAAGGAAGAGAAATCACACAAACTATCCTCGCCTTGGGAACGACCGTTCGTCATAAGAAAAGAATTGCTAAATGGTTCCTATTACCTCGTCGATATTCACGAGTTGAAACATAGGGCAAAAAATCGCAAGCGTAAGCAACGTGACTCCGATGATGATTACCCGGAGACAGATCGACCATGGAACATAGCATAGCTACGTCCTTTTTACACTTAGCACATTTATATTATGTAATAAGTTTCTTATATGATCAATGAAATAAAGCATTTGGTTCACTCATATTCTCTGAGTCTTTTACCTCCTTTAGTTGTTCATTTTTGGATCATATAAACCCTTTATGTGCAAGTTTGCATTTGCACTTGAGAAAAATCCGCCTACGGGCGTTAGCTTAAGTTTTCTGGTCTACACGTTTTCTGAAGTTTTTATGCAGATTCCAGAGTAGTGACTTTACGGCATTCAAAGTCGACGATTTTTCTCTTAGGTTCTTGACGGTGCTATTAAGCATCATCACCTGAGAGCATAGTTCTATGCTGCAACTCTTCCGTCTCACGAAAGTACAAGCATACGAACCATAATAATGGATAAGCCAGCACTTGCTTAAAAATATACACATGCTGGAAACAGATAAGGTCCAGGAAACTTGAGTGTAAGTTTTTCCTCCTTAGCAAAACATAAGTTTTTTCCACATACACATTGAAGAGACACATTTAATACAAACATTGTTTTTTATGGATCTACTGCAGGGGGGCTTCGTGGTGGCAACATCAGGAGAGCCAGGCCGGGGGAGCTCATCAAACTAGAAAGGAGAGGGGCTAGACTTAGACGAGGTCATGTCTTCATCGAGGATCTTGGTAGGCACGAAGACATTCTCCTTGACCATCTTGGCAACTCTGGTGTCAAAGCCAGCGAGGGAGTTCCAAATAGCATTGCTATCAATCTCTTGCCCTTCCTCGTTTAGCTTGGGCATGCCGGAGGTCACCAAGTCGATGTTGGCGTTGTCGTAATGTGCCTTGACCAAGGACATGGTCATCCTAGCACCATCTTGGATGCAAGAGGCTTTCTAGTCCTTGAATTTCTCAGGGGCTCGGCGCAGGGTTTCCATGAACTTGCCTGCTGAATCTGCCGCCTTGATATTGATGCCTAGAGATTGAGCTATCTCCTTGGCTTGGGCGATGGCAGTGCTGACGAAGTTGCCGGCAAGAATCATGCGTTCCTTGGGATCCGGAGCACCCTCACCCAAGTTGGCTAAGCCAATGGGGGCTGTGGTTTGCACAAAATACAAGGACCACGAGTACAAACAAGTAAAATGGTTATCCAAATTACAGAAATGACCAAGACGGAGAAAGGTTACCGAAGATGCTCATTTCCTCTTGCTTGCATGTCTCTGCCAAGACATCGTGCTCCTTCTAGACTGTCTTGTACACCTCAAGGTTTCTTGCATTATGCTATTTGGCAGCTTGGTTCTGCTCCTTGAGTTGCGCAATTTTGTCCTTCAAGCGATGCATCTCGGCATCAACATACTCTTGCAACACCTTCATCGCTGCCTCATGGCACTTGACGGCATCGGCCAGGTCCTTCTTTAGAATTTTTTTTATCATCGAGCTCCTCGATATGCTTGGATTGCTCGATGATACTCTTGGCCTTGGCAATGGCTTCTATAAGACGGAAATCTGAAAGTCCTATCAGAAGACGGAAGAAATGATTCAATGAGAAAAGCAAGGATCTATTGTAGGAAACAGACTCTGGCTATTTTTGACTGTTGCTTCAGGAATTTGGTTTTACCCTGTTCAAGGTCCAGTTCCTTCCGTAGAGTAGCAAACCTCTCATTGGCGGCTATCCTTCATTTATTCTCATTCTGCACAAGATATTAACATGCTTAGTTTCTCTAGAGAATCTAGTCAGAACTATCCAAGTTTCAACTAAACGCTCGGGGGCTACATGGGCTGGACTACTCACGCATCACACCGGAGGCAGTCATGGTGATGAAGAAGGCCTCCAGGGTGATCTCTCCCTCCGGCATGGTGCTGGGAAGAGCTTCAGATCCCTCCTGATCTAGGGATGGATATGACGGCGGCTACAGACTCTTTTGTGGATTTTTTATCGGGTCCCTAGGGTTTTCATACGGCGAGGCTTTTATAAGCGAAGGGGCAAGGTCGATGGAGGCTCGAGGGGCCCACACCAGGTGGCGGCGCGCCTAGGGCTGGTCGCGCCACCCTAGGGTGTGGCCGCCTCGTGGTCCCCCTTCGGCTACCCTTCGGACTCCGTGTTGCTTCGGGTAAAATATTGACTTTGGCTTTTGTCCGTTCCAATTCTGAGGATATTTCCTTACTAGATTTTTTGAAACCAAAAACAGCGGAAAACAGGCAACTGGCACTTCGGCATCTTGTTAATAGGTTAGTTCCATAAGATGTGTAAAAATACTCCAAAGTTTGGACAAAACATAAGAAAGTAGATATAAAACAAGCATGGAACATCAAAAATTATAGATATGTTTACGATGTATCATGCGGGCACTGCCAAAAGGCCAAATTAAAAAGTTTTTGGGCTATTGTCAATGGGCTCCTATCTCAAATTTCATTGGGCCGTTTCTCGCCAGATTCAAACACAGACCCCTACGAGGGAGGAAAAAAAGCGATAATTCTTTTGACAGATATTCATGTAAAAATATCTAATGAACACACACCACATGCGCCAAAACAGGGCTGGTATCCAATGACTTCACTTGGTGAAATCATGTTGTATATCTTTGCCCTCTCTTCTCTGTCCAAAATGCATCCAATGGTTCCGATGACACAAAGGCAAAAGCTCTAGAGCAAGCAGCCAGCATCAACGACAGAACTTTTGACAAATTCAATACCATTTGAAAGATTGAGGAGTACATAATAATAAGACATAAAAAAATCGATAGATTCCTAGTTCATATTCAGCAGCACTTGACCAATTCAGAAGCATTTCAAAGTGACTAATTCCACAATACAAACATTGAAATTCAATATCACTATAGAGAGAGACAGTTCTTGTTTTAGCTCTAAAAACCATGCCATATGATCAGTTTGCCCTTTTCTCCAAACACAATCGATCACTGGAACACAATCATTGTCATAATATTTGGTCATATAGGGAACTGTCATATAGATACAAACATACTATACCAGTATGTACTAGTTGTAGCTCCAATCCAGCAAAAGGTTATCAAAGTTTTACCACCCATATATGATCAGTGGAGATAAGACAACCACATAATTAATTACAATAGCATGCGGCCAAAGAGCTAGACAGCTGGGAAGTTCATGAACAACATGCCGCATTCCGGGCAGCGAGATACATCGACCTTGACCGTTCTTCCAATAGTAAGTTTGGCTGCTTTCCGGAACATGACCCACCTAGAAATAGCTGCCAAGCGCCCATCAATCTAGTTAATGGCATAGCATCCCTCGATAAGCAATCCTTTGCTCTACATCGTGAAGACTATTGTGCCCTTTCGTCTGGCCTAGAGTTGCTTTGTGGCACTCTTAGGAAATTTCTGAGTCAAAGCAAGAGATAGACGCATAATTACTAAGAGCGATGCACTGAATCATGTGAAACTTGAGAAGACATTCAGAACAGTTTATCTGCCGCTATATACTCACAAACATAATCCGGTGCGACCTTGTGATGACACATGTGTAGGATATGGTCTTACAAGGTGCTGCCCATGGTGATGAAGGAGCTTGTGCTGGTGCCTATGCTGGGGCTGGTACTGGTGCATGAGATGGTGCCACTAATTGTAGAGGGGCTGGTGCAGGAGCCAGAAGGCCCAGAAGCGGTGCTAGCACTAGCAGCTTGATGCTAGATTCCTTCTGAGGGGTAGCTAAGCTAGCTGCAGGGATGGTAGAGGCAGATGAGAAGTGTACACGCAAAATGGTATCTTATACAACAATTACTCACAAGACAGTGATCAGAGGATATGATGAGTATACAAGAAATTAAGTTACTACCTTCATTGTTTCACTTAGGTCAACAGGTGCGGGGCAGGAACTAGAGCCAGTGCCGTTGGGGTGCCAGCAGCTTGGTGCTGGTTACTTTTTGAGGGTTAGGTAAGGGGACTGCAGGAGTGGTCAGAGAGGCATATGAGATGTGGACAAGCAAAATGGTTTCTTATACAATAGTAACTCCTAGACAGATATGAGAGTATACAAGCAAATTTAAGTTACTACCTCTATTCTTTCTCCTACTGAGGTCAACAGGTGCCGTTGCAGGAACTGGGCCGGTGCTCGTGCCGGTGCCAACAGCTTGATCCTGACACCCTTCTGGGTGGTACATAAGGGGAAGCAGACCGCAGAAGTGGTCAGGGTCATATGATGAGTAAAGACAATGGTGCAGAACAGTTAGTCTCAAGAAAATCATTTGAGGTTGTGATGAGTACAGAATTAAATTAATTAGTACTACCTCTATTCTTGGTCCTTCGGTCAACAGGTGTATGATGGCGTGTAAGTATCTTCCTAGGCTTGCTAAAATCGAATGTTACCTCGTCCCCTTGCTTCAGACCATTCTCACAGACATACTTGGACCAACCTTGGCCACCCAAATAGGTGGTGGCCATCGTCTGGGAGACATCCACATCATATAGTTGTCGCATGCCTTTAGGGCCCTCGCTATACAGAGTTAGAAACTTGTCGTTTCCGAACATCTTGTTTATAATGGGGCGAGCGACACAAGGGACAACCTTCATGAGAAAATTGATAAAGACGTAAGGCGACAGGAAAAAAAGTGAGATACAAGATCTTACATCAATTCAGTCTAATCCACTTGGTATCCATACTTGATACCATGGGTACCCTTTGCGAAGGGTAGCCATGCACCATTTTTCATCCCTCTGCCTTTGGAATGGCATACATGAACCCCTTTCAATCCACAAGCTTGACAAGAGGAGGGTAGCAGAAAGGGCTGAGCATCTGGTGCGTGGTACTGATTGAAATTAAGTGGAAAGGTTAAATTATGTAAAGAGCAAGTAAATCTAATAATATAAGACACAACCATTGCCTATAAAGAAAACAGATTTTATTTTTGTGAATTTCTAATGAGCGTAAACATATAGTACTAGCTGATAATAATAACATGGAAAATCATAGCATGTGAAATTGTGGATTTCCAAATTATACCCACTTCTTAGAGAGGTCACTGCCCACCTGGGTACTATGTTGGCGCTTCCGCGTTGTGTAGAGGATGTCCTCTTTTGGTGCGGGCATCAAAAATCTACTAGCCTCTATAGTAGCATTAGCCTCTACAGTAGCACCTTCAATCTGCATAAATAGCAACAGAGCTCAACAGTTCATTACTATGTAAAGTTTGGTCAAACTTTCCATCGCTTAAATTTTTCAAAAAATACAGTATATGCCTAAGCCTTGGGACGGAGGGAGTATAGTACATAGTAGTCATATACTGACTATATGATACAGTTTGACAGATCCAGATCTGGTTTCACATGAACACAGTGCCAGAATTAATAAAACCACACATATGTTTCTGAACATCTGATAATCATGCATCACACCAAGCGGGTAATACTTGAACCTGTCTGCACCATGGTAATAAGGGTATTAAGAACAAATACCTTTCTCTTTAAGTTGGGCCCTCCCAGCTGGTCGGTGGCCTTGCGCTTGTTTTTTTGTGTGTAGTGGTACTCGTCGGATCCTATGGCATGTGGGGGTACCATCCTGTTTGCCACAATTGGAGCACCGCATGTTCGTAGGTATGTATAAGGATGGCGATGGAGCGGGTTTGGATGGATATACAAAAACAAAATCCAAATCTAGATCCATGAACCTTACTCTAACCCGTCCACGAAGATATCCATGGGCGTGGATGTCACCCCAGATCCAAACCCATCGGATATCCATGTATCCATGGATATCCATTGGTTTACACACCATATACATAATCATAACAACATTCAGCATACTGCGACATTATAGCAAATTTCATGACATTTCAGCAAATATTGCATGGATAATATATAGGAATATCAAAGCAAGAATATTTCAACCACATAGTACTTCAAATAAGTAAAATATCACTATAAAAACACAAAGTACATAGATGTCTCATAACAGTCTCAGTGACATGTGGGTCCCACGTACCAGCAGGGTATCCATTGGATATCCATGGAGCGAAACCACTACCCATGCCCGCCCCATGAATTAGCGGATATGCGCCCCATGAAATCCGTGGGCGTAATTAGCCCTCCATACCCTTACCCATCGGGTCAGATATCCGTGGATAAAATTGCCATCCTTAGGTATGTACCACCGTGCTACAGTAAATGAAGAAGAGATGGTGTCACAAAGGCTTCCATAAAAACAGGATGCAGACAGAGACAACTTTTAGCACAGGGATAGATCCAGGTTGCAGCCAACCACTTTCAGCATTGGAAAGAATGGAAGAACGCAACGAATATACTACTACGTTACATTTTTTTAGGCAACTTTTAAGGTAACCGACGGGACCATCCCTATCTGTAGTGGATGTGCACGCCACTGACCCATAGTTCTCCATACAAAATCAGGCACAAAATCCATTGCACTGCACATTATGAGTAGCAACTAAATGTTACATAAGTGAAGAACACCGAAATCGAACACAACCAAATACCCCAATCAGAATAACGGTGACCATGCCCTGATCCAGACTCCATACAAAATCAGTACCACCTCCCCCCACCCCCACCCCCATCCCACCACCACCCCCACCCCACCCAAATGACCTAATCAATTAGCGAAGAGGAAAAATATCCTGATTAGGTGATTCCGAGGTGAGCAATAACCAAGAACTCCACAATCAAAGAATACTGAATACTACTACTCCTAGTACTAATAGTACCCCCAATGGCCCAATCGGAAGCAAATTAAGTAAAGCCGGATTTCGAGGTGAGTAAATACACCCACCTATTTCGACAAGAACTCCCCAATCGGAGGTTGCACTAGTTCCAATAGTTGCTTGCTGGATGTGAGCTAGCTAGTGATGGTTTCTTGTCTTGTCGTCAGGAGAAAGGCATGGGCAGGGGAGTAGTAGTACTAGTAGTAGTAGGGCTGGGCAGTACACCTTTTTCTACAGTAAGTATTTTTAAGTGGCAGTGGCAGGAACATTTTGCCGGGAGAGAACCCCGAATTTTTGATCTGAGCTATCACGTGGTGGCCTGCAGCTGTTTCAAGCGAGACCCACGTCAGGGGTGAGTTAAAGTAGGTCCCACATCAAGTGGGTCAGATAATTGACCGAGCCAACCTCCTCGTTCCCTTTGTATCAGTACTAGTTCTCCCGGGTTCCTCTCCAAGGACAGAGAAAATCGCCCCTCTTCGAATCAAATTGATCCCAGCTTATTATCCTTCTGTTGATTCGTATCACGGAGAAGTGGACAAGACGACGGTAGTTGCAGCATAGGGCACCAGCGTTGGGGCCTCAAAAATAGTTTAGGAACCGATAAAATGATAAGCTCGGATTTCAGACTAGAAACACATACAACACACATATACTCCATATATACTAATATACGGAATAGTTTCCAATTACAGTTCTCCTAACAAAGGCCTAGAAATCATAATAAGGTAGCTCCATATTACAGAACTACGACAGTAGGGAACTAATCATGGGATAGCTCTACACCCCAAGAGTTTTGCAGCTGGGATAGTGGTCATGAACGGCACCAAAAGTACACCGTTGATGATCAGCAGCCCTGCATCAAATCCATCCAGACGCAGTGTACCTGATCCACAGCCTCAGGTACAGGCTCATCAATGAACATGTCATCGTCATTACCATCAAAGTCCTCTTCGGTCGTCTGCTTCTGCGATTAGTAGATTAACAGATATGTTTATAGACAAACATCAAATACACACAACATCAACATTTGTCGTTCTACAGATATACCTTGTCATCTGGCATAGCGGTAGTACCAGAAATGAAACCTGTTTCATGCAGCTTGTGCTTTTTATCTCCTCCCCCTTCTCCAAGTTGATCTAGACGCTCAGGAGCTGCCTCTGCCAGTTGATCTAGTTGATCAATATCTGCTTCCCCTACTTGATCTTAATGATAAAGATGTGCTTCCCCCGGTTCACATGGAGGATCATATGGTTCACCATGAAATACGCATCTAACATATGTGCTTAGCATCCCAAATGTAAAAATATGGTCTTCCACTATACTTTTCAGGCAGCACCCTATGATTCGCACACAACCGATAGGGGCAATGTACTTTTGAGTTATCACAATGAGCTCTAACAAATCCCATAAATCGTAGAACATCAAGGATACATTTAGCGCTACCTAATGGAGCAATCTCTATCCAAAATATGCCCATCTGTTTAATTATGACATACAAGGCTGGTTATTATTAAAAGAAAATCACGAAACATATAGATGAACTACAAAAACTATATATGCCTATGCGTTTTAGCAAACATATTCACAGCAAAAATCACCAAAGGTATTTAGGAACACAGATCCAGCGCAGAATAAACTATGACCATGCAGATCGAGGACAAATTAAACTATGTAGGAGTATTTGAAAGGGCAATAAAATACCAACCAGATCAAGCTAGAGATAGAAGGACTACTGTGGGATCGACGTGCCCACCGGTGCGTATGAAGAAGACCGACGGGTAAGGAAAGCTTCTTCGCACACGCTGGGGATGAGCAGCGACCGTAAGCGCGTATGTTTTGTGGGGAAGGGGTGAGGGCTAGGTAGAAGAGGGTGGAAGTTAATACACAACGCGAAGGGGTGCAGAGAGATAACTTTGGGCACCACCATATACGTGGCCCACCTGCCAGTCACCATACATCAAAATTGATCCAAAACTTGTCAAAATACAAGTTTATGTTTTACCATGGAAACTAATGCACATAGCATTGCACTTTGTGAACGAATGGCTTTATGTCAAAAACTTATTTAATTTCAGCATCTTCAGCTAGGAAGATTGGAAACTCATGAAAGTAGGGCATTATCCATCAAATCTGGAATCTCCTTTGTAAACAATTGCTTGAAATGCCAAGATGCACCGATCTACCAAATTTGGACATGTTTTATAAGCTTGGTTGGTGAAGATGCTTCAATGTATGGAGTAGTACAAAAGATGAAAATGGTACAGAAACTATGGCTGTGACATTGCTACTCTTGTTTGAAAGCCTTGAATTAATGTTCATTAATTTAGGCACATGTCTATAAACTCATTAAATGCTGGACAACATCCCAAGTGGGAGTGGCATACCTTAGAAGCTTCAACTTCAAAATTTTGGTAGAGCGCCAAAATATCCCGCCCATCCATTCAAACATCTAGCCCCCAAAAAAAATCCAGCCCCAAAAATTATTTTCTTGCACAAATTTATCCTGGAAGCTTGAAAGGGTGTTATACATTGTGTGAAAAAAGGGGGCGGTGGCATTTTGACCCATCATCTTTGTAGTTGCTTCACAACAAAACACATTCTTGTTACTTGGAAATTCAAAAACAAACTTCAAATTTGGAAGCAGGCATATTGGTTGATTTGCAAAGATACACCGATCTACCAAATACGGACACGTCATCATAAATTATTTCCATGACCTTGGTCACCTTTTTTTTGGACGATGGTCATCTTCTTGAAAGCCTTAAATTGTTCGAAAATTTCAGCAAATTCCTAGAAACTCGTTTAATTGTTGGGAATCAACTCTCGCTGGTGTGTGGGCCTAGACGGTGACAGCGCGTCTGAGAGGCCCCACGCCGGAGTAGCGTATGCAAGAAGCTTCGACCTCAAAATTTGGTATGGCGCCCAAACATCACACCCATCCATTAAAATATCCCACGCATCCATTCAAACATGCTTCACCTCTTTCTAGAATGCAAAATTCCTCTTCTACGCCTGCTCCAGAAACAAGAATGCGAGGGACCACTACAATAACAGAGGGATATAGGTGCTAAATTTGCGTTCTCCCAGGTGCATCACCCCATCCATGTTTCCCATCCCTTCTTCAATATTTACCTGCCCGCCCACTCCGACCTACGCTGACTTTTTGGACCCACTATGCAAGTGACCCACATGTCAGTGAGCCATAATTACAGGAAGTAGAGATTCCCATCGCTTGTTGTTCAAAATTCGAACATTTTTTGCTCAACCGAGATAAAATCGTTAAAATCATCCAACCTGTCTTATACTATCATTCCACTATGTCAAAGTAAAAGCTAAAAAAAGGCAAAAACATGTTCCTAGCTTTATAAGCCAAAAATCAAAAGCCAAAATTAGATCCAAACCAAACAGCGCCTAAATCTCAAGGAACTCTTCATGTTTCTCCCTTATTTTAGTACCTAGGTACCTTCAATTTTATTTAACAAAAAATATGTCCAAGCAAGATATCATCGACTTGTAGATCAATTTTTGAGATACTTTTATTAAATTGCGGTAACACAGTTCTGTTCCATGAATATATATATATAACCATAAAGTTTGAAAATATTATTGAGAATTCATGGAATCCTAAACAATAAAATCTAAACCCATAAACCCTGACCAAGCATGTATCGTGCAACTATAGATCAAACACTGAGATACTTTCATTAAATTAGGTAACGCCATTCTATTAGACGAATATAAGCATAAATCCTGAGCATTAGCAAAAATTCTCTGAACCATAAATCGGAAACAACCCATAAAACTAAACTGTAAAACCCTAAACCCTCGACCCATAAACCCTAATCAAGCAGGTATCATGCACTTATATATCAAAATTTGAGATACTTTCATTAAATTGCAGTAACGCCATTATATTCCACGAATATAAGCATAAAGCTTTCACATTATTTAAAATTCCCAAAACCCTAAAATCTAAACACTAAACCCTAAATCCTTACCAAACACGTAACATACACTTATCGATCAAAAATTGATATATTTTCATTAAACTAGTAACTCCATTCTATTCGATGAATATAAGCATAAATCTTGAGCATTATCGAAAATACCCTAATAAAACCTAAACCTAAAACCCCAAACCCTTAACCCATAAACCCTAACCAATCAGGTTTCATGCACTTATAGATCAAATTTTGAGATACTTTCAATGAGTTAGGTAACGCCATATTCTATTCAACGAATATAAGCATAAAGCTTGAGTATTATTGAAAATTCGATAAACCCCCTAAACCCTATTCAGTCCATAAAACTGAAAACCATAAAACCCTAAACCCTCGACCCATATAAACCCTAACCAAGCAGGTATCATGGACTTATAGATCAAAATCAGAGATTCGATCTTTCATTAAATTGCGGTAACGCCATTCTATTACACGAATATAACAATAAAGTTTGAACATTATTGAAAATGCCCTAAACCCTAAAACCCTAAACCCTCAACCCCGCCTAAACGACATTGGCAAATGAGGTATCACGTGCACTTATAGATCAAAATTTCAGATAAACTTTCCTCAGATTGTGCTAGCGCTATTCAATTCCATGAATATAAGAATATATAAAGAAAATTGAACATTATCAAAAATTCCCAAAATACTTAAACCCTAAACACCTAAACCCCCAAAACCATAAAAACCCTAAACCCTCATCCCCTCAACCCCTTACCAAGCAGGTATGATGCACTTATAGATCAAAATCCGAGATACTTTCATGAAATTGCGATAACACGAGTCTATTCCACGAATATATATAAGCATATATATATGAGCTTGAACATTATTATTGAAAATTTATAAACCCTAAAACCTAGAAAACCCTGAACCCTAAATACCAACCTTAAACTCCTAAGCCCTAAACCCTAAAATCCTAAATTATATACCATAAACCCTAAACTCCTAAACCCTCAACCCAAAAAACATGAACCCTAAAACCAAGGCTATATATATCTTGTGTGGAAACTAGGGCAATGGGATTTTGAGTCATACTTAGTTGTAGTTTATTCATGATAAAAGCCATTGTCATTGCTAGAAAAATTGAAAATAATTTCAAATTCAGAAGCTTCCTTTGTAAATAATATTTTAAATGCCAATAATACGGAACAATTTACCAAATACAAACATGTTGTTATAAACTATTGCAAAGGTGTGGCCATGACCTTGGTCACCTGATTTCAAAGCCATGCAAATTCATACATGGTACGCCATATATCGTATGACAAAATTAAAGCCATTATTATCGATTGGAGCTTTTAAAATAACTCCAAATATGGAAGCTATTTTTCTAAAGAATGTTAAAAAACCAATATGCACCAATCTACCAAACATGGTTACATTATCATAAAGTATGGTAACATATATGGCCTTGACATTTTTCATCTAGTTTTTGAAAGCCATGAATGTTTAAACATGGTACGCCTTATTGTGAAATGAGTTTTTCAAGAGTTATCAAATTTTATACATTTTCATGGAAACTAGCCAATGCACACAATAAGACACCAACGGAGAAACAAATGGTTGGTATTTCATTTTATATTTTGTTTCTTTATTTTTTTTTACAACTAGCCCAAATTTGGTGTCATTACTATTCATATCAAAAAATTGAAATCTTGCAAAACTCTTGGTGGTTCTCCAATATCTAACTAATTTGGTACCTTTAAACTATTTTTAAAAAGTCAAGAGCAAGCTATATCACACACTTTGTAGTTCGTAAATAGACATACTTACTTTCAATCGTCAAAAAGTTATTTAATTTCAGCATCTTCAACTAGGAAGTTTGGAAACTCGTGAAAGTAGGGCATTATCCATCAAATCTGGAATCTCCTTTGTAAACAATTGCTTGAAATGCCAAGATGCACCAATCTAAGAAATATGGACAGGTTTGTAAGCTTGGTTGGCGAAGATGCTTCAATGTACGGAGTAGTACAAAAGATGAAAAAGGTACAGAAACTATGGTTGTGACCTTGCTCCTCTTGTTTGAAAGCCTTGAATTAATGTTCATTAATTGCGGCACATGTCTATAAACTCATTAAATGCTGGAAAGCATATAGGCCTGTGGGTCTATCTGATGGGGACAACATCCCAAGTGGGAGTAGCGTACCTTAGAAACTTCAACTTCAAAATTTCGGCAGAGCACCGAAATATGCCGCCCACCCATTCAAACATCCCGCCCATCCATTCAAACATCCAGCCCCAAAAAAAACATCCAGCACCAAAAAAATTTATTGCACAAATTTAGCCTAGAAGCTTGATAGGGCATTATACATTATGTGAAAAAGGGGGTGGTGGCATTTTGAGCCATCATCTTTGTAGTTGATTCACAATAAAACATATTGTTGTTACTTGGAAATTCGAAAACAAACTTCAAAATTGGAAGCAGACATATCGGTTGATTAGCAAAGATGCACCGATCTACCAAATACGGACACATCATCATAAACTATTTCCATGACCTTGGACTCATTTTTTTGGAGGATGGTCATCTTCTCGAAAGCCTTAAATTGTTCGAAAATTTCAGCAAATGCCTAGAAACTCGTTTAAATGCTAGGAAGCAACTCTCGCTGACGCGTGGGCCTAGACGGTGCACCGCGTCTGAGAGGCCCCATGCCGGAGTAGCGTATGCTAGAAGCTTCGACCTCAAAGTTTGGTACGGCGCCCAAACATCGCACCCATCCATTAAAATATCCCGCGCATCCATTCAAACTTGCTTCACCTCTTTCTATAATGCAAAATTCCTCTTCTATCCCTGCTCCGGAAACAAGAATCCGAGGGAGCACTGCAATAACATAGGGATATAGGTGGTAAAATTTGTGTTTTCCCAAGTGCATTACCCGATCCACGTTTCCCAACCCTTCTTCAATATTTACCTGCTCGCCCACTCCAACCTACACTGACTTTTTGGACCCACTATGCAAGTGACACACATGTTAGTGAGCCAGAATTACGGGAAGTAGAGATTCCCGTCGCTTGCTGTTCAAAATTCGAACATTTTTCGCGAAACCGAGATAAAATCATCCAACCTGGCTTATACTATCATTCCACTATGTTAGAGTAAAAGCTAAAAAAAACAAAGCGAAAAACACGTTCGTAACTTTATAAGCAAAAAATCAAAAGCCAGAATTAGAGCCCAACCAAATAGCGCCTAAATCTCAATGAGCTCTTCCTATTTCTCCCTTGTCTTAGTACCCGCGTACCTTCAATTTTATTTTAAAAAAAATATGACCAAGCAGGATATCATCGACTTGTAGATGAATTTTTGAGATATTTTCATTAAATTGTGGTAACACCATTCTATTCCACGAATATATATAACCATAAAGGTTGAAAATATTATTGAGAATTTGCGTAATCCAAAACCATAAAAGCTAAACCCCTAAACCCTGACCAAGCAGGTATCATGGAACTATAGATAAAAAATTGAGATACTTTCGTTAAACCAGGTAACGCCATTCTATTAGACGAATATAAGCATAAATCCTGAGCATTACCAAAAATTCTTTGAACCCTAAACCGGAAACAACCCATAAAACTAAATTGTAAAACCCTAAACCCTCGACCCAGAAACCCTAATCAAGCAGGTACCATGCACTTATATATATATATATCAAAATTTGAGATACTTCCGTTAAATTGTGGTAACCCTTTCCATTCCACGAATATAAGCATAAAGCTTGAACATTATTTAAAATTCATGAAAACCCTAAAATCTAAACACTAAACCCTAAATCCTTACCAAAAACGTAGCATGCACTTATAGATCAAAAATTGATATATTTTCATTAAACTGGTAACTCCATTCTATTTCATGAATATAAGCATAAATCTTGAGAATTATCAAAAATACCCTAAACCCTAAACACCTCCTAATAAAACCTAAATCTAAAACCCCAAACCCTCAACCCATAAACCCTAATAGACCAGGTATCATGCACTTATAGATAAAATTTTGAGATACTTTCAATGAGTTAGGTAACTCCATATATATTCTATTCGAGAAATATAAGCTTAAAGCTTGAGTATTATTGAAAATTTGATAAAACCCCTAAACCCTATTCGGTCCATAAAACCTAAACCGTAAAACCCTAAAACCCTAAACCCTTGACCCATATAAACCCTAGCCAAGCAGGTATCGTGGACTTATAGATCAAAATCTGAGATTCGATCTTTCATTAAATTGGGGTAACGCCATTCTATTCCACGAATATAACAATAAAGTTTGAACATTATTGAAAATTCTTGAAAACTGAAACCCCTAAAACCCAAATCCTAAACCCCTAAACCCTATAAACCTAAACCTTAAACCCTAAACCCTCACCAAGCATGTAGCATGCACTTATAGATCAAAATTTAAGATAATTTCGTTAAATTGGGTAACGCCATTCTAGTTGACGAATATAAGCATAAATCCTGAGTAATATCAAAATTTTCCTAAACCCTAAACAACCCCTAAAACTTAAACCATAAACCCTAAAGCCCTAACCCTCACCCATAAACCGTAACCAAGCAGGTGTCATGCACACATTGATCAAAATTTGAGATACTTTCATTAAATCAGCTAACACCCATTCTGTTCAACGGGTATAAGCCTAAATATTGAGCATTATTGAAAATTCGCTAAACCCTAAACCCTAAACAACCCATAAACTAAACCGTAAAAACCTATAACCCTAAACCCTCGACCCATAAACCCTAACCAAAGCAGGTATTGTCCACTTAGACATCAAAATTTGAGATACTTTCAATAAATTGATGTAATGCCATTGTATTCAATGAATATAAGCATAAAGCAACTTGAACATTATTGAAAATTCCTGAAACCCAAAACCCAAAACCCCTAAAACCCTAAACCCTTACCAAGCACGTAGCATGCACTTATAGATCAAAATTTGATGAACTTTAGTTTAATTTGGTAACGCCATTTAATTCGACGAATATAAGCATAAATCTTGAGAATTATTGAAAATTCCCTAAACCCTAAACCATAAACAACCCCTAAAAACTAAACCCTAAAACCCCAAACCCTCAACCCATAAACACTAACCAAGCAGGTATCATGGACTTTATAGATCAAAATTTGAGATACTTTCAGTAAATTAGGCAACGTCATTCTATTCGATGAATATAACAATAAATCTTGAGCATTATTCTAAATTTGCTAAAATATAAACCCGATACAACGATAAAACCTAAACTGTAAAACCCTAGCCAAGCAGGTATCATGCACTTATAAATCAACATATGTGATACTTTTATTAAAGCAGGTAACACCATTCTATTCGATGAATATAAGCATATATCTATGAGCATTATTGAAAAATCGCTAATCCCTAAACCCTAAACAACACATAAAACCTAAACCGTAAAACCCTAAATCATCAACCCATAAACCCTAAACCAGCAGGTACCATGCACTTATAGATCAAAATTTGAGATACTTTTGTTAAAATGTTGTAACGCCATTCCATTACATAAATATAAGCATAAAGCTTGAACATTATTGAAAATCAAAACACTTAACCATAAACCCTAATAACCTCCTAACCCTAGAACTCTAACTTCCTAACCCTATAACCCTAAACCCTTATTAAGGAGGCATAATGCACTTATAGATCAAATTTTGAAATACTTTTATTAAATTGCGATAACGCCATTCTATTCCATGAATATAACCATACACAAAAGCTTGAACATTATTATTGAAAATTCCCTAAACCCTAAAACCTAAACAATCATAAACCCTAAAACCTTGAACAACCCTAAACCCTAAATCATGAACCCTAAACCACTAAACCCTAAAAGCCTAAACCCTAAAATCCTAAACCATAAACCATGAACCCTTAAACCCTCAACCCAAAGTAAAACCCCGAACCCTAAAATTAACCCTAGGCTATATATACTTTGAGTGAAAATGGGGGCAGTGGGATTTAAAGCCATATTTTGTAGTAGCTTCATGACTAAAGCCATTGTTGTGCATTAGAAACTTGAAATAACTTCCAATTCGGAAGCTTCATTTGTAAATAATATTTTAAATGCCAATACACACCATAACAAATATGGATAGGTTATTATAAACTATAGAAAAGATATGGCCATGACCTTGGTCATCTGGTTTGAAAGCCATGCATAGTCTTACATGGTACTCCATATATTGTGATACAATGTTTTCTCAGAAATTATCAAATTTCAAGATTATATTTTTCCATGGAAACTAGCTAGTTCACATACTGAGACACGAAGAGAGAAAATAATAGATGCATTTCTTTTTATATTTTGTTTCTTTGTATTTTTTTAAAATGGCCAAAATTAGGTGTCATTACCATTCATATCAAAAAGTTGAATTTTTTGAAACTCTCGGTGGTTCTCCAATATTTGACTACTTGATATCTTTGAATTATTTTATAAAGTCAAGAGCAAGGTATATCACACACTTTCTAGTTCGGAATTATACATATTTACTTCAGATTGTTAAAAAGGCATTTTATTGCATAGATTTAGCTAGAAAGTTTGGAAATGTATGAAAGTTGGGCATTGTCCATCAAATCTAGAATTTTCTTTTGAAATGCCAAGATGTAGCTATCTACCAGATATGGACACGCTATTATAAACTATAATAGAGATATGGCTGTGACCTTGGTCATCTTGTATCAAAGCCTTCAAAATATATTGTTTATCAATATCGGCAAATGTGCGGAAACTCATTTATATGTTGGTAAGCATATTGTCGTTGGCGTGTGGGTCTAGACGGGTCCAACACATGAGAGCGGCCGTGTCGGAGTAGCGTACGTCGGAAGCTTCAACCTCAAAATTTCCGCATGGCGCCGAAACATCCCGTGCACATCTATTAAAATACCCCGTGCATCTATTCAAATATCTTGCCCCGCTTTTTGCAAATGCAAAATTCCTCTTCTATCCCTGCTCCGAAAACAAGGACCGTGGGAGTACTACAATAATAGAGGGGTATAGGTCGTAAATGTGTGTCATCCCACCTATACCCCCCCCCCAATGTCTCTTCCCCGCACACACCCCTCAAACCTCGAGCTTCCTTTAGCTGCTTCACCGCCGGCCCTCTCTTCCACACCAGAGCTCTTCAACTACAGGCGCTCTTCACCGGAACTATTTCACCGACTCCCTCGCAGCACCGGATCTGTTTCACCAATGTTGTTGTCTACCCTACCGGGGCCGCTTCACAGAATCATTCGCTACTGACCCCGAAATGCCGAGCCGCCGCCCCCGCCGCCCACTTGCCCGTCCCACCAGTCCTCGCCGCGCAGCGGTAATTTCTCTTGCCCGTTTGCTATATTTTTGTTACTCGTAGGATGTTGCTCAATATCCTGGATGCTATTGCCATTTCGTTTGCACCCTTCATCTTGTAGGTCCTATCCACCTCATCAGCTTCTTGCTTTTATTCCCTTTCTTTATTCTCACGCTATTGGTTTAATCCTCCAACATGAACTCATAGATTCTATTCTTTCTGACCGCTCGCACGGGTCATGCAAATAGCTCACAGAGGATCCAACACTGACAATCTGACGCCTAGCAAGGCTGAATCGTGAGGTTTCCTTCTGTTACTTAGGCCAGTTTCTTTTCATGTTAATTAGTTGTATAACCTGCATGCCTAATAAGTTAATAAGTCATTCTTCCTAAGAACATTCCATGGCATTTTCATTTATGTTCAATTGTGAATATATGTGTGATGCTTAATTTAGAAAATGTCCATCTAGATTGGATGATATATCTGGTCATTTTTAATTATATTTGTTGGTGTTTTCCCCTACTTTCATCCTTCCAAATCAGCTATCTAGTTTGAAACATACATGTGGTAATTTTTAATGCTATGTTTTTGGTGTTTTCAAGAGTTTTCATCCTTACAAACCAACCAACTTGGTTTCAAATGTCATGCAGAGAAATGTCAATGGAGTACAAGGACCAGATTTCCAACTGCTCTGGTCAGATTCTTCTGGCAGATTGACCAGGACTCGCACCCGCTCGAGAAGGAGCTACTGTCAGCATGAACGTGCTACTGTATGTTCTTACTTACTTTAAATGATCTCTACTTTATATAATACTACTTGTTTCCCTTGGTGTTTGTTTTAACCTGTTTCACCATATTTGAGCAGACTGCAGTTAAAACCCAGCAGGGGTCCTTGGAAGGCAGGACTGAAAGGTGTGATCCCTCGTCCCATTCATCCTCCCATTGCATTGCCGAAGCAAACAACTTACTTAACTGTCCACCTAGAACAACTCCTGCATGTGATAAATATATAAATGTTGTATTGCATGCAGAACGAAAGTGTGTAGCTGCTCTTAGATTTCTAGCTGAAATGTTGAAGAAGAGGATAGATGATACATGGAAGCAAATCGCCATGTACCAATCACTTATTGATGGTACTAACACATTGTAATCTGACGGAATTACGATCTTGTTGTATAACATGTTGTAACAAACATTTATTGTTGTGTAATAAGTAATTGTTATTTTTGTGTGTTTATTAATTGATGTCGTGATATTCACCTATTCTACGAAAAGTACGCGCTAGCAAAAAAAGTTTGAAATAGTAACAAGCCGGAGCACCAGCATGCCGCACACTGAAACAACATGCGCATGGACGGCCCAAAATAGTAAAAGGCCAGAACAATAAAAGGCCATAGCAGTAAAATGCAGAACACTAACATGCCAGAACAGTAAAAGGCCAGAACCATAAAAGGTCATACCCATAAAAGGCTAGAACAGTAAAAGGCCAGAACAGTGAAAAGGCCGGAACAGTGAAAGGCTAGAACCATAAAATGTCTCAACAGCAAAAGCCCAGTATAGTGGCAGGCCAGTACGGTAACAGATAAAACAGTGCCAGCCTGAATAGGCAAAAGCCCAAACACTAAAGGGCCTAAACAGTAACGGGTCGAAATTCCTAAAAGGCTGGAACAGTAATAGGACTAAATAGTAAAAGGCTAAATTGGTAATAGGCCTGAACAGTGCCGGGCCGGATTTGTGCAGGCCTCAATTGGTAGCGCAGTGTTAAACCAACATGGGCCTTCTATAGGCCGAAACATAATCGGGCCTGAAAGTTCGCGGGCCCCTACTGGCAGCATCTTTGGGCCCATTTCAAACAGTGTAGGACAAAACAGTCATGGGCCATCTTCTTGTTGGGCTCCGCTGATGGGCCGGCCTAGTTAGTATTTAGCAGGCGTTGGCTGGGCATGGCTTCTTCCATGGTTTCTATGACCGTAAACAGCGGTAACCGGCCGCTAACGACGACTGCCACATGGGAGTTTGCATGACGTCAGTCGTTAGCGTGGCTGGCAAACAGATCTACGACGGAACAAGTTTTCGTGGCTGAAGGGTGCGATCCGCCACGGTCGAAAAAAAACGTGGTTAATTCATTTGTGACGGGGATTTTACCACGAAGGCCATCCATCGCGCCAGAATCTTTGGCCACGAAAAAAGAGCCTTCAGCCACGTAAATCCTCCGTTGTAAAAGCCAACTTTTCTTGTAGTCACTATTGGGGATATGCTATATGGGTATCCTCATAGCATGTCATCAATCCGCCTAACCCGGGTGGCCCATAGTTGGTAGCAAGGCCTATGGCCTGCTGGGCTGCCCAGTTAGACGGATCCAAAAGAGAGGCCCATGCCGGATAAAAGAAGGATACGCAGGACTCACCGACATACTCGGAGCCTTGGAGTACAAAAAACGGAAGACTAGTTCGTATTAGTGTAGGACTTGTTACCTGGTCCGGCAAGGACCTTTCCCCGTAAACCCTAGGTCTTGGTGCCTTTATAAGCCGTCCTGCGGCAGCCTTTAGGGCATAACAACAAGTGCCTAGCACAACACCTCGCACAATGAACCGATCTCTGTAACTCGGCGTATTGCCATTATAGAGATTTATACCAGGAGTAGAGTTCTGCCACCATTGTGGGACTTGAACCTGGGTAAGCTGTGTTACCTCGTACCCGCCAACTCTCCACCTTACCCCACGTCTCCAAACACACACTGTGAGGACCCTCCATGGCGTACTCGTGGCAAGACCACGACACCACTACCAAGTATCTCACCTCAAGCCTTTATCAATCTATGGGATCTTTTTTTTTGAGAAAATCTATGGGATCTTGGGTACCTATAAGTACATAGATCAAGGCGAGAGATGAAGAAATAAAATATACAAATCACGAATCTAAACAAAACACAATTCTCCCACAATCTAGATGCACATAATTGTTGCGAGGTTTCTCTCCAACCCGCAGCCCGTGAAGACTACTCACTCATAAAAAATAGATCAGAGATAGAAATCATCATGCAAATACTTAGATTGAAATCAAATATTCTTACAATGGTCGCCAAATCACAAGGAGATATAAAAGTACAAAGAACTGTCTATGGCTAATAGAGGGATGGATGGTGGAAGTTATGAACAATGGACGAACAACGGTGTGGATCTCCTTTGGTGGTGTTGTGATGCAATATGAGAATGGTGGCTCTCTAGCCGGCGGCTTGTAACACCTCGTCCATTCCTGGGCCCGGGGGTGTCACTCCTAGCATCTTAATAGGATATCTAGACCAGCCCCACAGACTAACACTAGTCTTTTCTGTGCACTTTGTCCTCACTCGTGCGCACCCGGTTACCCACTTCCCGGTCAGTCACCCATCCTAGAATTGCTCTAGGCCAAGCATGCTTAACCTTAGAGTTCTTTTTGAATGAGCTTCCAGAAAATAAGTTGCAAATTGTTGGTATGAGTATTCTATCAATCCTATTAAGCCATGTGCCTGGTCTCACATACACCAACCCTTTAGAAGATCGATGCCCTCATCGATCAAGCACACCCCAGGAACGTTCCCTCTTGGCACGCGTCTGTGCGTCTAGTGCCGGCACATGTGCCATGTCGTGTTCACTCCGGGCCACATGCGCCATGCTCCACATGTCCCGCCACTAACCCGCACACACTAGTGTAATCGCAAGGGTCGGCTCTGATACCACTTGTAACACCCCGTCCACTCCTAGGCCCGGGGGGTGTCACTTCTGGCATCTTAATAGGATATCTAGACTGTCTCCACAGACCAAGACTAGTCTTTTCTGCACACTTTGTCCTCACTCGTGCGCACCCGGTTACCCACTTCCCGGTCAGTCACCCATCCTAGAATTGCTATAGGACAAGCATGCTTAACCTTAGAGTTCTTTTTGAATGAGCTTCCGGAAAGAAGTTGCAACTTGTTGGTATCAGTATTCTATCAATCCTATTAAGCCATGAGCCTGGTCTCACACGGTTGGAGCCTCAAAATATATAGGCGTCTTCACAAAAGTTGTAGGGTTTGATGAGATGGAGCCGTCGCCACCTGGTATCGGCGGGCAGTATGGGCGGACCGTGCCCGTACCAGTGGTCGTTAAGCACACTGACGCCTTGGTTGGTTTCTCCAATTACTTGGTCATGTGTACTTCCTCAAAATCCTTCATTGTGACTCCTTATTTCACCTTAAAAGCAGTGATTTCCTGCACAACATAAATCAAAGAAGGGAGTTGCACATCTTTGAAATTATTAGTCATTAGTTGCAATGTTGTGAGTTTATTTGGCAATTGCTTGACCAAAAACAACATTTACACAAGGTGGAAGGTGGCAAAAATCGGAGCCATCAACTGCCCCAAAGCTCAAACCTTGATCATCCTCGAGCAAGAAGAACCAAAAGAACTATAACGAATTCAGCGTTTAAACTTGAAACAACGAGAATAGGAGTTCACTTACATTAGGTAGTTGTATGTGCTCAACACTTCATTCATTTGCAAAGCGTATCAAAATTACAGAGGTGACAAGAATACTTAAGATGCTTCAGTAAGTCAAGATAATCAAAGTAAAGTTTAATATAATTATAAATAACTAGAAGTGCAACAATCAATCCAATTCCTCTAATTAACTCGCAGCTTGTGAAGGAACACTTAAGATGTTTAAATAGCATAATTGTGTAAGAGAGTTTCATGTCCCAAGTAGTATAACAATGAAGTGTCTTATTTACACCCACATCAATAGATCAAGTCAATCTAAAACACTTCTAATCCAATTATTTTCTTTCAATAGAAATTCGTAAAGTAGTAATGAGACCATGCTAAGGACTTGTTATGTGGATCCTCATAGATATCTTTTTCTTTCTTTCATTCTTTTTCATCTCATTTTTCAAGGATCGCTGTTTGTTTATTTTTGCTAGTATTTGCACAACCTTTGAGAGTACCAATACTTTTTCCCATACATTGAAACGGATTCAAATCATGTCATCCACTCTTAGCTGAAATCCGGGGTTATACCATAGATCGTTCAAAAGCTAGCGGAGTTGTTGGCATCCCACACTACAAGAATCTGGACGGTCCGTGACTTTTTTTATGACGCGACCTAAAAACGTCGCGGATTCCTGACGTTCTAGAACATTTTTTTGTAATGAGCTCCAAGCCCCTCCAGCCCAGTTATCCATGACGTTCTTGCTTTCGACCTAGCAAATTCATCACAGATTTCGTCCTTGGCCCTGAACCCTAGTTTGCCATTTCGTCTGGTGCAAAATTTATCGTGGATTTCGTCACGACACATATTCGACAGTTTTTTTTCGCATCGACCATCTCGTCTATGCTTCAAACCCACTTGTCAGCTCGGTGTCGATGTTTCATACGTAGTTTATCTCACGGTAGTGCTGGGTTCGATGTGGCTTCCTGACGTTTTCCTGATGTGGCTTCATGACGTTTTCCGCCGGCCCCAGCTATGAGTGCGTTTGATAGAATTTAATTAATAGAAAAACATTTCGTGCAGCTAGACCGAATCAAACCGTCAACCAATCTTGTGTAGAACTAATTTGCAACCGATGCATCAGTCCATTGGTTTTGTGCTGATCTACAGCTTTATTCTGTATATTACATACCAGCGCTCAATCACAGGAAAGCAACAACATGAACACAATGAACCAAAATATATACATAGCATATGGAGATAATATTACTTAGCATGTAGAGCACCAGGTTGACAACAAGTTCCTTACCACTACAAGTTCACTGACAACATATTATGTTAATGCTTCATCCAACACCACAACATAAACAAGCAGATACTTTTTGGCCTCGTTACAGAACATTAACACAACCCATGAAGCCATGTAGCCCCTCATTTAAAAAGGTGAAGATGCACACATTCCCCTCCCTTATTCCAGCGAGTTCGAGAACATTATACCAGCCTCTTGTCATCTGGGCAGCATCATTCATACCTTGGAAGAGGTTAACATGCTCAAAGGTGGTCTTGTAGGAGCATGCGAGTGGTAACACCTTTGGGAGATAGTGGTTGAGGTGTGCACGACTATAGCTAACTGAAAAGTACTATAGGAGAAGAAGAATATTAGTTGTTGGCTAGATTTCACTATGCATAATAAAATTTAACTACTGTGTCAAATTTTAACCATTTTGGCCTTCCCACGGATGACATTTGACTTGTTCATCTTGCACACATAGTATGGTATAGATGGCTTGTGTTGTTGAACTAACACTTTGAGGGGAGCAGCTTGGTAAGAAGTCAATTCCAAATGGTTTCCAAACACGCAGTGCTCACCGAATTCCTCAAGCCCCATCATACTTGTCAACACCCGGATTTTTAATCCCAGATGCCTGTTATGCCATACATCGCACTCCCAGGATTACCATTTTTGCGAGACATAACAGATTGGATATCATAGTACATCATCCATTACAAACCATAATAAGGTCTTACACGAATAAAGGATCTCATGATCCAGTCTTAATACAACAAGCAGCGGAATAATTAACAAGCGTAGCGGTGGGGTCCATCTTCAGGGTCACATGCAATGATGACGATGGAAGATAGTCCTACTTATCATAGGCGTCCTGTTGTCCTTCCTCTTGGTAGTCTCCTTCATAGTCTGGCCATGAGAATAGCCAGGGACAAAAGCCATGAGTACTCTTTAAGTACTCGCAAACTATCAGTAACACGTAAGCTAGTTCTAGTGGGAAATGCTAACGCTAAGTTTATTTGTAAAGTTAAGTTTGAAACCTAAGCTGAGTTCAGAAACAAAGAAAGATAAAATAAGGTTTGAAATCACCTAAGTGGGAACTTAATTGTCATAGTCACAACTCGGTTATGGTCAAGTCTTATCACAATTCATTTCATAAGTTGTTTTGAAAACATCTAACAATGGAACAGTATGGCCACTCCAACTGTCCATAACCGGGGACGTGGCTATTCGGATAGTTCGACACTCTGCAGAGGTGGTACACTTTCACCACAATATTCGATACATATGTCAGGGATAACCCTGAATCATCATACCTAGTATGGAGATAATCAAACATAACATTTCCTTTACACACCCTAGTATAAGCACCTCTCCTATGAGGATGGCCTCCCAACCATGACCATTTGTCATCTTGGGCACTGCATAGGTGGACAACATTGAGAGGTAGCCTCAGCTCAAACCTCTCCCATGAGGGAACTAATACTAATGCATATAAACTTCTGGCTAAGCCTTACCCAATTCAGGTATTGTGGTTGTACAGTCAAATTGGAATGGTATCGCATCCGAACCCAACCATAAGATTTGTAAAAGGGGTAAGGCTCATGCCTCAAAATTTTCATCATCATAAACCATTTGTGTTTCTCAACACATGTCAAAACATCTCAATAGAATGACTCGTCATTCCAAGGTTTTCCCAAGTCATTTTACCAAGTACTCCCATCTAAAGTGACTCAAGTTTTGATTTAGCTCTAAGCTACTAAGTTAAGAGTGTTCACTAATGTGGGATGCTAAGATCAATCTAATGCCATAGAATGACATCTAAGTTTACCTATATAGGTCAAGTTTTATACTTTTTATGCTACCTTCAAACAAGTAAAGGATTTTGGTAAAGTAAAGAAAGTAAAGCTTGTAAATAACATTTGGCGTAGGTATAGGTTAAAGGGTATAACCAAAGCATGCCTAATGCATCTTGCTTAGGTTATCTAGCTTAATTCTAGCTTGCTAACAATAGCTTTCTCAGTTTACTTGAAGTGCTAGGCTTCCCTTGTGTAGTGAAGTGGTTGAAGTTTGCTTCCTCCTCCTCTAGGTAGAACTCCTCCTCCTGGAAAGCTTGGTCGGTACTATCATCTATATATACATATGTGATACACAATCAACAAACAAAGCTTAACTAGGCTACTTAGCACACTAAGGCACACATTTGATGATCTATTATCATCACAAGCATCACAAGGTTTAATTAACTAGCTTCCTTCTTTTTATTTGAGAAAAGTAATTTCTACTCATTGAAATTAACTAAGATTTAATATTCTCCAATTAAAATATGGGATCATGTGCACACATGTAATCACCACATATTCTAACATAAGGGAGTGTGATTTAAATGTTGGATACAAATTTTAATAAGTTTAAGTTTAATATGTAATGATTTAAAGTGACTAGAAATGCCTATATAGAATTATTTTGGTACTTGTCCAAAGTCACTACATGTAAACCTTAATATTATTATATATTCAGATAGGTATGGTTAAATGTGATTTTTGAGAGTTGCAATCAACTCAAAAGCTATTATGGTTGATTTTATAAAAATGTTTGAATGTACAAATGCTTCTGTCTTGTTATTTTTACTAGGAGATATCTCTAACTCTAAATGATTTAAATCCAACAGGCTTGGATAGAGATTTAAATTATCTTTGCAATAAAATTGGAATCACTCAATTTGCATTTGTAAAACTCTCTCAATTGATTTTTAAACTAGAGGACATAATTGATTTTAAGTCTAAATAGAAAAATCCTAATTTGAATTACTGGGTCAGCGCGGGAAAGTAAATGGGCCGGCCCAGTGATGCTCAATAGCGCAGAGGGCGACTGGCAGGCTGGTCCCGCATGTCAGCGGCACATAAAACCCGATGCGGTACGGGGCAATCTGGGCGCTACGATTAGAACACAGATCGACGGTCCACGGTCGTCGTCGACGACGGACTCGTCGTCGGCGAGACCGAACCCTAAACGGCCGGTGGGGGTCTACTGGGGACGTACCAGGGCTCCAGCTAGTGCAGCGAGGCGGGTAAACGAACTGGACGGTGACGGCAAGCTCAGGCAAAGTCGCGGCAGGGGCTAAGGTGGACGAAATCGACAACCACGTCTCCTCCTCCGCAGCGGCTACCTCCGGCGGAATTCCGGCGATGTGCTACTCGAGCGGCTCCGACGAGAGAGGGGAAATGGTCAGTGGAGAGAGGGGAGTGGAATGGTGTGAAGAGATGGTGCGGGGGAGGCCTCCTTATGTAGGCTCGACGAGGGGACTTACGGGTGTGGGCCGGCGTCTCCGGCGAGGGCGATAAAGAGGGCTGCCAGTGTAGGCGAGGTAGGCGGGCGGTTGGCGGTCTGCTAGCGGTCCTCTACGGCGTAAGGGCGACGCTAGGGGCGGTGGCATGTGGTCGGGGGCTTCACGCACTCTGGGAGACAGAGGCGGTGTTCGACGGTGATCATGGCGACTGTTGGTTGCGCGACGGTGCACGGCCATGTCTGGCGGGTTGCTGGGTTCAAGGAGGAGCGGCGTGCGTGATTTGGTGTCGAGGCGCGGTCTAGGGCGGGCTGGCGGCGATCGTGCTCTAGCGTGTGCTGCGCATGGCGCAGAGAGAAAGGGCGGCGAGGCTGTGGGGTGGTCCAGGGGCTATCTATGGCCGTGGGGTGGACCGTGGGCGGTGGTAGGGTTAGGCGGTGCTAGCGGACACGCTGGAATGGTGCGGCACGGTCTGCTGTGAGTTGCGCATGCTCGGCCGGCGGTGACCTCATTTGGGCGGCGCGCCACTGCTGCTAGCGGTGAAGGGGGGCTGGTTGATGGCTTGGTTGGAACAAGGGGAGATAGAGTAGAGCAGAGAGGGTCAATTGGGGGACAAGGGATCAATGTGCAACAGTATTAGTTAGGCCACTTTTTGTCTACCTGTCAACTGTTCAATCAAATGGCCGCATGAATAAAAGTTTTGAATTTTTGAAATATTTTTGGTGGAGTGGTGTAACTTATGCTTGAGCATCTAGGTGTGCTTGGGATTTTGAAATGGAGTTCATTTGAGTGGTTTTTGAATTGGTGTGATCTTGATACATACACTAGATTCAATTTTCAAATGTCATTTAAAATTAGAGTTTGAATGTTTTTGGGAGATCACAAAGTGGGCCTTGGCACATCTCTACTTGTACTAGCAAGGGGTGCAAAGAACCACAATTGTCTCAGTTGGCATTTGAGTCCTAGGAACACCCAAACTTTCCTAGTTAGTTAAAATGGCACAAATGACCATTTCCTTATTTTATTCTTTTTTATTTCTTTTTCTTTGGGGATTTGTTTGGGAATGATCTATATGATGTACAAATGGGAAAGTTTTTGTTAACCCTAAATGTTGGAGATATGCCCAAGAGGCAATAATAAAGTGGTTATTATTATATCTTTATGTTTATGATAAATGTTTACATCCCATGCTATAATTGTATTATTAGGAAACACTAATACATGTGTGTTTTGTAAACATAAAAGAGTCCCTAGTAAGCCTCTTGTTGAACTAGCTTGTTGATTAATTGATGATCATGGTTTCCTGATCATGGACATTGGATGTGATTAATAACAAGGTTATATCATTAGGAGAATGATGTAATGGACACACACCCATAGTAAGCGTAGCATAAAGATCAAGTCATTGAGTTCGTATTGCTATAAGGTTTCAAATGCATAGTAACCTAATCCTTCGACCATGAGGTTATGTTAATCACCATCACCGGATGGATACTTTTATGACATCAAACACCGCTTCGTAACTGGGTGGTCATAAAGGTGTCATTGGGTATTCTGAAAGTATGTGTTGAAGCGCATGAACCAAGATTGCGATTTGTCCATCCATATGACGGATAGATATGCTCTGGGCCCTCTCGGTGGAATGTCATCTAGATAGCTTGCAAGCATGTGACTGGGTCACAAGGGATGACATATCACGGAACGAGTAAAGAGTACTTATCAGTAACGAGGTAGAACTAGGTATGGAGATACCGACGATCAAACCTTGGATAAGTATAGTATCGCGAGACAAAGGGAATTGGTTTCGTATGTTAATGGTTCTATCGACCACAAAGTCATCGTTGAGTATGTGGGAGCCGTTATGGATCTCCAGATCCCGCTGATGGTTATTGATAGGAGATGTGTCTCTATCATGTCTACATATTCACGAACCGTAGGGTGACACACTTAAGGTTCGAAGTAGATATGGAATAGGCATTAGAGACCGAATGTTGTTCGGAGTCTCGGAATGGATCCGGGACATCACGAGGAGATCTGGAATTGTCCGGAGAATAAGATTCATATATTGGGGATCATTTTTTGAGTTAGGAAATGTTCCGGAGTATTTGTATGTGGGTTCTAGAAGGTTTCAGAATGTTCTGGAAGGTTCTAGAGGATTTCTTGGAGTTTGCTTGAAAACCAAGAAAGGGTCAAAGGAAACCTAGTGGGGCAAGACACGGATTCGTGGGGGAGGAGGACTCCTTCCCCCTTCCCACCGCCGGCCATAGGAGGGGAGTCCTACTAGGACTCCCCCTCCCCAGGCGCGCCTCCCCCCCTTAAATAGAAGGGTAGGGGCGCCCCCTCAAGGCCCTCCTTTGACAACTCCAATCTCTGCCTCCTCACTCCTCCGCCTTTCTTCTGCACAGGCATAGGCGAAGCCCTGCAGAATTCTCTACTCCACCACAACCACCACGCCGTCGTGCTGCTGTGATTCTGTGGAGAAGATCTACTACCTCCGCTGCTCGCTGGAACGAGGAGAGGAAGGTCTGCTTCGACTCTGCACGTGTGACCGACTGCGGAAGCGCTGCCGGAACGCGGCGCCGGAAGGATCGTCAACTTGACCGACTGCGGGAGCGCTGCCGGAACGCGACGCCGGAAGGATCATCCACACGATCTTGAGATCGGCAAGTGATCGACTACATCAACCACGAGATCTAATCTCGTTAACGCTTTCGGGTCTATGAGGGTTAGTTCCTATCTATCTCGTTGCTCATGTCTAATATATTAGATCTTGGCCTTTATCTAGATTAGATCTAGGTTTTGTTCGTTCTTGCGGTAGAAATTTTTTGTTTTCCATGCTACGAACCCATCAGTGGTATCAGAGCCGTATCTATGCGTAGATCTGTTGCACGAGTAGAACACAATGTTTTTGTGGGCGTTGATGCTTTTGTTGTCGGTGTCTTAGCGTGTACTTTGCATCTTGCGGCATGGTGGGATGAAGCGGCTCGGGCTAACATTACATGTCATTGCACATGAGACTTGCTCCACTCTTGACGTGCAACTTGCTTTGCACAAGTGGCTTTGCGAGTGTCTGTCTCTCCCACCATAGTTAAGATTCAATTTACAATGAGCATCTACAATACTTCTATCAACATTGTGGTTCATGTTCGTAGGTAAGATCCGTTCTTATGCGAAAGCCCCAAACCACGTAAAACATGCAAAGAAAATTAGAGGCGTCTAACTCGTTTTTGCAGGGGGTTTTGTGATGTGATATGGCCATTATGTGATTGTGATTATATTTGATGTATGCAATGATCCTTATTGTAATATGGCAACCGGCAGGAGCCTAATGGTTGTCTTTAAATTTTGTTTAAGACCTGCGTGTCTATTCATCATGTAATAGCTTTATTCCAAGTAGTTGTAATAGTTGTTGGTGGTGATGGACAACCATGAAGCGGCGCCACTAACCTTGACGCAATGCTGGTGATGATGGAGATCTTGTCCATGCTTTGGAGATGGAGATCAATGGCACAAGAAGAAAGTCCATATCATATCACATATTATGAATTGCCTGTGATGTTAATCCTTTATGCATCTTGTATTGCTTAGATCACGACGGTAGCATTATAAGATGATCCCTCTCACTAAATATAAAGTAATAAAGTGTTTGTCCTTAGTTGGCACCGTTGCTAAGACTCGTCGTTTCGAAGCATCTCGTGATGATCGGGTGTGATAGACTCTACGTGTGCATACAACGGGTGCAAGCCAGATTTGCACATGCAGAAACTAAGGTTAACCTTGACGAGCCTAGCATGTACAGACATGGTCTCGGAACACAGAATACCGAAAGGTAAAGCATGAGTCATATGGATGATATGATGAACATGTTGATTGTACGCCTTTAAAGCTACATCATCTCACGTGATGATCGGACTTGGTGTAGTGGATTTGGTTCATGTAATCACTAAAACAACTTGAGGGATGTTGTTTTGAGTGGGAGTTCATTTGTAATTTGGATTAGTCGAACTCAATTTATCATAAACACAATCAAAGTGAATTTGCATAGTTTGTTATAGTCATTGGCATCCGTTCACCACCTTACGCTTAGTTATAGTTGAGATAGTGGAACTATAGAAATTCTGGATATTTGCTTTACGAACTGGTATCGTATTGTTTTGAGTGTCAATTTAAAGTTTAAAAGTCCTATTGCAAACGTTCAGCAAACTCCGTTTACTCTGTGAAGTTTAATAAATAGTATTAAATCAAGAGTAACAATTCCAGTGTTAGTATCTAATGTATCATGTTTGCCTCCATGATACTTGATACTCAAAAGATTGTTTTTAATATCAAGTTTATCTAAGAGCTGAAAGCAATGTTTCAGAAACCATCATATGTGAAAGGTATTGCGATATCTAAAACAATGTGTTGGTTACAACATGATAGAGTATACGTCATCATATTTGATGAGAATTTGTGAAGGTTGGAGACGCTAGTCGTCCTAATCCTCCAAAAGGTTTTGAAAAAGAAACATTATACTCGCAATTCACCTTTATAAGCTATAGCAGCTTGATCATGAAAGTTGTCATGATAAGGATGAATAGAAGATGTAAGTAAAATGTTTACTACACTAAAAGATTACTAAAGAATGGAATTTTGAAAGAATGCCAAACATTTGATGAAGGTGATCCACTTCAAAGTGCAAGTCCAAAGGTATTGGTATTTGACTATACACACTTTGTACTATGTGTCATGTGAATGACACCACTATTGATGTTGATAGATTCTTTTAAAAGACAAGGAATTGCTGAAAGAGAATCTATAAAATATTTGGCAGAAAATAAAAGGTTGGAGATGTCCAACTTAGGCATATAGAAGATATACATGTTATGGCTGTATTCCTTGGTTGTTAAACAATGTGGTTCTGCGGTATTGCATACCGAATTGGTTGGTATGAAGTGTCATCCAGGACAACACAATTCATGAACTGCAATGGCCTAAGTAACTAGCAAGAGAATATGTGATGATGTTCATCAAAAACAAACAAAGGGTTGTTGTGTTGCTCGTTAACATCAAAGCTTGCCTTCAAGATTTGTTTCAATAATTGATATTTTGATCAGGTATTATGACGACAAAAGGTTGTTCAAATAATTATCGTATTCCATAATAGATGGATGATATACAAGTCTGGTTGGAGAAATAACGACCATAAAACTAATGCTAAAATGTCGCAAGACAAATGATTGAAAGATCACTTGCGAAGTGACATCGCCGTTTAAATTATATTGAAAGGATATATGAAGAAACTCTATATTGATGGATTTTTGGAGTCTTTGATTTGGATCAAATGACGCTTATGATACTTTCCAGGAGATAATTAAAACTCCGTTCGTAGGCCAAAAGAGGAACGGACAACTAACTGATTGGAATTTGTACATATTGATGTATATAGTCCATTATGTGTAGTCATGGGCGATGGATTTCAACTTCATATGCTTTCTCCGAAGATTTGAGTGAGTATATGTATATACTTACTCAATAAGGAAGAAGTATGAAACATTTGAAAAATGTTCAAAGACTTTCAAGATGAAGTGGAAAATCATTGTAACAAGAAAATAAAAGAGTTTATGATTGGATCATAAAGAAAGATATTTGAGTTACAAGTTTAGCAAAACACCTAAGATTTGAGGAATCGTTCCATGGATTTTCATTTCCCAAAACACCATAGGAGTATGGAGTGTTCAAGATATGTAATGAAACCTTGTTTGACATGGTAAGATCAAAGGTGTCATTTATAAAACTGCCATTATATATTAAAGATTAAAGCTTTAGTGACTACCACTTTTACACTGAAAAGAGCTCCATCGTGATCCGTTGAAATGACACCATATAAGTCATGGTTTGGGATAAAACCCGAATTGTCTTTTCTTAAATTTTGGTATGTTATGCATAAGTAAAATGTTTACAACCAAAGTCGGATAAGCACGTCTTTGTAGGTTATTCCAAAGAATTTCTTGGGAATTTCTCCATAACACCGAGGACAAAAGAGTTTGTCGCTTGGAACGTCAAGTTTCTGGAGAAGGAATTTTTCGTGAAAAGTTAAGTGGGAGGACAATAGAACTTTGATAAGGTTGTTGAACCTTAGCTATATGTGCTAAGTAGCGCAGCGCCGGAAAGTGTCCTGGTGGCGGCCACAATGCTCATGGCTCTCATGATTACAAAAGGTGTGATCTCAGAGATTATAGTTCCTATAGAACCGTATGGGTCGGTTAGAATCAAATAGTAAGATTTGATAAACAAGTCGTTATTGTTTTGACAATGATAAACCGACTACATGCAAAGAAGCGATGATGGGCCCTGACTCCATAAAATGACTAGAAGTCATAGAATCCGTGATAGTATCCATACACGAGAAATCAAGTTTCTGAACTTGGAAGACCCTCCAGAAAGGCGTGAAGCCTATCGGTCGTGTTTGGATCTATAAAATAGACATGGATGTTTCAAATCTATGAAATTGTCGACATGTCGGAAAGAGTTTACGACAATGTTCAAGGAATTGACTACGATAAGATTTGATCTTTCATAGCGATATTTAGTCTGGACGGATTAATGTAGCAACCACTACATATATTTTGGTATATGGTAGTTGAACAAACAAAACAAGTTCTTCTAATAGAATGGTTACCTAGGACGTGTACATGACACGATCCAAAGGGTTTTGTTAATTCAAAGGATGCTAAAAGAGTATGCAAACTTCAATGGTTGAAGTAAGCATAGCGGAGTTGGAATCTTCACCATGATGAAACTGTTAAAAGAGTTTAAATTCATCGGAGATGATGAAGATGCTTGCATTTGCAAGAAATTAAGTGGGAGCGCTGAGACATATTTCTAATACATTATGTAGAGGACATATTGTTGATTGGAAATGATGTATCTTGTATTGACACAGGTTAAGAATTTCATTTCGATGAAAGACTTAGGCATAACCCAAGAATTAGGCATCAATGTCTATATGAATAGATTGAGGCGCTAATGTGGTTTTGCCAAGTGTACATAGATAAGATGTTGAATGAGTTCAATATGGAAACAACAATAAAGGTTCTTGACGCACGGAAAGGACTGAATCAAGATTCGAGTGTGTTGACACGAGATTCAAGTGTTTTGACACTTGGTGAAATCACAAAAAATATTTTGATCAATCATTCTTTGAGATGTACACATCCAGATATGTCCTATGCTCTAAATGTTATGAGCATATACCAGAATGATTCATAAGATGATCATTGGAAAATAGTAAAGATATTCTTATGAGCTTTGGAAGAACTAAGAATATATCATGTATAAGTGACAAATCGTTAAAGGTAGTTCATTGTAAAGTGTTACATTGATACTAGTTTTGTCACAAGATGCAAATTAAGTTTATCTCAATTTAGACTATAGGTGGCACAATATAATGGAAAGGATGTTCCATGATGGATTTGGATGAGTTCCAAAGTTGAGATATTGTGACGGATACTACAACAAAAGGCTAAGTATATAACTGCTATAGTAGCAGCAAAGGAGGGCATTTGTGTTAAGTAGTTTGTTATCAAACTAGGTGTGGTTCATAGCGGGATAATACTATGAAGATACATTGTATGACAATTGTATCAACATAATTTAATCCCAAGGAACTAAAGTTCTCACCAAAGGACCAAATTTATACAATGCCATTTCATTGGAGAATGAGTAATGCGTAGAGACGCAAGGACATGCAAATACACACGGACCTGGAAGTGTCAGATCCGAAGGTTATGTTTACCACTAGCAATAGTGTCTATACAACACCAGAAAGCCATAGGTGTTGAATGCACACGATTTTTAAACTAGATTATTGACTCTAGTGCAAGTGGGAGACTGTTGGAGATATGCCCAAGAGGGAATAATAAAGTGGTTATTATCATATCTTTATGTTTATGATAAATGTTTACATCCCATGCTATAATTTTATTATTAGGAAACACTAATACATGTGTGTTTTGTAAACATAAAAGAGTCCCTAGTAAGCCTCTTGTTGAACTAGCTTGTTGATTAATTGATGATCATGGTTTCCTGATCATGGACATTGGATGTGATTAATAACAAGGTTATATCATTAGGAGAATGATGTAATGGACACACACCCATAGTAAGCGTAGCATAAAGATCAAGTCATTGAGTTCGTATTGCTATAAGCTTTCAAATGCATAGTAACCTAATCCTTCGACCATGAGGTTATGTTAATCACCAACACCGGATGGATACTTTGATGACATCAAACACCGCTTCGTAACTGGGTGGTCATAAAGGTGTCATTGGGTATTATGAAAGTATGTGTTGAAGCGCATGAACCAAGATTGGGATTTGTCCATCCATATGACGGATAGATATGCTCTGGGCCCTCTCGGTGGAATGTCATCTAGATAGCTTGCAAGCATGTGACTAGGTCACAAGGGATGACATGTCACGGAACGAGTAAAGAGTACTTATCAGTAACGAGGTAGAACTAGGTATGGAGATACCGACGATCAAACCTCGGATAAGTATAGTATCCCGAGACAAAGGGAATTGGTTTCGTATGTTAATGGTTCTATCGATCACAAAGTCATCGTTGAGTATGTGGGAGCCGTTATGGATCTCCAGATCCCGCTGATGGTTATTGATAGGAGATGTGTCTCTATCATGTCTACATATTCACGAACCGTAGGGTGACACACTTAAGGTTCGAAGTTGTTTTAAGTAGATATGGAATATGCGTTAGAGACCGAATGTTGTTCGGAGTCTCGGAATGGATCCGGGACATCACGAGGAGATCTGGAATTGTCCGGAGAATAAGATTCATATATTGGGGATCATTTTCTGAGTTAGGAAATGTTCCGGAGTATTTGTATGAGGGTTCTAGAAGGTTTCGGAATGTTCTGGAAGGTTCTAGAAGATTTCTTGGAGTTTGCTTGAAAACCAAGAAAGGGTCAAAGGAAACCTAGTGGGGCAAGACACAGATTCGTGGGGGAGGAGGACTCCCCCCCCCTTCCCACCGCCGGCCATAGGAGGGGAGTCCTACTAGGACTCCCCCTCCCAGGCGCGCCTCCCCCCCTTAAATAGAAGGGCAGGGGCGCCCCCTCAAGGCCCTCCTTTGACAACTCCAATCTCTGCTGCCTCTCTCCTCCACCTTTCTTTTGCACAGGCATAGGCAAAGCCCTGCAGAATTCTCTACTCCACCACCACCACCACGCCGTCGTGCTGCTGTGATTCTGTGGAGAAGATCTACTACCTCCGCTGCTCGCTGGAACGAGGAGAGGAAGGTCTGCTTCGACTCCGCACGTGTGACCGACTACGGAAGCGCTGCCGGAACGCGGCGCCGGAAGGATCGTCAACTTGACCGACTGCGGGAGCGCTGCCGGAACGCGACGCCGGAAGGATCATCCACACGATCTTGAGATCGGCAAGTGATCGACTACATCAACCACGAGATCTAATCTCGTTAACGCTTTCGGGTCTATGAGGGTTAGTTCCTATCTATCTCGTTGCTCATGTCTAATAGATTAGATCTTGGCCTTTATCTAGATTAGATCTAGGTTTTGTTCGTTCTTGCGGTAGAAATTTTTTGTTTTCCATGCTACGAACCCATCAGTGGTATCAGAGCCGTATCTATGCGTAGATCTGTTGCACGAGTAGAACACAATGTTTTTGTGGGCGTTGATGCTTTTGTTGTCGGTGTCTTAGCGTGTACTTTGCATCTTGCGGCATGGTGGGATGAAGCGGCTCGGGCTAACATTACATGTCATTGCACATGAGACTTGCTCCACTCTTGACGTGCAACTTGCTTTGCACAAGTGGCTTTGCGAGTGTCTGTCTCTCCCACCATAGTTAAGATTCAATTTACAATGAGCATCTACAATACTTCTATCAACATTGTGGTTCATGTTCGTAGGTAAGATCCGTTCTTATGCGAAAGCCCCAAACCACGTAAAACATGCAAAGAAAATTAGAGGCGTCTAACTCGTTTTTGTAGGGGGTTTTGTGATGTGATATGGCCATTATGTGATTGTGATTATATTTGATGTATGCAATGATCCTTATTGTAATATGGCAACCGGCAGGAGCCTAATGGTTGTCTTTAAATTTTGTTTAAGACCTGCGTGTCTATTCATCATGTAATAGCTTTATTCCAAGTAGTTGTAATAGTTGTTGGTGGTGATGGACAACCATGAAGCGGCGCCACTAACCTTGACGCAATGCTGGTGATGATGGAGATCTTGTCCATGCTTTGGAGATGGAGATCAATGGCACAAGAAGAAAGGCCATATCATATCACATATTATGAATTGCCTGTGATGTTAATCCTTTATGCATCTTGTATTGCTTAGATCACGACGGTAGCATTATAAGATGATCCCTCTCACTAAATATAAAGTAATAAAGTGTTTGTCCTTAGTTGGCACCGTTGCTAAGACTCGTCGTTTCGAAGCATCTCGTGATGATCGGGTGTGATAGACTCTACGTGTGCATACAACGGGTGCAAGCCAGATTTGCACATGCAGAAACTAAGGTTAACCTTGACGAGCCTAGCATGTACAGACATGGTCTCGGAACACAGAATACCGAAAGGTAAAGCATGAGTCATATGGATGATATGATGAACATGTTGATTGTACGCCTTTAAAGCTACATCATCTCACGTGATGATCGGACTTGGTGTAGTGGATTTGGTTCATGTAATCACTAAAACAACTTGAGGGATGTTGTTTTGAGTGGGAGTTCATTTGTAATTTGGATTAGTCGAACTCAATTTATCATAAACACAATCAAAGTGAATTTGCATAGTTTGTTATAGTCATTGGCATCCGTTCACCACCTTACGCTTAGTTATAGTTGAGATAGTGGAACTATAGAAATTCTGGATATTTGCTTTACGAACTGGTATCGTATTGTTTTGAGTGTCAATTTAAAGTTTAAAAGTCCTATTGCAAACTTTCAGCAAACTCCGTTTACTCTGTGAAGTTTAATAAATAGTATTAAATCAAGAGTAACAATTCCAGTGTTAGTATCTAATGTATCATGTTTGCCTCCATGATACTTGATACTCAAAAGATTGTTTTTAATATCAAGTTAACGCTTTGGGATCTAGGAGGGTTAGTTCCTATCTATCTCGTTGCTCATGTCTAATAGATTAGATCTTGGCTTTTATCTAGATTAGATCTGGGTTTTGTTCGTTCGTGCGGTAGAAAATTTTTGTTTTCCATGCTACGAACCCATCACTAAATTGGGTAGCTTTGATCTTGATTAACTTTGGATTAAATTTTGGGATGTTACAAACCTTCCCCCCTTAAATAAAATCTCGTCCCGAGATTTATGAAAGAAAACTAGGAACTAAAGAGATCTGGGAACTCTGTCCTAATGTAATCTTCCCGCTCCCAAGTGCCTTCTTCTTCGATATGGTTGCTCCATTGAATCTTGATAAATTTGATACTCCTGGTCCTCGTGGTTCTGTAAGATTCCTCCAAGATAAGTATGGCCACTTCACGATAAGTTAGATCCTTGATGATATCAACAGCTCGGTGATCGATGTTTTTGAACACTTCGGTCTTCTCTGGCACTTCTAAGCATTTGCGAAGTAACGAGATATGGAACACATTGTGGATGGTTGACATCTCTTCTGGCAGTTCTAGTTGATACGATACTCCTCCTCGGCGATTCAAAATCTTGTTTGGTATGCCTTTTCCTGGTCAAAAGGTTTGTTTTTATTCCTGGTGGTGGTTTTGAGTTTCTGTGAATAATAGGAAGAGGCCGCCAAGGCTTTTAAAGGGGGCCAGCTTACGGGCCAGGCCTCCATCAGCCAGCCCTCTAACCTCACAAAGGCATCCTTCTATTAGCATGTATCATATCTTCTATTCCATGAATAGATGGGAGATCCAGTGTTCGAAGATCAAGATTGTCAGAACTCGCTTTAGGCTCCTTGGGGATACCAGCATTTGAACAATCGATGGGACAAGCCCATCTCCTATCTTTTAAGATCCGCCGTTTACCGGGGCTTCCATTCAAAGCTTATCACACTTCTCCTTCCGACCTTCCAGCACCGGGCAGGTGTCAGACTCTATACATCGTGTTACCACTTAGCAGAGTCCTGTGTTTTTAATAAACAGTCGCTACCCCCTGGTATGTGCCGCTTTCCTAATCAAAAGATAGGAGAGCACCCCTTCTCCCGAAGTTACGGGGTCATTTTGCCGATTGCAGTATACACCATCTTCACTACACGTTTTCCGTATAAAATATTCATGAGTGAACGCCAATATTACACATAATATTGATCTATTACAGCCTAGAGTACACGCACTTACAAAAATATTTTTTTTATGAATACAAATTTTTATACATTTTAACGCTTTACAAATTTTGTGCATATGCGGGATCTAATAATCAGTTCTGATGACAACTGAGCTAAGTAATATATTATCGAATAACTAGTAAAATATGCAACTGATTAGACGTAGAGATGGTAAAAACCGCAAAAAAGCTGTAGAAGTGGTGATCCTTGAAAAAACATATGGTGGAATCTTGCAATTTCCTCGCCCACGACCATCGAAACAGAGCAGCATAGGCCCACATGCTGCGACGCATTGCGGCAGCTCTACACGGCAGATGCCCTCAAACCGCTCGCAACTGCTCAGTCTTAAGCCTATAAATAATTCGTTAAAAAATGTCCATGCATACTTATCTGAAAATCTATATATCCCCTGTCAAAAAACGTATATACCCCATGGAAGTACATTACACATTTATTTTTTATGGAGATATATATATATACTTCTTAATTCTCTAATATACTTCAAATATGTTCTACACATGCTTTTGCAAACAAAAAGGTTAACATCCTTGATAGGCTATGCGCATGGGACATGTTGGGGATATACTTTCTGGGTATCCTCACAGTTCCTCACTCACCAGGGTGACCCACTTTGGGTTAGAGCTTCGCTTCACGGGCGGCCCAGTCAGGGAGAAATATGGAGTCCAATCCGGCTACGGGAAGGCCTAGAAGACATACCGACTTAGCCCCATAATGTTACTTGTACTTCAAGATGTACTCTGTAACCGACTCTTAGTCGTAGCCGGATAGATCTCTTATGTAAACCCTAGGCCGGATATCTATATAAGCCGTTTTAGGAAGAGCCTTTAGGGCACCCAATACTTTAGACCCTCAACTCGTACAGACGAAACCCTTGTAACCCATATTCCGGCTCTACCGTATTACTGGATTGCTAGCAGGAGTAGGATCCGTCCAAAGCCGGCGGATTCGAACTTGGGTAACTTGTGTGCTCACCGTCCCGGAATAGCGTACGTCTCACACCCCTCTCTTCCGCACGCCTCGAGGACCCCCTCATGGCGTACTTGTCATCAATCCGACAACAGTTGGCGCCCACCGTGGGGCAAGTGAGCTTCGGATCTGCGTTTCGAGCGGAATCTGCAAGAATCAAAATCGGCGAGACTATCGCCGTCGATCGCATCCTCTACGCCAGCGACGTCCCTCTCATCATTCTCGACGAGACTTGGATTCCGGCTAGGGAGGCCGTGACTGCCGACACAATCATGTCTTTTGGCGAGATCGATGTTTACATCGGTTTCGCTGAAACTGCCCAACCCACCCCAGCGGTGATGATAGAGGCAGAAGAATCTTCTAGGTCCCCTTTGTTCGCGGAGGCGGTAGAGTTCCGGATCTCAGAAAACCCTAATCCCACCCAGCCCGCACCAGTTGCGGAGATAGTGGAGAAATCTGAGCCTGAAGAAGACCTTGCGGTCCAAGTCGAATATGGAGTGGATCTCCCTGGAGAAGCCGGATCCCAGATCGACCCACCCGTGGAAGTCGAAATCTAGGAGGAGCATATCAACGACACTGATTCCAGCTCTGATGATGCCGGAACAGACAGATCTTTCCTAAGGTACGCACTAAAACGTATGATACTGCAAGGCGAAAGCGCAGATGCAATCCTCGAGACCATCAAAAGTTTCGATATGGCTGATCGCGAAAGCCGCAGGTACCTCAAGAAGCACGCGTCACACTTCGTCAGATATGTGGGATCCAGATCCGGCTTTGCCAATGCTAGAGAAAACACCGACTCTGTGCTGGAGGCAATTGGAACAAACGCCGACGTACCCGCATCCTCGGATGAATCGATGACGTCAGCAGATTTTTGAAAGTTCTCCGTGGAATATGAAGAAGAGTACAACTCCAAAGCTGCAGAAGAAGGAGAAGCCATGGATGAAGGATCCGGGGAACACTCTCCCAAAGCGCAGGATGACATGGACATCAGAGACAATCCCGAAGTCCAGATGTCCGAAAGTACCGATCAGAGCTTGACTCCGGGAAACGGACCCAAAGCCATCTTTGCTACCGGCGCTGCCAAGAAGGCAAAGAAGAACAAGAAAAACAAGACCCCAGCAATAGACCCTCTGACAGAAGAGGTGATTGCCGAGGAATACGAGAAAGACTCGGATGGAGCGCTTATCCCAGAAGAGCCAAAAAAAGAAGCGTTGGTGGATGGACACGTGATCACCGAAGGTGCGCGTAAACTTATCGATGCCGCATTAACCACACCTATCCCTACAACCGCAGAACTTATTGTGGATGAGCTGGACAAAAGGGCGCAGGCCCTAGAAGCGCGTCGTCAACAACTCCTCGATGAAGCCAAAAACATCGAGGTGGAGAAGAAACGCATGTCAAACAAGGACTACATGTCTCGGTTACATCAGAAGACACGAAAGCGGCACATAGATGACAACCAATTCCCACGTGTCCATGCCGTCCTTTTTGGAGATGAGATTTGGAAGCCACGGAAATATAGCAACGGAGATTGGGTATACCCAACACCAGTACAGAATACCGTGGCAGCCCGAGAAATTCTATCGGCTAATCCAGGACCGGAGGAGATCTGTTTGGGTATCAAACTACTCAACAAGGGACAGGAGCAGCAAAAGGTCGCCCTGTCCGGAAGTAAAAACTGGTCTCAGATTCTGACCAATGTCGCATGGATCCGGCATGGGCTGGCGTGAGATCCCATTACGTCCGGGCGCAGTATCATCACCCTGAACGTCGGGAAGACAACTATTCAACAACCTGATCATCATGACAGCATCACATAACTTCACGTAACTAGAGCAACGTCGCCCCAGCAGCCGAGAAAGATGCCATTGCTGCCCTGAACCCGACGAACCCTCCCCGACGAGAATCTAACGATCGAAGGGGAGAAGATAAAGAAAAACAACAGGAGGAGGATCGTCAAAAAATGCCACCTCCTAAGTATATAGGCCGTTCGGCTGAGCCTCACCATGGTGGGAACGACGGACGAAGGAACGACGGAAACCATGCTGGAACAAGCCGGCAGGGGCTCGTCATAGTCAAGATCCTCCCCGGAACCGGAATAATGATGTTCCGGATGGAGGCCGGCAATCAGCCGGAAACTATCCAGCTGCCCACCCTCTCCACCACACAGTCATCACAACGGCCCCCATGGAGGGCAAGGAGTACGACATGGTGGAGGAGGTGGTGGCAGAAGCCGAAGTCCGGCTCCACGGCACCGTAGCCACAGCCGGCATTCGGGACGATCTCTATCCCCGAACGACGCAAGGCACAGGATCAACTCCAACATAGAGGCGCGGCGCTATGAAAATGATGACATGTACTTGGGCCCAAAGTGCTTCGGACCACACATCATAGCTACAAGATTCCCGGAAGGATTTGCTATCTCAAGACACATCCAAGCCTACGACGGCATTGCTCGGCCAGACACATGGCTACAGGATTTTTTCCAAGCTTGCTGCATCGCCAAAGGCGGAAACAGCCTGGTCGCAACCCGATATCTCCCACTTATGCTGTGGAAGACGGCGCGATCATGGCTCAATGAACTTCCGAAGAACACCATCCATAACTGGTATGATATGCAAAGTGCGTCCTTTCGGAATTTTGAAGGCACATATCGGAGGCCCTGTTCGGTCGGAGACCTACAACTTTGCACCCAGAAAGCCGGAGAAACTTGCCGAGATTATCTCGGACGATGGATCGACACCAAGAACTCCTATGAAGGAGTAAACGATCAAACCGCGATTGAAGCTTTCGTCGCAGGGCTCCCAATTGGTCTACTACGTCACCGCTTGAAGTGCGACAAGGTCACTGATTTGGGAGAGATGATAGAAACAGCGAGCAAGTATGCAGATGCTGACGACGATGCAGAGGGATTGCTCAACGTCCTAGCTGTACCTCAGTCAGCAAAAACAAAGCAACAAGCTTAGAAGCGCAAAAATACCTTGGAAGAAAAACCCAACGTGGAAACAGCGGTGGTTACTACTGTTTCCGGATCTGGAGGACGAGGAGGACGTGGCGGAGGACGCGGGCATGGCTGTGGGACTTCGAGGGTCCAAGGTAGAGGAGAACAACAACCAGGCAAAACCTACTCTTAGGCCGACATTGCCGATAACCCATGTGTGCATCACCTAGATGCCAGTGGGGGCTCGTCCCACACCAACGCTGAATGTCGTTTCAATGACGACATCAAACGAGATGATACCGCGGGCTACAAAGCTAAGCGGAAGAAGGGAAAGAAAAATCCCAAAAAGGACAAGGAGACCAAGGAAGATTCCGACATGGAGGAAGCTGATGCTTTAAATCCCAAGTAGAAGGGAAGAAGACTTTCCCACCAAGAAGGACACTTATGTCACCTTCCTCGGATCTCAACCAGCAAAGGTCAAGAAAGCCGTTCTCCACGAGCTCAATGCAACAGTTCCGGCTGTCCCTCAATATCTGGACTGGTCGGAAGTGGCAATCACATCTGACCGCGCTGATCATCCGCCTAAGTTGCACAGGCGAGGAAAATACGCCTTAATCGTCAATCCACTTATTGACGGTTATGGTTTCTCCAAGACCCTCATGGACGGTGGTAGCAACATCAATATTCTCTATGTCAAAACGCTACGACGGATGACGATCTCGGAGACCCTGCTGAACCATAGCTCTGTGATCTTTCATGGAGTTGTCCCAGGAAGACAAGCTAATTCCCTAGGAGAGATTACTTTGGATGTTACCTTTGGAACTCCAAAGAATTACCGGACGGAGGCACTTTCCTTCGAAGTGGTCCCGTTCAAGAGCGCATACCACGCTATATTCGGACGTCCGGCTTACTGGGCTTTTATGGCTCGTCCGTGTTACATTTACAATATGATGAAAATTCCAGGTCCCAACGGCGTGATCACCATCAGGGAGACCCGAAGAAGGCGCGAGAGTGCGAGGATGGAAATGCCGCCTTTGTCGAAGCCGTGCTGCACGCCTAGGAGTACCAGGAGATCAAGAAGAGCATAGATCCGTCCGAGATGCCCGCAACGAAGAAGGAGGTGACAAAGCAAAATCCGGAGTTCAAGGCATCAAAAGAGACGAAGAAGGCGCCGCTGAAGGATGATGACCCCTCCAAGGTGACCCAGATAGGCGCAAGCCTAAGTAGCACATAGGAAAGCGCGCTCGTCAAGTTCCTCCAAGCAAATCAAGATATCTTCACATGGCAGCCATCTGACATGACCGGAGTACCTAGGGAACTTGCCAAGCACTCTCTAAATGTAAACCCAAACACTAAACCCGTCAAACACTCCTTACGACGGTTTGGCGACGAAAAGCGTAAGGCAATAGCTAAGGAACTAGCGTGGCTCGAGTTAGCTGGATTCATAGAAGAGGTCATCCACACTGAGTGGTCGGCCAATCCTGTAATGGTCCCTAAAAAGGACACCACTGTTTTAAGGATGTGTGTTGATTATACTGCCTTGAACAAGGCTTGTCCAAAAGATCCGTTCGCTCTCCCTAGAATTGATCAAGTTATCGATTCTACGGCAGGCTCGGAACTCCTCTGTTTTCTCGACGCATATTCCGGTTATCACCAAATCCGGATGAATGAATCTAACAAAGTCAAAACTTCATTCATAACCCCCTTCGGAACCTTCTGTTTTGTTACGATGCCCTTTGGGGTGAAGAACGCAGGAGCTACGTATCAGCGCACGATGCAACGTTGCCTCCACGACCAACTCGGACGCAATGTACATGCATACGTGGATGATATTGCGGTGATGTCCAAAAAGAAAGAAACACTGATTTCCAACTTGGAGGAAACATTCGCCAATCTACGAAAATACAACGCCAATCTATACTCAATATTTCCAGGCCAACTCGTCTGAAGGACGTACAAAGATTAACTGGCTGCATCGCTGCGGTCAGTCGATTTGTAAGCCGGCTTGGTGAAAGAGCCGCACCATTATACAAACTCTTGAAAAAGACCAAGGATTTTGTTTGGACTGATGAAGCTGAAGCTGCACTACAAGACGTGAAAAAAGTACTCTCATCTACTCCTATCCTTGCAGTGCTGGAACCTCAGGAACTGATGTTGCTTTACGTTGCTACGACAAATAAGGTCGTTAATATCATCATGGTGGTGGAGAGACCAGAGGAAAATCAGGAGCACCTGGTGCAGCGTCCGACGTACTTTGTCAACGAGGTCCTGACAAAATCAAAACAGCGATATCCGCACTATCAAAAGTTGGCTTACAGTGTTTTTCTAGCATCTCGTAAGTTACGACACTATTTTCAGGAGCATCCAATTACCATGGTGAGCAAAGCTCCCATGAGAGATATAATCAACAACAGTGACGCCACAGGACGCGTCGCCAAATGGGGCATAGAGCTTGCAACTTTCGATATTGAGTATAAACCCCGGACAGCAATCAAATCCTAGATCCTTGCTGACTTTGTTGCTGATTGGACAGAGGCGAAGGAGAACATGATCCTCCTTGAGTCGGAATATTGGACCCTCTTTTTCGATGGGTCTAAGGCTCGAGGGGGCTCGGGGGCTGGCGTGGTGCTCAAATCACCCCAAGGAGATAAACTTTTATACGTGTTGCAGATCCACTTCACAACGACAAACAATATTGCCGAGTATGAAGCACTACTGCATGGAATCTGGATTGCTAAGGATATTGGCATCCGACGTTTGATGTGTTACGAAGATTCAGATCTTGTTGCTCAACAAGTGTCGGATATTTGTAATGCAAATAAACACATGGCAGCATATAAAGCTGTCATGGATGATCTATCTAAATCGTTTGAAGGGTTTGAAGTTCAATACATCCCTTTAGTAGAAAATGAGGTAGCAGATGCACTATCTCAGATAGGATCTGCGCGGAAAGAGGTCCCGGATGGCGTGTTTTTAGAGCACCTCAAAGTTCCCTTGATAAAGGGAGTAGATGAGGAATATCCGACCAAATCCGACTCACCTTTGATAGCAGTTCTGGCTGTAATTACCAGCTGGACTCAACCCTACCTCGATTATTTGGTAGATGGCAAATTACCCGAAGACAAGGTGCTGAGCCGGCAAATTATCCGATGAGCAAAAGCCTGTACTATTGTTAAGGCTGAGCTCCATAAACGGAGTGTTTCTAGGGTTTTTCAACGCTGTGTATCTTCGGAAGGAGTGGAAATCTTAAGGGAAATCCACGAAGGCGAGTGTGGTCACCACGCTACAGCCAAATCTTTCGTGGCAAAAGCTTTTAGACACGGATTTTTTTGGCTTATAGCTCAGGCAGATGCCGAACGATTAGTCAAGACGTGCAAAGGCTGGCAAAAGTACGCCAAGCAAGCTCATGTTTCGGCTGATCAGCTGCGAACAATACCTATAACATGGCCCTTTGCGGTCTGGGGGCTTGATATGGTAGGACCTTTTAAACGAGCTCCAAGTGGATTCACTCACCTCTTAGTGATGGTGGATAAATTCACAAAATGGATTGAGGCTAAACCCGTCACTAGTTGTGATGGAGCAACAGCCAAAAGATTTGTTGAGGATGTTATAATCCAGTATGGTTACCCGCATAGCATTATCACGGACAACGGGAGTAACTTTTCTATGGGAGAACTGGCTGAATTTTGCGACGAGCAAAATATCCGGCTTGACATTGCGTCAGTCGCACATCCACAGGCTAACGGACAAGTCGAAAGGGCAAATGGTTTAATCTTACAAGGCCTGAAACCAAGACTCGAAGCACCACTACGACGTGCTGCGGGGGCTTGGGCAGAGGAATTACCTTCTGTAATTTGGAGTTTACGAACAACTCCAAACAGGTCAACAGGATACACACCTTTCTTCTTGGTCTATGGCGCAGGAGCAGTTCTTCCTAGTGATTTGATTCATATTTCTCCTAGAGTGGTCGCGTATATCGAAGAGGATGCCGAGATTTCTCGACAAAATGATCTCGACCTAGTAGAAGAAGTTCGCGTCATTGCTGAAATGAGATCTACAGCCTATCAGCAGAAGTTACGCAAGTATCATAGCCAGAGAGTCCGAACTAGATCTTTCAATAAACGTGATTTGGTTATCCGGCTTGTGCAACAAAGAAAGCACAAACTTTCCCTAGTATGGGAAGGGCCCTTTTTAGTTAGTCGAGTATTGCACAATGGATCGTACTACTTAACTGACATGAGGCCAGTCAAAGAAAAATACCTGCTACTAAGAAGAGAAAGAGAGCTGGAGGCAGTACAAATCCGGATGAGTTAGACAGACCATGGAATATTGCTCAGCTATGTCCCTTTTATTCTTAGTTTATCCTTCTTTGTAATCATATATATGTACATGTTCTGTGAGAAATAAAAGTTTTGGTTGCCTCAAGTTTTTCTGAGAAGTTTTTACCATCTGAGAAGTTTTTACCATCATATATATTGCAGACGGTGCGTCGCTGTGGAAAAAATCCAATAATCAACCATCGAAAACAAAAATCCAATAATCAACCATCGAAAGTTGTGGCAATTACAAGAGTTATATATGAGAGTCTAGGTGCACCGGCCTAGCCCTATAACAAATCGATTAGGACTCTTAAACCTAACAAGAGTTGTATTCTAACATCCCCGCAGTGTCAACGGTAGGCTCGACAACGTTGAGACTAAAACGAATATCTTGAAACGGAGTAGTCGCCAGGCTTTTAGTAAAGATATCAGCGAACTGAGCTGAAGTAGGCACATGTAGAACATAAACTTGACCGAGAGCCACCTTCTCTCAAAAAAAAATGTCGATCTCTATATGCTTGGTACGACGGTGTTGAACCAGATTCCCTGACATGTAAACAGCTGAAATATTATCACAGTAAACAATAGTAACTTTCTCAATAGGACGATGCAGCTCCGATGGCAACTGGCGCAACCAAACCGTATCAGCAACCGCATGAGCCACAACGCGATACTCAGCTTTGACTGGAGAGCGAGAAACCGTAACCTGCCTTTTTGAAGGCCAAGAAACCAAATTGTTACCAAGAAAAACACAAAATCCGGATGTGGACCGTCGAGTATCGGGGCAACCAGTCCAGTCTGCATCAGAGTAAGCTGTCAACGAGGTAGGAGAGGATTTGTTTCTATGAAGACCTAAATCTAATGTGCCTTTGAGATACCGAAGAATATGTTTGACATGGTTGAAGTTAGGAATACGAGGATCATGCATGTAAAGGCAAGCTTGTTGGACAGAAAAAGAAATTTTAGGACGAGTAAGAGTAAGATATTGGAGGGCGCCGGTAAGACTACGATAAAGAGAAGGATCGGAAAAGAGATCACCATCGGCAGAAAGTTTTGAACCTGTATCAGCAGGAGTACGAGACGGTTGACAATCAAGCATATCGGCACGAGAAAGAAGATCTAGGGTGTACTGACGTTGAGATAAGAAAAGAACAGATGAGTCATGGATGATAGCAATACCTAAGAAGTGATGAAGTGGACCTAGATCGGTCATAGAAAATTCTTTGCGAAGAAGAGAGATAATATGATCTAAAAAGTGTCGTGAGGAAATAATATCATCAACATAGAGAAGTAGATAAGTGGTTTCGGTATTATGATGAAAGTTGAAGAGAGAAGTGTCAGAACGAGAAGGAGTAAAGACAATTGTTTGAGCATAAGTAGAAAAACATTGAAACCAAGCCCGTGGTGCTTGTTTTAGATCATAGAGAGATTTTTGAAGAAGAAAAACATGATTAGGATAAGAGGAATTTTTAAAGCCAAGAGGTTGTTGACAATAAACTGTTTCTTGAAGAGAGCCATGGATAAAAGAGTTTTTGACATCGAGTTGATGGATGGGCCAAGAAGAAGAAACGGCGATGCTAAGAATAGTACGAATAGTGCTAGGTTTGACAACTGGAGATAAAGTCTCATCATAATCGATGCCGTGTTGCTGAGAGTAACCACAACATACCCTTCGAGCTTTATAACGTGCAAGACTTCTATCGAAATTAAACTTGTGTCGAAAAACCCATTTGCCGGAAACTATATTAGTGTTTGATGGACGAGGAACTAATTTCCATGTATTATTTTGAATGAGAGCATCATATTGATCTTTCATGGCTGCGGCCCAATTAGGATCTAGGAGAGTTGATTTGTAAGATTTGGGAATAGAGGAAGAAGACAGAGATGCATTGAGATTTAGAAGATCTTTAGCAGGTAAATGAAAACCGGATTTGCCACGTGTGCGCATGGTATGATCATTAGTGGGAGCTGGGACGATAATAGCATGAGGAGGAGGGACGTATGATGATGTGGAAGACGTGCCCGACGGAGCGGAAGAAGCAGACGCGGGAGTCGGCGGTGGAGATGACGGCGGTAGGAAGTCTGCCACGACAGAGTTTTCGACGGTTTTGGCAGCCACGGTAGAGGTGGTGGCAGGAGAAGGTGCGATAGGATCGGCTGCCGCGGCAGAGAATTCGGGCGTTTTTGCTACCGTGGCAGGAGCGACGGTAGGAGGTGGCTGATGAAAGAAGGGAAAATTATTTGGATGAGGGGGACTAGTAGATAGTGCGGATGTTTTAGGATCGAGAGATTGACGCTCAGAGAAGTGAAAAATATTTTTAGCAAAAGTTACATGACGAGGCACATGGACGCGACTACTAACAAGATCTAGACAACGATAGCCTTTGTGTTTGTCGGAAAAACCTAGATGGACGCACGGGATAGAACATGGTGAAAGTTTGTTAGGAGAAGTAGAGTAGGAGTTAGGAAAACAAAGACAGCCGAAGACATGAACGTCAGAGTAGTTTGGGTGAGAAAGAAATAAAGATAAGTAGGGTGTGGTTTGAGGATTAACTTTAGATGGTCGAATGTTAAGTAGATATGTGGCCGTGTGGAGAGCTTCAGACCAAAAATTCAGAGGCATAGAAGATTGAAAAAGATGGGTGCGAGTGATGTTATTAAGAGTGCGAAGAGAACGCTCGGCCTTGCCGTTTTTATGGGAGGTATAGGGATAGGAAAAAGGCAGAAGAATTCCATATTGTCGAAAGAAATTTCGGTTTTTAAAGTTCTCAAATTCAAGATCATTATCGCATTGAATAAATCTTATAAGAAGGAAAAAGTGGACCAAGACATAGCGCTGAAAATTAAGAAAAATATTGTGAACATCGGATTTGTTGCGTAAAAGAAAGGTCCAAACATAGTGTGTAAAATCATCAAGAATAACAAGATAATACTTAAAACCAGAAACACTTTCTATTGGTGATATCCATAGATCACAATGAAGTAACTCAAAAGGAAAAGTACTAGAGGATTGAGAGGAGTTAAAGGGAGAGACAAACATGTTTGCGTAATTGACACGACTGACAAATAGAAGAATTATGAGAATCTCTATTACAAGGTATTGAAAATTCACTAAGAAGAGTAGATAACAAATTATTATGGGGATGGCCGAGACATTGGTGCCACATATCAACAGAGGCCACCATAGACGATGGAGGGGCAACGGCGGGAACACAATGGAGGGAATAAAAATCACCGGAGCTTTTGAACCGAGCGATATCGGACTTTGTCCGATAATCCTTCACAGACAAACCAAAAGGGCCAAATTCGATAGAAACATGATTGTTATTGGTGAATTGGCGAACATAAATCAAATTTTTAATTAGTGCAGGAGCTATAAGAACATCACGAAGAAGCAAAGGTTTGATTGGGGATTGGATTTGGGCTTGTCCGACACAATAAATAGGAATAGATGATCCGTCACCAAGAGTAATAGATGTAAAAGGCGACGGTGTGCAAGAAGCTAGTAAATTACTTGATGCAGACATATGACTAGAAGCAGCAGAATCGAAAATCCAATCCATACGTGAGTTTCCTTGTGCAGCAAAGTTGTTCATCGCTTGTAGAAAAGCAGCTTGGTCCCAGCTCGAAGTCGAAGTAGAGGCCGGTGTATACATGGGAGCTGGCGAGTGTGGCGACGTCAGCAGTAGGGCTGGCATCGGCATATAGATAGAGCCACCATCATTGTACTGCGACATATCATACTGCAGCATGTAGGGTGAGGTTGTAGCGCCATATGAAGCATAAGGAGCAGCGTTGTAGATTGTTGGCGCGTAGGCGGGGACGGTGTGGTACGTGGTTGTTGGGTGTTGCGGCGTGAGGACGGGAGCGCCGGTGTGAGGGCAGGCACTAGGCTACCAGCCACAAGTGTAGGCAGGCGGGGCACAATAGGGCATCGGGGCAAACAAGGGCATAAGGCACGCCTGGACTAGCATGGTCCATGGAGTAGGAGAAGGACGCCAGCCCAGGGCGGCGGTGCTGCGGTCGGTGGTGCAGACGATGGAGCCGGAGCCGAGGGCGGAGGAGGAGCAGGCGTCGTACGAAACTGCGGCGGTTTAGGGTTTCGAACCCTATAGTTGGGACTTGGAGACCAGCCCGATGGTTGAGGAGGAGCCATTGGAGGAGGTGGCAGTGGCGGTGGTGCAGGCAGTCGAGGAGCAGCAGTGAAGACCTGAAGATGGGAGTCCTTGTTGGTTTGGGCACGATCAGCCCTTTGCAGCATCAAGCGAACCTCGGCGAAGGAGGGGCACAGACGTATCATAGGGATGAAGGAGGCCTGTTTCTCGAACCGCTTGCTGAGGCCGACAAGGAGGACATTGATGAGCTGCCGATCATCGATCGAATGACCGAGTTTGCGGAGTTCATCCACAATCATCTTAAGGCATTGACAGTAGACACCGACGGATGCATCACCTTGCACCGTGTTCCAAAGCTCGGTGTGGAGATTGTTGGCGCGAGCGTCGATGTTGTCCTGGAAGAGCTGACGAAGGGCTGCTCATAGATCGGGGGCGGAGGCACCATCACGGTGTACAATATTGAAGATTTCTATGGAGACTTGCATGTAGATCCACTGAATAATGGCTAGATCATCCTTGACCCATTGCGGATCGTGAGGTTGAGGGTGAGCGTCATTGGTGACGTGAGAGCGGAGGTTGCATCACCCGAGTGGACGTCGAAGAGGTGACACCAATGGTAGTAGTTGTGTGCAGCGAGGTCTAGGTTTACAGGTATGTAGGGGCTAATATCGGATATGGTGTCGTTGATGGAGATTGAAGGGGCTATTGGTGGAGGTAGAGCTAAAGTAGAGGTAGAGGTGGAGGGGGTCGTGGCCGCGGCGACCTTGGCAGCGACGATGGCAGCGCGCCGCTCGAAGTATTCGGGTGGCAGCGGCGGCAGGGTTGGCGGGTGAGCCATACCCTAGGATCGTAAGTTTGATACCATGTAGAATTGTATACAATAATAATCGATGATAATATTGTGGCAATTAAAAGAGATATATATGGGGGTCTAGGTGCACCGGCCTAGCCCTATAACAAACCGACTAGGACTCTTAAACCTAACAAGAGTTGTATTCTAACACTCTTGTTTGTTATAGCTACTAATGTGTGCATACTAAGCTTATGGATATAGTTTTTGATTTATGTGTCATATTTTGATTCATAAATCAAAATAGGCCATTTCAACTCTATCTATATGGCCACTGGCCGGTTTACCTTATAAACTAGATCAATTCTATTATATCTATGTAGATTGTAGGAATACATAAATCAGAACGCAACCCAGATCGTGGTCATGGTACCACCAATCAAATGACACGACCATCTCGTGCCGCTAGCGAGGAACATCATTCGTCGTCGGAACTAGTCTACCAAGAAGATGGAGAGCAGATCAAGGAAAACAAGTTATTGTGGCGAACACGTCTGAGTAGGAGGGAAAGCAATAGAAAATAGTACTTACAAGTTTAGGGAAAAGGGGGATTTAGAAAAATGGAACAAGCAGAAAACCTAATTGATTTCTTTTGTTTGGACAAGATTTCTATTGTTGCACGAGTTTTTTAGATTCTTTTGATTTTTATTATGTTTATAAGACGAAGAACACTACTATTGAACTACTGTTTTTCCAAATATTAGTCCATGTCAAGGGCTACAATGTTCAGATGGGCCTTTTCCTTATCACGTTGGCTTATTCACTAGCGAATGAGTCTTAATGTATAGACTTCTGGTGAGGTAGGGCTCGACATGAGCTAACGTGGTCAAATGAGTACTCAATGTATAGACCGTTGGTGAGTAGGGATCGACATGGGAAAATGTGTTGCTCTCGAGGGCAGGCTTGATGTTGACCATGGATATGTCACTCTCGAGGATTTGGTTAACATGGGCAAATATAGATCAAAGGTGGAGATGCTATCTTCCATGATCGTGCATGAAGAGGTAGAGAGTGAACCAACCATGGGGAAATGAAGTAGCGAGAGAGCGTATATATATAGAACTGAGAGAGATCATATTGAGAGTTGTAATCATGAGTAAAGGAGCAAACAAAAAGAATGGGTTGGATGCACGAGATAACTAAGGAGTGACACACACAACGTCGAACATGGTCTACCGACATGGGATTGAGTGGCTCTGCAATGAGGAGGGTCTTGAGCCAGCGGCTGGTGGCTCTGGTGGGAAGGCACTATGGAGGTGGCACAATTGTGTGAGCAAAGTTGTGGCAAAGCTGAGTGTATAATTGGGGGAAAGAGTGTGAAGGATGTTGTAGTGACAACCTCTTTCCATGGACATTTTTCCGGTGGAATGACTTGTATGCAAGCATCAAGACTAAGCCAATCAAAGAAGAAGAGGGGGTAATAAGATGATGGTTTAATATACTCCGTTGCGAAGCACATGTATTCAACTAGTGTTTTATTAATTCCATAAGTGTGGTTTAATTGTTATGAATGTCTTGCAATTAAAAAGATAATAAGAGAGGGGGTTACCAACTTGATGAAGGAGGTTACCACCATGAAGAGAGGGAGGTGGCACCTCTAGGGGCTGCCGCTCCTCTACTATAAAAGGTGGCCTCCTCTTCTCTCCTGTTTTACACATGTGATCCTCCTTCTCCATTCCTTGTTGATCCACCATTGCCATTGCTTAGCGAAGCTCAGCCGCAAAATAGATCGAAAACTACACTTAGAGAAGTGGAGTAGGAGTTTCCAGTGGATCCCTTTGAAAGGGAAACATACGTCGCCTAGAGGAGGGGTGAATAGGCATTTGAAAATTATTACAGTTTAGACTCTAATAAATGCGAAATAAAACTTAACATTTAATTTATCAAGCCAAAACCTATATCCACTAGGTTCACTAAGTGCACCAACAACCTGTGCTAAGCAAGACAAGCAACAAGATGATAGCAAGATATAATACTTCAAGCACGATGGTTATCACAATGTAAATTGCATAAGTAAATGGCTCAGTTGAGAGATAACCGATGGATGCGGAGACGATGATTTGCTTCCCGAAGTTCACTTTCAAAGAAGCTACGTATCTGTTGGAGAGGTGCGGTGGCGCAATGTACTTCGAACGCCACAAATGTCTCACCTCGAGGTGTGGTGGCTCGATGCTCACCCAATGCCACACAAGGACTCAACCCAAGATGCAAAGACACGCAACTCACCGACGCCACGAAAGGCTCACCCTATTCTCCCATGAGCTCGCCACAAAGGCCTACTCATGTTCCACTATGGGACACTTGAGGGAGGTCACCGAACCCGTACAAGCCATGGGGCAATCTCCACAACTCAATCGGAGGGCCCCCAAGAAACGCCACAAAGGCTCCACAATGCCACAATAGGCCAACAAGCTTGGGGAGTCTCCACAACTCAATTGGAGGCCCCAAGAACACACCACAACTCCACACAACCGTCTAGGGTTCCAAGAACCCAAGAGAAACAAGCCCAAGAGTTTGAACTCGCTGAGTCTCCGAGGAGAACTTAAACCTACACACCAAATGCAAGAGGCAAGTCCTTCTATCTCAAATTCCACCAAAGCTACAAAATCTATTGGGGGAATAAGAGGAAGAACACAAGAGGAGAACACAAAACTCTCCAAGATCTAGATCCCAAGGATTCCTTCACAAAGAAGGGATTTGGTTTAGTGGGGGTTGTAGATCTAGATATCCTCTCCCAAATCCCTCAAAAAGATGCAAGAATCATAGGAGGGGGAAGGGGAGAGGGTAAGCTCTTCAAGATCAACAATGGAGGAGAGAGAGAGAGAAGGGTAAAACCAAGAAAAGCAAGTGACCTCACGAAGGGGAAGGGGAGATCCTTTTAAAGGGCTCCCCGATGGGCCTATTACTCATAGAAATGCACACGGCCGGTAGTACCGGTGGGTGGCCAGTACTACCGGTGGCACCCAGCCAACGGTCACAACAGCGGTGCGAAAATAGAAACAAATCTGGCGGAACTACCATCGAAAGTTCCGGTCAAAGTTCCGACAAATAGCGCACTCCAACAGAGAGGAAACTGAACCGACATTGGGGTTACCGGAAGTTGGGCCGGAATTTACACTGGTACTACCGGCGGCAAAAATGCCCAGCGGTACTACCGGTGGCCTGCCGGAACTACCGGTCACAAAAACTTTAGAAACCAGAAACGCAATAACTTTCACATCCAAACTCCAAACGAGATGAAACCAATTTTGTTGGAAAGATAACGACGTGTAGAATCCAACAAAAATACCATGCATATATATGTAAGATATCTCCCACTGTGTGTATTCGAAAAACCCGCAAGATCAAAAACGCAGAAAGATATGCAAGGGAAATCCGTTTTGATAAACTAGAGCTTGTCATGTGATAACCACAAGCTCTAGATCCTCACATGGACAAGATGTAGGAAATATTCCCTCGAGACAAATAATAATAAGGATTATTATCATATTTTATAAAGTTTATGATTATGTTTTATATCATGCTATAACTGTATTGAGAGGAAATATCAATACACGTGTGATATATAAACAACCAGGAGTTCCCAGTGAAACTCTAGTCACTGGTTCATTGGTCAACAGATGATCAAGTTTCCTGATCATGTGGCATTTATGCCAGTTGGAAATGGAGTCAACTCATTCTGAGAATTAGATGATGAACCAATACCCAACCTAAACAGAGTGACCCGATCATGTCATGAAGTTCAAGTTACGATGATTAGAAATGGATCCTCGTAGACTATTCCTTAGACCGTGATGCTATATCAATCACTGTCTCCTGAGAATGCTTAGATAGCATCAAACCTCACTTGGTAATACACTGACAATAAAGGTGTGTTCAGGTATTCAGAGGAACCGTAGAGGAAATATGTGCCAAGAGCGGGATTTGTCTGTCCACGTGACAGAAAGATACTCAAGGGCCCACTCGGAGAAGTTATATCCAATAGATGCGCAACGTGTGATTTGATCACAGGGATATCACTTGTCGAACGAGTCAAGTAGCATTGTTCGGTAACGAGATGGAACAGGACATGGTGATGTCATTGATCAGATCTCGGGAAATGCGAGTATCGAGAGATAAAGGGAATAAGACACGACTGTCCTGGTTCAAACGACGAAAGATCTTCGTGGAATGCACAGGGGTCACATGGACATCCAGGTCCCTCTGTCGATCATTGGTCCGGGAGTGTCCCGACCATGTCTGGAGTGTTACCGAACCGTGGGGTATCACACTTAAGGGCTTGATGATTCTTAGAGAGTGTTTCTAGGATCGGTAGAATCACCGAAGAAGAGTAGAGAGAAAACTGGAAGGGTTTCGGTAAGTCCGAAGGATGTCCGGAGTGGAGGTGGAAGGTGTTCCATAGCCACGGAGATTGAATAATATGTGAATGAATGTTAAATATTGTTTTAATCATTTATTCATAATTATTTAATAAAATAGAAAATCAATTTAAAGGTCAAAAGGCTTAATGGGCCAATTCTAGAGGGAAGAGAGCCCATTAGGGAAAGGAAAGAGGGGACAAGGGGCAAGGGGGAGGCTGGCTAGGCCAAGCCCACCCCCCACCCCCCCCCCCCCCCCCCCCCCCCCCCCCCCCCCGCGCGCGTGGGGACCAATAGGGTTGGCCGGCGGTGCCCCCCTCTCCCTCTCCTTTAGTCCCACCTCGGGAATTTGAGGGAGGTAGTACCTCCCCTCCCCCTATATATAGTGGGGGTATTTGGCTAGATAAATACACACACTATTCAATAAAATGTTTCCTCTCTTTTGGGGAGACCTCCAATTGATATTCTCTCTCTCTCTCTCTCGTGACTGTGGTCCCATGTTCGGACTACGCGATCGATAGACATCTTCACTGCGGAGCGCCGTCGCGCTGCGGGATTCGGATCCATGAGCTCTACTTCCGCAACTGCTATTGGATCGAGGAATCGGGAGTCATTGTCAGGCACCGAATGTATCTAACTCCCTGTGAGGTGTCACACTTGAGGCACTCAAGTCGTTGGAGCCACTAGAGTGCAAGGACTTCATCATGACCTTGAGGTCGGCTTCGGCTCGTCTACATGAACCATGTTCTCCTAAGCATTGACAACGCTCTTCGGTCTTCAAGGGTAAGTTTGCGAAAGCCCCTCCCGTTACTACATTACTAGTAGATAGGTCCTAGCAACATCAGGGGTTCAGGGGCGTAGGGTAAAATTTTATTGTTTTCATATGCGGAACCCCTATAGTGGTATCAGAGCTAGATCTATGCGTAGTAATGCTAGTACGGGTAGAACACATGAGATGTAGCGTGTGGGCGTTGATCTTTTAGTTTTTACCCTCCCACGTGTACTTGTGTATACCGCAGTAATGCTTTATGAAGCGGCCCCCAATCGATGTTACGCATTCATTCGCGAGACTGGTCCATGCTTGACATATGGCTTGTACTGTATAAAGTGGCTTAGGGGGTGTCTGTCTCTCTCGCATTAGTTGGTATGCCCTTTGCAATAGAGGGCCCTGAAAGGGGTATAGTATAGACAACTACTTGATCAGCATTGTGGTGAAAGTTTTTAGGAAAGAACGGTTCTTGTGCGAAAGCCCATTCAACCACGTAAAATATGCAAAGATAAAGTAGAAGCGTCTAACATTGTTTTGCGGGGGCGTTGCTTTGTGATATGGTTATGGCAAAGGTAAAGTGATTACCTTATGTTACATAGTAGTAGATAGTCACGGAGGTGACGGACTACCACGCCGGAAAGACACTGGTACCCTAGTGTCTATGGCGCCGGAACCCTGGCGCCAGAATCCGGTGATGACGGATGGAGATCACAACGTGAAGGACCATATCACATCACATTTACATTCAATGTTATTGTTTGTATATCTTATTGTGTGCTAGTATTAGATACTCGACGGTAGCCTAATAAGATGATCCCTGTTAAAATTACCAATGATTGTGTTCCCCCTTAGTGTGCACCACCAAGAAAGTTCTTCGGTATGAGACAGGCCGTGATGAGCGGGTGTCAGACATATCTACGTTCGCATACAGTGGGTGTAAGCCATGTTGCACAACGAATACACTAAGGTTGAGTTGGCGAGCCTAGCACATTATAGAGACGTGGCCTCGGAACGCGGATGGTCGAAAGATCGAGCACGAGTCACATGAATGATGTGACAGATGTTTAGAGTCCACCCTAGAACCCACATTGATGGCCGTGATGATCGGGGGAGATGTGGGGAAAAGGGGTCGTGTTATCACTAGAACCCTTCAGGGGATAGGTGTTTCCGAGTGGAGTTATTATTAACTCATTTAATTATAAACTTAGTCTAAATTCCTTTTTGCAATTATAAATGTAGAGATGGCTCACTGCGAAGCTTACTTTGTCATTGAGGAATGGGTAGTTGGTGAGAAACTTAGACTTGATGGATCCAACTTCCCTAGTTGGCTTGTGCGCCTGAATGATCTCCTTACTAGGAATCATGTGGTAGACTACATACACCGCACGATGGATTTGACTGAGCCAGTCCACTATGAGACCCCACAAGAGCTGGCATACCGCTACTATCCTCAAGAGATGTCCACCTACATTCAGATAATAATGCGTTACGGGATGGTGGATGAACTCCATCCACTCATGGGTGATCTTGATCCATATTCGATGGTGGATCAGCTGAGAGCAGAGTTCATAAGCCATGTGCGCATGTGGAAGAATGAGCTTCTTGGAGATTTCCTTTCCATACAGATGGACGAGCACACATGTCGGAATTGGTCACTTAGAGCGCATGCTTGAGGCACACATGAGACTGGTTCACTTCATGGACTACTGGATGGATGATCCGTTTGCGATAGGCGTGCTACTTCGATCATTGCCTCCCAGCTACAAAGGACATATCCGGAGTAGCATCATGAGTGGTGATACGGAAACATTGGATTTCCAAGAGTTCATATTATGTTTTAGGAACGTAAAGGTTGAACCAATCACCGGTGAGGTCATTGATGACAAAGGCATATATTTGATATACAATTTTATAAATGTTATAATCTTGTAAACACATTTGGAGTGTTAAGTATATTTGATACGTGTTCGATTTTGCTGAAAACATGTCCTTCTGCATAGAGGTGCTTGCTGGAGAGAAGGTGACGTTGCGTGTTGATGGCGAGCATGATGATGATGGCCAACGACACTCTCCCTCAACATTTATCATTTAGTTTATGGTTTTGGATGATTATTGTAATCAAAAGATTGTGAACCTCTTTATCGTGTCTCACACTTTGTGAGACAGTTATTCATATGAGCGTGTAACAAACAGTTGTTCCACTTTTATGAATGATCTCTATTCGTGTTCATATCTTGTTTGATTATATGCGAATTATCCTTGTTGTTTGAAACTAATTGATAATACATGAACATTTGTAAAATATTGAAATGCCTTAAGATACCCAACTTAATGATATGTTCATTAATGAATGAAACCATTATTTAAATTCAAATTTATTGATAATATGTGAAAGACATTCGATTTCTTGTCACATATGAATCATGCCTAAGTTCGTCAAAATAACTTGAACACCATGTATTACACAAATACAAAGTGTTTGATGAATTGTTGAAAGTAAATACATATTCGATGTATTGTGTTTTAACAAAATGGTAATTATCATTATATGATTGTTTAAATGTGTAAAGTAGTTTACCAAAGGAAACATGAAGATGAAACTATTTGATATGATCAAAGTATTTCATCAAACATAGGGTACTAAAAGATAAAGGAGAATCTAATTACTGCGATTTGATCAATAGTAATGAAAGTCAACTTTATAACAATGACATAAAAGGAAATTGTGAAATACAATGCGTTTGAAATGTCAAAATGCAAAACATCACAATGTGACATTAGATATCAAAGTGGGTGAATAGATGGCGCCAAATAAATCGTTGTAGTGTATATGTAGAGACCATTAGTTATAAATAGTTAGCACTCAATTAGAATACATAGTGAACCGTGAGAATTCATGAAAGCGGCTCCATATTTGGTATGGATCGTCGTGAAAGTTTTGGGGTTATTCGATATAACCAAAACAATAGAGAATGAGTCCTTATAGAGTATTCATTGGGAAACTTTGAATATGAAATCCATAGCTGAAACCAAAAGGAAAGCAAAACTTGTATTGCTTGGTTTTTTTGGTGCATTCTTGAGAAAGTTCACTTTTAGTGATATTTCTCGATTGTGGAGTAAATGGAAGATAGTGAAAAACATGATGAGGATTCAAAACCCTACATCAGAGTATTAAGAAGCGCAACGGTAAGTGTTTCTGAACGATTCTCTTCACAAAGGAAAGAATCAAAGATAATGATCATTGTGTCTTCCCCACTAGTGTTTTCACTACATAAAGTAGGATTCAAAATGTATCCCATATCTTGTATGGAGACATTTGTGAATCATTTGTCATTATTACCAGAATATGACATACCTACGAACTACTAAGGAAATAATGGTAAGCTAAAGATATGAGAAATCCCAAAGCAAAATTCCCTTGAGATTAGAAAGCAATTCATTGCTGAATCTTATAAAAGTACAGGAGTTACTTGAATTTTCCCAAATGACTGCAAAGCCATAGTGGAAAAGGGGTGAATGACAAAAGCACAATTTGTCAAGTATTGGACGAATTCAAATGAATTTGATTCAAGTGTGCTGAAAGTCTAGTGGATTTAAAACTGGTAAAGTACTAGTATCTCATAAGTAAATCTCAGTTTGATATTTGATCAAAGGATTTTGAAGTTGTTCAAAATAGTGAGTCGATATGAAATTTGCATGAAATTGAGTGGGAGCTATGAAAGTCTTCCTAAAACAATATGTGAATGACATATTTTTGAGTGGGAGCAATACAAGTCTCAAATTCAAATATGTAGGAACATAGTTTGAGTAAGAGTAGTGACTCATACCCAAATATGTCGGGAACATATTTTGAGTGGGAGCTTATAGGAGTGATTCTTAAGTGTGTATTCGGCACATTAAGAATAAAATCACAAGTACCGATAAATAATGATTTATAAGGGCTAGAAGTTGATAATTAGAATATTATGATATTATGTAGTATTCCTTAAAGGATTCTGAAAAGGGTTTCAAAATAGAAGTTAATTAAGGAACCAGTCCTTAATAACTCGAGTTAGGAATAGTATTAAGTTTAACATCAATGTTTGAAAGAAAGAAATGGATGATCATCATCCACTATGTTGAGACATAGGTTCTATCTTAGACAACCATGATGATAACTTAAGATAATATATGATCCAATAAAGAACATTTAAAAGCGATTAAGTTTGAATCATGGAACGTTGAGCTAAGTTTGTCTAGAGTGTCTGATAGAGAATTGTAGACATGTTTTCCAAATCCATAAAGGATGGCATATCTTAAAGCATAAAGAGTTATGTTATAAGGGAATATGTTGGAAACTCCTGAGAATACTGACTAAAGTCAAGTAGGAAGCGAGGTGAATAAAACATCGAAAGTTGCACATAGTGCACTCGTGTTTCGATGAATACATTTATAATAATAGATAAGGGTATCATCTAAAGTGTTGTATAATGTTATGGCGAGGCTAGTTCACTTTTAACGTAGAATGATGTGTCCCAAGGAACAGTGCCCATGAGAAAGCCCTCGAGGTTGATCTAAAGTCACTATAGGTTCCTGGAATCTGGCCTCGTTCCCATAGCAACGATGCATACACAAAGATGTTATCATGTGATGATAAAGTATTAATGTCAATCAAGGTGACATTAGTAAGTTTCAAAGGATTTGGGAATGTAAAGTATAGGCCCAAGACTCAACCTCTTCCATGAGCAAGCTTGTTCAGGGTATCGGATATATGGTGCCAATGATTAAGAACAAATGCAGCTAGTTTATTTGTACTCTAGTGCAAGTGGGAGACTGTTGGAAATATGCCCTAGAGACAAATAATAATAAGGATTATTATCATATTTCATAAAGTTTATGATTAAGTTTTATATCATGCTATAGCTGTATTGAGAGGAAACATCAATACATGTGTGATATATAAACAACCAGGGGTTCCCAGTGAAACTCTAGTCACTGGTTCATTGGTCAAAAGATGATCAAGTTTCCTAATCATGTGGCATTTATGCCAGTTGGAAATGGAGTCAACTCATTCTGAGAATAAGATGATGAACCAATACCCAACCTAAACATCGTGACCCGAACATGTCACAAAGTTCAAGTTACGATGATTAGAAATGGATCCTCGTAGACTATTCCTTAGACCGTGAGGCTATATCATTCACTGTCTCTCGAGAATGCTTAGATAGCATCAAACATCACTTGGTAATACAGTGACAATAAATGTGTGTTCAGGTATTCGGAGGAACCGTAGAGTCAATATATGCCAAGGGCGGGATTTTTCCATCCACTTGACGGAAAGATACTCTAGGGCCCACTCGGAGAAGTTATATCCAATAGCTGCGCAACATGTGATTTGATCACAGGGATATCACTTGTCGAACGAGTCAAGTAGCATTGTTCGGTAACAAGATCGAACATGACATGGTGATGTCATTTATCAGATCTCGGGCAATGTGAGTATCGAGAGACAAAGGGAATAAGACAAAACTGTCCCAGGTCAAACGACGAAAGATCTTCGTGGAATGCACATGGGTGACATGGCTATCCAGGTCCCTCTGTCGATCATTGGTCCGGGAGTGTCCCGGCCATGTCTGGAGTGTTCCTGACGGAGGATGTCTGGAGTGGAGGTGGAAGGTGTTCCATAGATACAGAGATTGAATAATATGTGAATGAATGTTAAATATTGATTTAATCATTTATTCATAATTATTTAGTAAAAGAGAAAATAAATTTAAAGGTCAAAAGGCTTAATGGGCCAATTCCGGAAGGAAGAGGGACCATTAGGGAAAGGCAAGAGGGAGAAGGGGCAAGGGGTGGCCGGATGGGCCAAGCCCCCCCCCCCCCCCACGCGCATGGGGCCCACTAGGGCTGGCCGGCGGTGCCCTCCTCTCCCTCTCCTTTAGTCCCACCCCGGGACTTTGAGGGAGGTGGTACCTCCCCTCCCCTATATATAGTGGGGGTATTTGGTCAGATAAATACACACAATATTCAATAAAAGGTTTCCTCTCTTTTGGGGAGACCTCCAATTGATATTCTCTCTCTCTCTTTCTCTCGTGACCGTGGTCCCAAGTTCGGAGTGCACGATCGAGAGACATCTTCACCGTGGAGCGCGGTCGTGCTGCGGGATTCGGATCCAGGAGCTCTACTTCCGCAACTGCCGCTGGATCGGGGAAGCGGGATTCATCGTCAGGAACCAGATGTGTGTAACTCCCCGCGAGGTGTCACACTTGAGGCACTCAAGTCGTTGGAGCCATAGGAGCGCAAGGACTTCATCACGACCTTGAGGTCAGCTTCGGCTCGTCTACATCAACCACATTGTCCTGAGCGTTGACAACGCTTTTCGGTCTTCAAGGGTAAGTACGCGAAAAGCCCCTCTTGTTACTGTATTACTAATAGATAGGTCCTGGCAACATCAGGGGTTCAGGGGCGTAGGGTAATATTTTATTGTTTTCATATGCGGAACCCCTACACAAGAACCAAACAACAACCAAGAAAGATGATGGTATGAATGCAAAGGTTTGAGCTCTCTCCAAATGATACAATCGAGGTACACACTGAAGAGCCCCTATTGAAGTACGACTATCTATCCTAAACCTAGTCTCCCAACACTACAGGAGATCGGTAAAATAGAAACCCTATCAAGATTATACCGTTTCCTTTATGTAGGTGATCTTATCACCTTCCAGATGGAACACCTTTCTTGATTTCTCTTGCTCGCTCTTGCTTGATGAAGACTTTCGAATGGCTCCCCCATTCTCCATGGGGAAACCTCTTCTTTGACCTTGTCTTCATCACTCCATGATCGCCGAGGATGGCAAGCTTCACACATGAGATCTTCTAGAAATGGTGCACCTTGAACTTTCCCTTCATTTCTTGATGATGTCTTGAAGATAGCCATGATGCACTCCATCTTCTTCTTCAAGACACTCTTGATCTTATTCTTTTTCTACTTCATTCCAATAGGCACAAAACCCATGGACATTGCATCTTCTTTTTCATCCTTGAAACCAACACATGGTCCAAGCGATGCCAATGGACAAACCTACAAGTGAAACTCACTTTGAAAATTAGTCCATACAGATTGTCATTAATTACCAAAACCACACATGGGGGCACACATGCCCTTTCACCCTTCTTCCACTGCCCCGCTGGACCGAGGCCATGGGGGATGTCAACGAGCTGCACGTATGACCGAGTACGGAGGTGCCGCAAGTTGTGGCACCATGACTAACCAATCTTGAGATTGTTGCATGTACACCTTCATCAAAAATGTTTGTGCGAGAACGTAATCCCGCTTAGGTCTTCAAGGGTGAGTTACTCATTGCTACCATCTCGTAGATGATCTTGGCTAGGTAGTGGTTCGCGTGTAGGATTTTTTCCATGCTATGAACCCAATCAGTGGTATCAGAGCGTGTCTATGCATAGATGTTATGCATGAGTAGAACACATGGAGATGTGGGTGTTGATGATCATGTTATTGCTCTCTTCATTTATTTTGGATCATAGTGGCATAGTGGGATGGAGAGGGCTGAGACTAACCTTACATGTCCTCGCACATGAGACTTGTCCCACGCTTGACATGCAACTTGTTTTACATAAGTGGCTCAGTGGGTGCTTGTCTCTCCCAATATAGTTATGATCTAATCTACAAAGGATTGTCAATAATATTTTTATCACCATTGTGGTTACATGTTCGTAGGTAAGAATGATTCTTCCCTAGAAAGCCCTAAACCACGTGAAATATGCAAGACAAATTAGAAGTGTCTAACTTGTTCTTGCAGGGCATGCGATGTGATATGGTCATTGATACAAAAACTGTTGGATGCAATGAGATTTATTTTAAGTTAAACAACCGTCAGGAGCCATATGGTTACCTTTTATTTTTATGGCCTGTGTGCCGGAAATGGAAATCCATGTAATTTAGATTAGTGGAGAACAACCATGATGGTGGCGTCATGGACCTTGGTGCCACGCTGGTGGAATGATGGAGATCATGCCATGATGCACAAGATGGAGATCGAATGCGTGAAGGACCATGTCATATCACATTATACTTGCATGTGATGTTTATCCTTTGATGCATCTTATATTGCTTTGATTTGATCACCTTGATAATATTTGATCGCCACAGTAGCATTATAAGATGATCCCTTCCACTGAATATCAAGATAATAATATGTTCTTCCTTAGTATGCATCACTAAGAAAGTTCGTCATTTCGAAGCACCACGTGATGATCGGGTGTGATAGAATCTATGTTCGCATACAACGGGTGTAAGACAAATTTACACACGCGAATACTAATGTTATACTTGGCAAGTCTAGCATGTACAGACATGGCATCAGAACATGAACCAAAAGGTAAAGCACGAGCCATATGAATGATATGATGTCCATGTGATGCTAGCCATTGCAGCTGCACCGTCTCACGTGATGATCAGACGTGGTGTAGTGAATTTGATTCGTGTAATCACAAAAAATGACTCGAGGGATGTTGTTTTTGAGTGGGATTTCACGTAGTAATATGATTAATTTGAACTCAATTTATCATAAACTAAATCAAAGTGAATTTGTGTAGTTCGTTGTAGTCACTGGCATTTGTTTACTACCTTATGCTTAGGTGTAATTGAGATAATATAACTATAGAATTCTTAAATTTTACTTTACGAACTAGTATACTATTGTTTTATGAGGGTTAATCTAAAGTTTAAAGTACCATTGCAAAATTTAAGCAAAACCTCACTTACTCTGTTAAATTCAGTAAGTAGTATTGAATCAAGAGTAACAAATTCTAGTGTTAGTATTTAAGTATCATGCTTGCCTCCATGATTCTTGATATTGAATATTTTTAATATCAACGTTATCTAGGAGACGAAAATTATTTCAGAAACCATCATCTGTAGAAGAATTTGTGATATCTAAAACAATGCTTGGTTGCAGTATGATAGAGTATAGTTTATAAGATACATGTTCTCATATTGTATGAGAATTTGCAAAGGTTGGAGACACTAGGCGTCATGATCTCCCAAAAGGTTTTGGGAATTAACATTATATTAGAGATTCGTCCTTATGAGCTATAGTAGCTTGATCATGAAAGTTTTCATATTAAGGATGAATAGAAGATGTAGGTAAAATGTTTACTAAATTTGTAAGAATACCAAACATTTGAGGATGGTGATAGACATCAAAAGTGAAAGTCCAAGGATATTAGTGTTTGACTAACAAGATTTGGACTATGTGTCATGTGTATGCCTCCACTATTGATGTTGATTCTTTTAAAATGGAAAAGAAAATACTGAAAGAGAATCTTAGAAATATTTGGCAGAAAAGAAAAGACTACAAATGTCCAGCTTAGGTATATATACGATATACACGTTATGAGTGTATTCTTTACTTGTTAAACAAAGTGGTTCTTAGGTATTGGATATCGGATTGGTTGGTGTGAAGTGTCACACAGGACAACACAATTCATAAACTACAATGGCCTGAGTAACTAGCAAAAAAATATGGGATGATGTTCATCCGAAACAGATAAAGTGTTATTGTATTTCTCGTTGACATCAAACCTAGTCTTCAAGATTTGTTTTTTAATAATTGTTATTTTGTTCCGGTATTATCAGAATAATGGTTATTCAAATAATTACCATATTCCATAGAAAATGGATGAATAGTTGGATAAATCACATCCATAATACTAATGCTAAAAAGTTGCAAGACGAATGATTAGAATATCACTTATGAGTGACATCGCTGTTTAAATTATATTGAAAATAAAACATGAAGAAAATCCATGTTAATGGATTTTTGGAGTATTTGATTTTGTTCAAGTGACACTTGTGAGACTTTCCTGGAGATAATTAAAACTTCGTTCAAAGGCTAGAGAAGAATGAACGACTAACCTATTGGACATCAGGCATGTTGATGTATATAGTCCATTACGTATAGTCGTGAGCGATGAATTTCAACTTCATATACTTTCTCTGAAATTTGAGTAGATATATGTGTATATTTACTTAATGAGGACGCAATATGAAATATTTGAAAAATGTTCAAAGACTTTCAAGATGAAGTAGAAAATCATTGTAACAAGAAAATAATGAATTGATGATTAGATCATAAAGGAAGATATTTGAGTTACAGATGTTAGCAAACATGTAAGATTTGAGAAATCGTTCCATTGAATTGTGTTTCCCGAAAAACTATAGGAGTATGGAGTGTTCATGATATGTAATCAAATATTGTTTGACATGGTAATATCAAGGTGTCATTTATAAAACAACCATTTTATTTCAAAGATTAAGCTTTAGGGACCATCGCTTTTACACTGAAAAAAGCACCATCATGATCCGTTGAAATAACACCATATAAGCTATGGTTTGGGTTAAGACCCGAGTTGTCTTTTATTAAATTTTGGTATGCTAGACATAAGTAAAATACAACCAAAGTCGGATAAGCATGTCTTTGTAGGTTATCCCAAATAATTTGTTGGGTATTCCTTCATAACACCGAGGACAAAAGCGTTTGTCGCTTAGAATATAAAGTTTCTTGAGAAGGAATTTATCGCGAAAAGTTAAACGGGAGGGCAATAGAACTTTGATAAGGTTATTGAACCTTATCCATATGTACTAAGTTATGCAGCGCTGGAAACTATCCCGGAGGTAGCCACGATGCTCATGATTTCCGTGCCTCAAAAGTTGTGGTCACGGAGATATAAATACCTATTGAACCACGCAGGTCGGATAAACAATCAAATAGTAAGATTTGAGATCAAATCATCGTTGTTTGACAATGATGAACCAACTACATACAAAGAAGCGACGATGGCCCCTGACTCCGTCAAATGGCTAGAAGCCATAAAATCCATGATATTTCCATTCACGAGAAACCAAGTTTCTGAACTTGAAAGACCCTCCAGAAGGCGAGAAGCCTATTAGTCGTGTTTGGATCTATAAAGAAATAGACATGGATGTTTCACATCTATGAAATGGTCAACATATCATTAAAAAGGGTTTTGCGATTATGTTAAAGAAGTTGACTATGACAAGATTTGATCTTTCATAGCGATATTTAGTCTGGACGGATTAATGTAGCAACCACTACAGATGCCTATTTTGATATATAGTAGTCAAACAAACAAAACAAAGTACTTCTAATAGAATGGTTACTTAGAACATGTACATGACACGGCCTGAAGGGCAGGGACGGAGCCAGAAATTTGGGATAGGGGAAAGGGGAATCAAAAGTTCAAACTTCACAATATACGCTATGCTTCAAAATATGAATGATAAATATAAATATATTAATTGAAGTTGGCTCTACAATTATGAAGATCACCATCTCTGGGATTAGGATTGTTATATTATTAATTTGCTTGTGAATCGTTTGATTTGCGCTAACATCATGTCATAAGGACCAATTATTGTGCTTTTTCTTGATATATCTCGCTCTCTTTCTCTTCATATATTATAGAAGCAAAAGTGGATAACCGAATATTTACTAACAATCTTCATGTTTTACTTCCCAGGAGGCCCTGGTAGTTCCTACAATTCTACTTCTACAATTTTTCCCTAACAAAATCTAAACACTTATATAGTTCCTAAGGCAAAAACTAATATAACATTCAGAGACGAGTTGAATACCTACGATTGAAAATTTCAAGCAATAAGAATTAGTGGAGGATGTAAACTAACTTGAATTATTTGCCTCGTCGCACCTCTGGCTGGCCGTAATTGTTGCGCCCACATAGCTCAGCTCTGTGAATTGCTGCCCCATTGGTTATACGGTATTTGACTGACTTTTCAATTGGAAACTTCCCTAGATGACTCATGACTGCACATATGTGGCCAACAACGACGATGAATGGAAACAAAACCTTTGGCGGTTGCGTGCGTGCACACTCACTAGACCTGTGTTCCGAATGGGATATGCCACATTTGGGCCTTGTGCTAGTAGTGCTAATCTGTTTGCTGGTCTACGGAGATCGGATGGGCTTGAAGGGGCAACCTTTACCAGAGTTTATGACAGACAAGGGCGAAATTAGTCCAGAAAGGGAGAGATTAGTGTTTAACTAATCGCTATTGAGGTGTTATGGGATTGTCGGCTGGGGTCTCGCCCCCGCTCGTCCCCTAGCTTCGTGCCTACCGAAGGGTTTTGTTAAATCAAAGGAAGCTAAAAAGGCATGCAAACTTCAATAGTTCAGGTAAGCATCGCGTAGTTGGAATCTTCACCATGATGAAATTGTTAAAAGGTTGAGCCAAACTCCTACATGAGCAGGTGAACTCGCTCCTCTCCATGTGTGACTTTGACTCTCCTTTGAATGGCCCATTGTTTCATGCCAATACTTTATGCCTCCTCAGATATGATACTCAAGAAGGAACACCAAGAGCACACGAGAAGGAGACACTAGAAGAATCCGGCGCCAATTTTGGCGTTGCCGGGATCTGCACCGAAACAAACCGGCGGCCCGTGGGAAACACTCCCAGTACACCAAACCGGCTAAGGCCGGAACCGACTGGCGACCGCCGAAACATCTCAGCCCCTGATTTGGCCCTACCGAACTTGTCGCCAAAACCCGTCTATGCACAGATCTAGGTTTGATGCCCTGGAATATTACCTTTACCTAAAACCTTCTCCCTAAGAACTATAAATATCCCCTAAGGCTCTCCCTTTATTACTTAGACTTGGAGACTTGAATTAGAAGAAACCCTTGTGAATCTACCTAATTCTAGTCCGATGCTCCTTCACAAGGAGCACCAATTATCCCCCACCTCTTGAGATTTGCATCGTCCGTTCAATTTGTACAAGGCCTTGGAGTCGATGTACCTTCTCCAAGTTGTCAAGATCTCGTCAAGCCTCCCGCTCGCCGTGCCGATTAGAGAGAGTGTATGTCCTTACCTGCCACCGATCCTAGGGATTGTGTCAGACCGGTCGCCGCCGACGTGAGCTATGGATTGTATCGTGTTTTCGTATGTGTGTGTTCATCGAGTTCTTTGCGTGTGTGTTCGTGGATTTAATCCTCTACGTCACCCCACTCACCTTCATCTCAATTTCCATGGGGGATTCATGAAAGATCAGGAAACCCTGAGGGGTTAACCCTAACACCTTGGCGTCAATATTCGTGCACAAAGGATCTAACGGTTACAATGTTGCCAACATGTGAGCGAATGTGCACAATAATTTTGCCACGTCCCCCATTTTCCACTTAAGGTTTCGGATTTCACGCACAGGAAAATAGCTATGATTAATCAGTGCCATATGTGAGTTTTGAGGAAGTGTATGATGTAGCCTACGCCACCCTACTGACAGTGGTAGTGGATTAGTCACATTTGAAGATTCTAGTCTGGACGGATTCTATCTGACCATGGAGAAGAAGACTGAAGACTTGAAGATTCTCTGACTTACACACTGAAGACGGAGAAGATTGCAGGGTTCTTTGAGAAGAATTTAAGATATTTCTTGATGAATAGCCGACATCACCTAGACAAAGCATTCAAGACTAAATGGCAAGACGATGCAAGATCTCAAAGTCCTCTGAGGGATACTGTTGGGGATATGATAAATGGGTATCATCATTGCATGTCTCTAATCCGGCTAACCTGGGTGGCCCATAGCTGGTAGCAAGGCCTATGGCCTAATGGGCAGCCCAGTTAGATGGATCTAGAAGGGAGGCCCATGCCGGAAGAAGGAAGGCTACGGTATAGTCATCGACCAACCAGGAGCCCTAGAGTACAAGACACGAAGACTAGTTAGTACTAGTGTAGGACACTGTAACCTGTTTGGCAAGGATCTTTACCTGTAACCCTAGGATCTGGTGCCTTTATAAGCCAGACCTATGGGAGCCTTTATGGCACACGACACCTCAAATAGCGAACCGATCTCTGTAACTCAGTGTATTGCCATTATAGTGATTTATAGCAGGAGTAGGATTCCGCCACCGTCGTGGGATCTAGACCTGGGTAAGCTATGCTACCTCATACCCACCAACTCACCGCCTTCCCCACCTCTCTAAACATGCTCTATGAGAACCCCCTCCATGGCGTACCCATCGACAATACTATGACAACATCAATGTGTTGAGATGCTAACACGTGATACTAACTTGAAGCTTTAGAACATCAAGATCTCTCTCGCCGAGCAAGATAAAGAGGCTTCTCGCCTTCGTGAGGCTCTTAGAAACACGGAGCGTTCCCACGAGGTCTCCACCCGTGAAGTCGCTCAGCTTGTGGGCGAGATCACCTTGGCGAAGGAGGATGCCAAAACCACCATGAAGGCTCATGAGCGGGACGAGCTACAGGCGTGAGAGGTGATGGAGCAACAGGAGAAGGCCTTACACATTCTCGTGAATAGTGGGGCTTCTCTGCTTCCGGCTTTTGGGGCTAGGTGTCTCTATGCCCTGGATCTCCTTGCCGGTGGCAAGGTCGAAGCCTTCCTTGAGCTTTCTGATAGGATCATTACTCTGTTGGAGAAGGCATTGCGGGGCCTGATCTGCTTTGTCGAGGATGAGTGCTAGAAGATGCTAAGCACTATCGGGATGACTCTCTTCTCTAACCTTATTCTTCAGGCACCTGGGCTTGACCATGCCCAGATTCTAGGACCTACGGAGCCTCTACAAGGCACTACTCTGGAGGCCACTATTGAGCTCGAGGAAAGTCGTGGGGCTAGTGAAGGCACTCATCTTGGCGTTTCCTTGCCAAGTGAACAATGACCCCCAGCCTTCGGGCACCGCTCCTGCTGCGAGGAAGGATGGCATAGAAGACGATGGCACGGGCAACTCGGGGATCTCTATGCTGATGGTGAAGATGCCAACGCCTCCGCTGATGAGGCTTGTGTCATGGTATTGCCGATGAGTACACCATGGAGGGGTCCTCACTAAGTGTGTTTAGAGAGGTGGGGGAAGGCGGCGAGTTGGCGGGTACGAGGTAACACAGCTTACCCAGATTCAAGTCCCACAATAGTGGCGGAACTCTACTCCTACTATAAATCACTATAATGGCAATACGCCGAGTTACAAGGATCGGTTCGTTGTGCGAGGTGTTGTATGTTGTACGTTGGCTGTTCTGCCCTAAAGGCTCCCACAGGTCTGGCTTATAAAGGTACCAGAACCTAGGGTTACAGGGAAAGGACCTTGCCAGACAAGTTACAGAGTCCTACACTAATACTCCCTCCGTTCCTTAATATAAGGTGTATAGTTTTCTTTTAAAATTCCATAATATAAGGGGTATAGAGATTTTTGAGATTTTTCCCTCTTATTTAGAAGGCAATTAATCTGATCAGGAGAGAGATGATACCCAGATTTCGTATGTTTCCTCTGTATCAAGTTATCACCTAGGGTATTCACGCCCTAAAGCAACAAAATTTTCCCTCCTAGCCTATGCGCTAATATTCGTGCAAGAAAACTATACACCTTATATTAAGGAACGGAGGGAGTACTAACTAGTCTTTGGGTCTTGTACTCCAAGGCTCCGAGTATGCCGGTGAATCCCACATAGCCTTCCTATATCCGGCATGGGCCTCCCTTCTAGATCCGTCTAACTGGGCCACCCAGCAGACCATGGGCTGTGCTACCAACTGTGGGCCACCCGGGTTAGCCAGATTAGAGACATGTAATGGTGATACCCATTTAGCATATCCCCAACAGTAGTCCCCAGAGGACTTTTTGATCTTGCGCCATCTTGCCCTTAGGTCTTGAATGCTCCGTCTAGGTGATGCCGACAATTCGTCAACAACATCTTGAAGGTCTCCCAAAGAACCCTGTAGTCCCCTCCGTCTTTCATATGTAAGTTAGAGATTCTTCAAGTCTTCATTTCCAGAGTCGGATAACTTTCGTCTTCGATGGAATATTCAGATGTGACCACTCCACTGCAACGGTTAGAAGATGATGCAGGCTATAGCCTACGCTACCTCGAAACTTATAGAAGGCAGTGAATTAATCATTAGCTATTTTTACACGCGCAAAATCTGAAACGTTAAAGCAGAAAAGCGGGGGACATGGCAAAATTACCGCACACATTCTCACACACACTGTCAACACTATAACTGTTGGATCCTTCATGCACGAATCTTGATGCCTGGGTCTATATATTTTAACTGCGACTGGAATATTTTCTTTACCCGCATTCTCCCTGCATCTTATTCCTCCTCCTTCCGCGCGACTATTTGAGCTCTTCAACAGAAAACCCTAACCAGAGCCTTCTCTCCTCCCCATCTTCCTCCACCTATGCAATGGCCTCCAGCAACAGTGCTCCCTCAATGGCGGCGGCCCCCGAGGCTTCAATGGAGCTATCCCATGGAGTAATCGTCCCACCGGAGGGGGTTATCATTCCCGTCTTCGCTATGGTGGAATCCACTTGCAGCAACCAAAAACGGGCGGCACCAGATACTGCAGAAGAAGATGCCGATTCCCGCAAGGGAGTGTGGACGGGTTCTGAACTCTCCGCTGAAGACCTGCAAGAACTCATTGCTGAGGGGTATCTCCCTGCGACGGAGGGCTTGGCCTGGCAGCCGATGCCGGCCGGCAAGGTGACTCCTTCCCCCAAGCCGGAGAGAAGGTGTACCTTAAATCTCAGCTGGTACGTGGTGTAAGCCTGCCAGTATCTGACTTCTTCCTGGAGATCCTCCGACACTTTTGGGTACTTCCCCACAACCTCTCTCCCAACAGCATCCTCGTACTCAGCAATTTCATAGCTTCGTGCGAAGGATACCTAGGAATCAAGCCTAGGATAGATGTGTTTATTTACTTCTTCACCGTCAAGAGAGAGTACGTAGAATTCAAGGAAGAGCTACGGATTTGCAGAACAATCAGTTTTAAGATCTGTCCTCACCAGCGATTCCCCGACATTGTTGGACATGAGTCTTGTAAGAACTGGTAGCAGACATATTTCTATGGCCCAGATATTCCTCTAGAGGGCCGTCAAGACTCATACCCTGACTTTGTCGATGGAGACGCCACCGAGGCCCCCACATGGAGATCCCAAGGTCCCCTTCCGTCCGACGACGAGGCCTCTCGTGCCGTAAGGCGGATCGAGTGGCTGGTAGACGGAGGACTGACCGGCTTGGACCTAGCCATGTGCTGGTTCAAGAGGCGGATCCAAACTCTACAGCACCACACCGAGCTGATGTACAAGTACTCAAAGGATAGAAAAGATCCCATGCGAATCTCGCGAGACAACTTCTCCAACGACTCCATCAAGCTCTGTCTTAAGGACATGGTCAAGGTGAAAGACAGGAAGCATGGCTTCAAAATCACCTTTGACATGTTTGAATGTGGCAAGTGCTTAGAGGGAACTACATTTCCTTTTGTTGCTTGTTATATATATATATACTATAAGGTCTTCTGTCTTGAACATATTACTCTTTTGACCCATTGCTGGATCTTATCAGCTGGCCTCCTAGGTCTATGACCCAAAGCTGAAAGAAATCCATGTTGTGTCCGATGATGACGCATCTAAGGATCAGCCAGCTCTGGCAGCACAAAAGCGGAAGAGCTCCACCTCTGATGCTGCTGTCGAGGACAAGAAGAAGAATACGGAGAGTGGAGTCTCTAGGAAATCTACTGCCACCTTAAACGCGGAGAAGAAGAAATCTACCAGCATCCTCTTAGCTAGGTTGTCTGCTGTAGTGTAAGTATATTCATTCTCCGGCTTTTATTTACATTGCACCTACTCAATTCTTGTACTTATACTGTGTATGTTTCAGGAAGAAATCCGGCATTGGCTTGAAGCGGACCTCCAAAGATGTTGGAGGCTACTACTCCCCTAACCCTTACCTCCAAGCCTGTAACAGGCCCCACTGGACCTTCATCCGCCGTCATTCCTGAGGTCTCCGTCATGGAGATAGATATCAATCAGGAAACGGATGCCTCAGGCCCTTCCATCAAGAAAGGACACGCAAGAAAGGACCTCCTCCAAGATGACTGAAGCTCCAGCTAAGGATGCCATCAAGAAAGGGAAACATGCGATGGAGGGAGCGGAGGAAGAGGCAGCCATAGCAACGAATGAGGCGGGAGCCTCTGAGCCATCAACCGCCATCATAACACAGTAGGCGGCCAGGGCTTCATCCAGGCCTCCGACTTCGACAACTCCTCCACCTTTAACTCCTCCAAATCTATGCCTAGACAATCTCATCAAATAGGCAGATGTTGTATACCACAATGCCCGGACCTTCCATAATGCATACTCTCATCTAGCAAACGATCTGAAGGTTATTGCCATTGTAAGTCTCTAAACTTTACTTCTTTTACTTTGTAATATATCCCACTGTAGCCCCCGAGCTCTTAGGCGGAAAATCATTAGCTTTTGGCCTGAGTGCTCTAGAGAACTAAGTGTAGAACTTGTTAATGTAGCCCCCAAGTTTCTAGTTTAGAATGAATAATTCTGACTAGATACTCTAAGAGAGAACGTCTTTTGAATTAAAATATGATACTGTAGCCCCCGAGCATTTAGTTCAAACCGAATTGTTCCAACTAGATGCTCTAGAGAAACTAAGCACTTTATCTTTTCTGCAGAATGAGAATAGTCAGAGAAAGGACGCCAATGAGAGATTTTCCAAGTTGCGAAAATAACTAGAACTTGAATAGGGTAAAACAACCTTCCTGAAGGAACAGATCAAAAATAGCAAGCATCTGTTTTCTTTTAACAGCTCCTTACTTTCCTCATGGGTCCATTTCTTCCGAATTCTCATAGTGTTGTCCATGTTCCATCTTACAGAGACCATTGCCAAAGCCAAGAGCATCGTCGAGCAATCCAAGCATATTCAGGAGCTCTATGATGAAAATAAAATTTTGAAGAAAGACCTAGTTGAGGCTGTCAAGGGCCACGAAGAGGCGATGAAGGATATGCAAGAGTCTGCTGACACTGAGATGCAGCACCTGAAGAATGAAATTGAACAACTCAAGGGGAAAAAGCAAGCTGCCAAAGAGCACAATGATCGGAACCTTGAGATGTACAAGAAGCTTCAGAAGGAGCATGACATCTTGGTGGAGACATGCAAGCAAGCTGAGACGAGCATCTTCGGTAACTTTCCTCCGACTTTGTCAATTATATAAGATGGGCACTTGCATTGTTATACTCATGACCCTTGTATCTGATGAAAACATAGCCCCCATTGGTTTAACCAACATGGGTGAAGGTGCTCTGGATCCAAAGGAATGCATGATTCTTGCCGGCAACATCATCAACACTGCCATCACTCAAGCCAAGGAGATAGCCCTGCCCCTGGAGATAACCATCAAGGCGATAGAATCTATGGCCAAGTATTCGGAAATCCTGGGTCGTGCCCTCGGGAAAATCAAGGACTAGAAAGCTTCTTGTGTCTGGGCTGGTGCAAGGATGGCCTTGTCCTTGGTCAAAGCGCACTATGACAATGCCAACCTGGACTTGATAACCTCTGGCATGCCGAAGCTTTACGAGGAAGTGAATGAGATTGATAGCGATGCTATATGGAACTCCCTCAACGGCTATGATACCAAGGTTGCCAAGCTGACCCATGCAGACGTCTTCGTGCCTACCGAGGATATGGATGCTGACTTGGCGTCTTCAGAATCTAGCCCGGGGCCCTCCGAGTTTGACGAGCTCTCTAGGCCTAGCTCTCCTGCTACTGATGATGTAGTGGCAAAGTCCCCTGCAGTAGAGCCATAAAAACATTGATGTATTAAATGTATCTCTGTAGTTTGTATGCGGAAAAAAAATATGTGTTTGTAAGGCGGAAAACATGGCTATAAGCGTCCTGCTACTTAACTAGATCCAGCATGTATATATTTTTTAAGCAAGTGCTAGCTTATCCATTATTCTGGTTCGTATGCTTGACCTTTCGCGATATGGAAGAGTCTCAGCACAGAACTATGCTCTCAGGTGAGGATGCTTAATAGCACCGTCAAGAACCCAAGAGAAAAATCGCCGGCTTTGAGTGCCGAAAAGTCACTACTCCTGAATCCACATAAGAACATCAGAAAACATGTAGGCTAGAAAACTTAAGCTAACACAGGTAGGCGGAATTTTCACAAGTGAAAATGCAAACTTGTGCATAAAGGGTTTATATGATCCAAAAATTAACAACTAAAGGAGGTAAAAGACTCAGTAAATATGAGTGAACCAAATTATTTACTTCATCGATCATATAAGGTACTTATTAGATAATATAAAATATGTTAAGTGTAAAAGGGACGTAGATGTGCTATGTTCCATGGCCGATCTATCTCTAGTAAATCATCATCAGAGTCACATTGTTTGCGCTTGCGATTGTTTGGCCTATCTTTCAACTCACGAATATCGACGAGATAATAGGAACCATTGAGCAATGCTTTGCTTATGACGAACGGTCCTTCCCAAGGCGGGGATAGTTCGTGTGATTTTTCCTGCTTGAGTCTAAGCACCCGGTCTCCTTCTTTAAATGAGCGATACCTAACATGGTGAATATGGTAGCCATGTAGCTTCTGCTAGAAGATGGCGGATCTCTGGCATGCCAGCATGTGCTCTTCCTCTAGTAGGTCAACAGATAAGTGTCTGGATTATTCAGCATCATCCTCCTTGTAGGCGGCGACTCTTGGTGCATCGTGGAGGATGTTGAATGGTAGGACGGCTCCTGCTCCATAAACCACGAAGAAATGGGTCAAGCCGGTAGATTTGTTGGGTGTTGTTCGTAAACTCCACAACACAGATGGCAACTCCTCCGCCTAGGCTCTAGCTTCTCTATGTAGCGATGCCTCTAAGTGTGGCTTGATTCCTTGGAGAATTAGTCCATTGGCTCGTTCAACTTGCCCATTTTACTGTGGATGTGCCACAAATTCTAGGTCAAGGCGGATGCCTTTTTCATGACAATACTCCTCAACTTCTCCGAGAGATGAATTTTTGCCGTTGTCGGTGATGATGCTATGTGGGAGACCAAATCTCACCACCAAATCCCAAACAAATTTTAGGGTTGTTGGCCCATCAAGCTTTCTAATGGGTTTAGCTTCAATCCATTTTGTGAACTTATCAACTGCTACTAGAAGATGTGTAAATCCACAAGGTGTTGTTTGCAAAGGTCCAACCATGTCAAGCCCCCAGACTGCAAACGACCAAGTAATTGGTTTAGTTCACAATTCTTTAGCTGGAACATTTGGTTGTCTTGCATAAAACTGACACCCAAGACAGGTTCGTACCAACTTGTCGGCGTCCTCCTTAGCAGTTAACCAGTAGAATCCTTGCCGAAATACTTTTGCCACCAACAATCGGGGAGCGACGTGATGGCCGCAATCTCCGAGATGTATTTATCTGAGGATATCTATACCTTGTTGCTAGGAGATGCATTGTAGGAAAACTCCTGTAGTACTTCTTTTGTATAGATGTTTATCAATGATGACGTAGCCTTTTTCTCAAAGTACTATCTGCCGGCTTTCGACTTCGTCAGCGGGCAAAGTTCCGTGTTGAAGATAGTCCATGAACTATTTCGTCCAAGCCGGAGAAGTCATTGTTACTGCACTAACAAATGAGTCCACTCTATCTGGGTTGTCGGGGTCCAATCCTTTCATGGATGGGGTCCACAAATGCTCCAGGAAAACATCTGGCGAAATTGGTTAGTGAGCTGATCCAATCTTTGATAGCAAATCTGCTGCTTCATTGTCCTCCCTTTTGACGTACTTGACTTTGTAGTCGTCGAAGCACTTGGCTATCTCGTCTAATTTTTCTCGATATGTCGCCATCATAGGATTCTGCACATTCCAGGTGCCAGACACCTGCTGGGTAACCAAGTTGGAATCTCCACAACAAACTATACGCTTGATGCCAATATCATTGGCTACACAAAGTCCATGAATGAGGGCCTCATACTCTGTCGTGTTGTTTGTAGCGTTGAAGTGGATCTGTAGGACGTACTATAAGTTATCTCCTGTCGGTGATTGTAATAATACACCATCCCCCGAGCCATTGAGTAACTTGGATCCGTCAAAGTGCATGATCCAATAGTATGGCTCATGTACATGAGTGTCTTCTGGCAGTTCTGTCCAATCTACAATAAAATCCACCAATGCTTGAGATTTGATAGCGGCGCGTCTCTTGTAGGTGATTTCAAAGACGACAAGTTCAATGCCCCACTTTGCCACTCTTCCTGTAGCATCACTATTATTGATGATGTCAGACAACGGAGCTTTGCTCACTACTATGATGGGGTGCTCCTAGAAATAATGCCTTAGATTTCACAAAGCAAGGAAAACTCCATAAGCTATCTTCTAGTAGTGCGTGTAATGCTATTTGGATTCCGTTAAGACCTCGCTTACATAGTAAACTGGTCGCTGAACTCCGTACTCGTGTGTTGGTTCCTTGCGCTACACCACGATGACGATGCTAATGACCCGGTTGGTTGCCACCATGTAAACTAACATAGGCTCCCTTGATACTGTTGCTGCAAGTATTGGTGCGGAGGAGAGTATTCTCTTCAACTCTGGAAGTGGTGCATCTTCTTCGTCCATCCATATGAATTTGTCTGCCTTCTTGAGAAACTTGTAGAGTGGCATAGCCTTCTCTCCAAGTCAGCTGATGAACCGGCTAACTACTGTAACGCAGCCTGTGAGCCACTGTATGTCCTTCAAGCATGTAGGGCATTTGATGTCAAGGATGGCCTTGATCTTCTCCAAGTTGACCTCAATTCTGCAGTGCAAAATGATGAAGCCCACCAATTTATCGGATGGCACCCCAAAGACGCACTTCTTAGGGTTAAGCATCATGTTGTACTTCTGAAGATTGTCGAAGGTTTCCTACAAGTTGGTGATTAGGTCGTTTGATTTATTTTACATCCGTGATATCGTCCACGTAAGCGTGTACATTGCGACCTATCTGGTCATGTAGGAAAGGCTGCATCCTCCGCTGGTAGGTAGCACCACTATTTTTCAACCCAAAGGGCATCGTGACATAGCTTTATATGCCATAAGGTGTGGTGAAAAAAGTGGCCAATTGGTCTGACTTTCACATCTTAATTTGGTGGTATCTTGAGTATGCATCGAGAAAACACAAAAGCTCCGAGCCAGTTGTCGAGTCAATGAGAGGCAAAGCAAATGGATCCTTCTGACACGCTTTCTTCAAGCTGGTGTAATCAATGCACATTCTTAATTCTTTGGTTCCCTTTTTGGGGACAAGTACAGGATTTTCCACCCATTGGGTGTGAATGACTTCTCGAATAAAACTAGCCTTAAGTAACCTAGCTATCTCTTTGCCTATATCCCATTGTCTTTCATCACCGAAACATCGTAGAGGTTGCTTCACCGGTTTGGCCTTAGGATCAATATTCAAGCTATGATCGGCAAGTTCCCTAGGTACACCTTTCATGTCGGCAGGTTGCCAGGCGAAGATGTCCTTATTCTCACGAAGAAACTCGACGAGTGTGCTTTCCTACTTAGGTTATAGGTCCATGCCAATGGCGGTGGTCTTGGAGGAATCTCCTTCAACAAGCTCCACCTGCTTGATCTTGATGGCGGCCTTGAATGCGGGTTCGACAACAGTAATTTGCTTCTTCGAAGCCGGCATCTCTGAGGCGTCAACCTAGCTCTAGATATCCTTGATTCTTCACCGTAGAGGACGACTTCGGCGAAGGCGGCTTCACTCAGCTTGCAATCCCTTGCCTTGGTGAAGCTTCCGTTAATGGTGATGATGCCGTTTGGTCTGGGTATCTTGAGCTTGTTGTAGATGAAGCATGGCCTAGCAAGGAAGGAGTGGAAGATGTCGCATCCAAAGATGACGTGGTACATGCTCTTGAAGGGCACCACTTCCAAGGTCATGTGTTCTTGGCGGTAATTGTTGACAACGCCAAAAGCGGCCGGAAGGGTGATGCAGCTAAGGGAATTAGCTTGCCGACTAGGAACAACGCCATGGAACAAAGTGTTGCTCTTCAGTAGCTGAGTCTCTGTCAAGTTCATCTTTGCAGTGTATCCAGGTACATGATGTTGATGCTACTTCCGCTATCCACGAGGCACTTGGGGAACTCTGTGCCCTCAATCAGTGGGTTGATGACCATGGCATACTGGTTCACTGTTGGGATAAGGTCTGGATGATCTTGCCCGTCCCAAGTAATTGGAACTTCCGACCACCTGACGTACTGAGGAACAGGAGGAAGGGTAGCCATCAGTATCCCAAGTGAGGTTTTCTGGGCTCGAATGGTGGGAGTGCCAAGGAAAGTGTGGTAGACTAGGGACTTATTTTTGAAGGGGTTCTTGCCCTTACCATCGCCTTTGTCGATGGATTTGGGCTCCACATCTTCATCCATGTCACTTGATTCCTTGGATTCCTCCTCCTTCTTCTTCCATTTGCCCTTTCCGCGGGGTATGTTCTTCAGACTTCTCTTATAGCCGGACTTAGGGTCCTCCTTGAGGTTGTTAACGAACTTGCATTTGCGGTTGGTGTGGGTGTCCTTGCCATTTGCGTCGAGGTGGATGAAACACGGAATATCACGGTACTCTTTGTACGCTTGGGGAACGCAGGGCGCTGAAGGTGTTGAATCACTCCTTTGCTACCCATGGCCAGCCCCCGACCATGACCACACTGTCCGCCTCCGCCTCTGCCAGCGAACATAGTGGCGACCATGTTGGCTGCATGTTTCTCTTTTGGCAGAATTTTCCACTTGTTGTTATTGTTCCTCTTGGCTTGGGTAGGGATGGCGATTGCCGACAATGATCCACGAGCATCATCGTCAGCGGCGGCGAATTCGCTAGCCATGGTGATCATCACATTGAGGTTGAGATCGTTGTTGTCCTAATGACGCTTCAGCGTATGTCAGAGAAATGTAGGTCGTGGATGAAGGTGGCCATAGCGGTTTGTTCGTGTACCCCCGCACATGAATTTTTCATATCTACCCAGCGAGAAAGGTAAGCACGAGAGGATTCATCCTTTTCTTCCACGCACCATTGTAGGTCACTGACGGTGCAGGGACGCTTGTACGTACCCTTGAAATTCTTGGTGAATGCTTTATGCATGACCAACCAATTGCAGATTGATTTCTCTAGCAAGTCGTCGATGCATTGTCGGGCGGTGCCGGTGATCATTAGTGGGAGGTACTTGGCGACGACATTAGGGTTTCCCCCGGCGATGTGAATCGCCTCGCTGTAGTCCTGCAACCATGTAGCTGGCCTGGTAGTGTCATCATAGGGCTTGATGGTCTTGTCAATTCGGAGACCTTTAGGATAAGTTGGGGCCCGTATTACTGGCACAAAACAAAGTGGCCCAGGTATGGTTGCTCCCGTGCTTCTTGGATTTTGTCCAGCCACGTACGTGCATCGTACGGCTGTGGTTGCTTCCCTTTTCTGTCATGGGGAGAAGAATTGTGGTGCGACCCCTAGGATCCGCCAGGTCCTCCACCATGATGGCTACTAGATGGCGATGGCGGTGGTGGCGGTGGTGGGTTAGCCTTTTTGCTGCTCCCTCCATGCGATTCCTCACGCCTATCACGGTTGCTTGTCGGACGTGGTGTTTCCTTGTGGGATCTGCTCCTATGTCCTTCATTGTCGCTGTGCTCTCTGCCATGCCGAGGTTGTTCACCCTAGTCGCGTATGACGATGTCGACCTAGGGACGCCTGGGAGGTGGCATTCTTGTGCGGTGGTGCGGATGCTGTTCCTTGTGACGTCGGGATGGCGGGGGTGGCGACGATCGATGAGGGCGAGCCTTCTCTCCCTTGTCGGAAGATATGGGTATGGCGTCAGCCCTATTATGCGCATCTCTTCGCCTTCGCTCCGTGGAGCCTGGGTGGGATCCTTCTTCGCAGGGAGATCTTCACCTTTGGTGGCTGTTTAGGGTTGACTGAAAAAGCTCCGGATTGGACTCAAGCCTCTACGAGGTGGCCTTCTCCTGCTAATTGCAAGCCTTGGCTACAAGGTCATAGACCCGAGCCACCGCTTCTGGCGACCTGTCCTGTTCTACGAGGGTCTTAGTGATGACCATGTTGAAGGCAGGAGTTGGCATTACTTGCTTCCCCTCTGAGTCAATGTATGGGGTGGCCTTTGCTGGTTTGGATGCGTCCCATCCCAATGTGCGTCGAACACCGGGGTATTCGATGATGTGAGCTGGTGCCATCTTAGCCTTGTGCTTTAACAACAATTGCTTGTATTCAGCCTCCATTGCTCTTGTCATTGTTATGGACTTTTGCGCCTTGGCCAAATCTCTGTCCAGCAGGGCGCCCTGTTTTGTGATGCATTTGGCCTCTGTGAGGATTTATGCATGTTTCTCATCGAGCTCCGTAACGTTCTGGATATGGGGGACGGTGATAGGCTCGATGAGGAGTGGACCGTACACCACCTTGTTGGTGGGAGTAACCAGTTGGTTGCCAACTGCAGACGTTGATGGTAGCGGTGGCGGCAGATTTGTTTGCTTGGCAGTATGGGGGCCGGTGGTGAGTTCCTACGCCTGCTACGGGGCAATAGCCGAAGGAGGCATGGTTTTGGCCGGACTCGGAGGATCCGCGACCTTCTTTGCCGCTGCCACTCTGGTGACCGCAGGCGTGGCGGAGCTCTTTTATGTTCCAGTTCATGTACGTCTTCTTCCATCACGTTCCCAATGGCGACTAGCACCTGGTAGGAAGTGGTAGATTTCTCAGCGTGCTCCTCCCTCTCGATCTCCTTCTCAATCTCCCTCATAGCAACATCATATTCCTCCAAGTTCTGAGCCGCTGCCATCCATGTTGATGTTGGCATATAGTGCGTCGAGCACTAAGTCAGAGTTGTCTTTGGTGTTATTGACAACGGAGGTGGAGGGGGATGGTGGAGAGGCGTTGTTGTGGTTGCTTCCTCTGGCTGTAACGACAATCTCGACCTCAGCCTCCTCATTGGCGTCCGCATAGTCGTTGATAATTGTGACCATCTCGCCAAGGGTGAGTGAGCTGGCAGTCTGCCGTCTCCTGAGCGTATGTCGAAGGAGTGTCCCGGGCGTGAGCCCTTCCACAAAGTGGTAGACGAGTTCGTTAGCATGCTCACCTTCTAGGGTTTCCCTTACTCTCACCCATTTGGCAAGGTATTCATGGGGAGATTCTCCGTCCCTCTAAATGCATCTGGCCAGATCGAAGATGGTAACGACACCGACAAAGTGTGACCTATGTGTCTCTAACGCTCGAGGAAGCCAAGCGGATCTAAAGGGTTCTTTCACCGTTATATCCTGCATAGGGGCGGTTTGGGTGGGCCTTGAATTTTCCTAATCTGAGGCGGTATACTCCAGAGAGAGATACAGCCAAATTCTTCCGCGAACGTGTCCTGCCCGTAGGCGGTCCGTGCGGGCCTTGACGAGTTTCCAACTTCCTGGGAGCTAGGACCCAAGTCAGTTTCACCGATGAAGTTGTGGATGTCTTCGACTGGGACAACGGAGCACCGGTAGGGTTCATCTTCGTCGGGACCCAGAACTCACCTGGATGGACGATCGGGATGTTACCAGAGAAGAGGATGCTCCCAATGGCTATGGTGTCGCTGATTCCCACTAAGAGCTTGGACCGCGCCCAGTGTAGAGCTCGAAGCGCCTCTTGTTCCATGGTGGGCACCAACTGTCATGGTATTGCCGACGAGTACGCCATGGAGGGGTCCTCACAGAGCGTGTTTAGAGAGGTGGGGGACGGTGGCGAGTTGGCGGGTACGAGGTAACATAGCCTACCCAGGTTCAAGTCCCACAATGGTGGCCGAACTCTACTCCTGCTATAAACCACTATAATGGTAATACGCCGACTTATAGGGATCGGTTCGCGATGCGAGGTGTTATACGTTGTATGTTGGTTGTTCTTCCCTAAAGTCTCCCACATGTCTGTCTTATAAAGGCACTAGAACCTAGAATTACAGGGAAAGGACCTTGCCGGACAAGTTACAGAGTCCTACACTAATAATAACTAGTCTTTGTGTCTTGTACTCCAAGGCTCCGAGTATGTTAGTGACTCCCACGTAGCCTTCCTATATCCGACATGGTCCTCCCTTCTAGATCCTTCTAACTGGGCCGCCCAGTAGGCCATGGGCTATGCTACCAACTGTGGGCCACCCGGGTTAGCCAGATTAGAGACATGTAATGGTGATACCCATTTAGCATATCCCCAACAACTTGAATTTCGTTATGCGGCGCCCGTGTGGGCTGTTAGACTTGTTGTCTCTAAATAAACTGTAAGGACAAGAGTTTTGGCCTAGAGCCTGTTATATGTGTCGTTTATCATGCGTTCTACTTTGTGGCCCTCGAGGGGGGCGACCGTAGGTTTTACAAATATTGGGGCTACTTGAGGGAAAGTTCCCTCACGAGCCGCCCCGTAAGTCCCTTGTGGAGGAAACTATAAGGCAAATGTATTTCCTGTTGGCTCCTTGAGGAGGAACCTGTAGGATTTATATGGATTTAGACTCTTGAGGGGGGTGCCCTCATGAGTCCCTCGTGGAGGAAAATGTTGGCTCATTGAGGAGGAAGCTGTAGGATTTACATGGATTTAGGCTCTTGAGGGGGAGTGCCCTCGTGAGTCGCCCTGTGAGTCCCTCGTGGAGGAAAACGTAAGGAAAATGTATTTCCAGTTGGCCCCTTGAGGATGAAGCCATAGGATTTACATGGATTTAGGGTCTTGAGGGGGAGTGCCCTCATGAGTCGCCCTGTGAGTCCCTTGTGGAGGAAATCGTAAGGAAAATGTATTTCCTATTGGCTCCTTGAGGAGGAAGCCGTAGGATTTACATGGATTTAGGGTCTTGAGGGGGAGTTCCCTCGTGAGTCGCTCTACGGGTCCCTCATGGAGGGGTCCGCGGTACTTGTACTTGTCCTGTAGGTTCCTCGAGGAGGTGACCCGTAGGCTCTGCACGTTCTAGGTCATCATATTAGCTCCTCATGCAGGTAGTCATAGAACTTGTACTTTCCTTGTTAGTTCCTCGAAGAGGTAACCGTAGGTTCTGTATGTTCTAGGTCGCTCTATTAGCTCCTCGTGGAGGTAGTCATAGGACTTGTACTTTTCCTATTAGTTCCCTAGAGTGGTAAACGTCGGTTCTGTCTAGATTGTGCTTTTCTGTTTCCCGTGTGTGTCATGCGAGTATGTCAAGCACCAAGAACCGTGGGTGAGGTGAATTTATTCCTGGAGCTAGTCCGCACGTAAGTACTCGACACTTTAGGCCTTAGAGTGGTATGACTTTAGTGATAACACCATGCCTAGCCCCCGCTCGTATGGTACACAAGAGGGAACAACACGAAAAGAAAACAGCACCAGAGAAATAAGCATAAGAGGAAAACCAACACGAGGGTTTGCTCATGAGTTCTTAACGTACCCGAGAATGGAATTTGTCTGTTACAACCGCTGCTGTAGGCAGGGATCATGGGTAGAACTTGCAAAGGTACTGGATGTTCCACACGTTTGGTATCACCAACCCATCCTCTGTTTCCAAACGCACTGCTCCTGGTCTCGTGATGCGCATGACCCTAAAGGGGCCATCCCACATCGGGGATATCTTGTGGAGGCCTTCGTGGGAGAGGACCTATCAAAGGATGAGGTCCCTGCTTCCCGGGTGCGGGAGCATATGTAGTGGAAGTGGTAGTGGCTGCTAGTACCTGGCCGCCCGAACGGTGAGTCTAACGGGCTTCCTCGATGTGGGTCATGTCATCTTGGTGCAGCTCCTGTTGTGCCTTCTCATTGAAGGCCATGACCTGTGGGGAGCCATGCTTCAGTTTTGTGGGAATGACTACCTCAGCTCTCTAAATGAGGAAGATAGGGGTCTTACCAGTTGGTTTGGCCGTGGTAGTTTGGATGGAACAGAGTACTCCAGGGAGCACATCGAGCCATCCTCTACCATAGTCCTTGAGCCTATGGCAGAAACTCCTTGTCTTGAGACCCTTTAGTACTGTAGCATTGGCCCGTTCGGCTTGACCATTGCTTCGTGGGTGGGCGACATAGGCATAGAAGATCTTGGTGCCGAGGTCAGCACATTGGGATCTGAGCAATCCGCTGGTGAATTGGATGTCGTTGTCAGTGATGATGCGATTGGGCACGCCGAAGCGTCATACCAAGCCTTGTATGAATTTGATCGCCGACCTTGTCGGGATGGTTCATACCGGCTCCACCTCCGCTCATTTGGTGAATTTTTCGATGGCGACATAGAGGTAGCGGTATCCCCTGGGCACTCTAGGAAAAGGCCCCAAGATATCCAGCCCCATACCGTGAATGACCACAACAACGGAATGGTTTGTAGCTGCTGGGGGGCTGGAGTATCTTCTTGGTGTGAAACTGGCAGGCCTCACCAGACTTGATAATCTCAGTGGCATTGTCCAGTGCCGTGAGCTAGTAGAAACCGCTGCGAAAAGCCTTCCCAACAAGGGTGAATGCGGAGGCATGGTGGCCGCATTCTCCAGCATGGATGTCGATGAGCAGTTCGTGCCCTTCCTCAGCTGAGATACATCATAGCATGATACCGTTAAGATGGTGACATTAGAGGTTGCCATCCACCAGGCAGTAGTTCTTGGAACGACGAAGGATGGTTTCTGCGGCAACCTCGTCCTTCTCGGGAAGGCTGCCATCTTTCAGGTACTCTTTGAGGTTAGTGATCCAAAATGCTTCTTGAGGCATAATTTCCAGGGCAAGGCAATCGCCAGATGGTGGTTCACAGGCTGATGCACCTATCAAGGGTGAGGGAGGCAACTCCTCGCGGGGGGAGGGGAACATCATAGCCATTGGTGGCGTGGCAGACGGTTTGAATAACCTATCCTCGAAGACTCCGAAATGTGGGGATCTCGACAAGTCGCGCTCTTAGCGATCTCATCGGTTTCATAGTTGTCTCCTCGGGGAATGTGGAGTAGCTCCATGACTAGAAAGTGCTTCTCAAGCCAGCGTACCTCTTCGAGGTAAGCCGCCATGTGCTCATCCTTGGGCTTGTAGCTCTTTTTGGAGAAGTTGTCGAGGAGCAAGGAATCCCCTTGAACCGTGATACGCTTGATGCCATGGGAGATGGCAGCTTTGAGGCTCACTGATGCGCTCGACTTTCGACGTAGAGCTCGTTGGGAACCCCAAGAGGAAGGTACGATGAGCACAGCAGTAAGTTTTCCCTCAGTTATGAAACCAAGGTTTAATCGAACCAGTAGGAGCAAGGAAACACCCCAAAGGTGTTACTAGCTGAGCTTTGGCAGGGCGCACTACCGGTGCTAGTAGCAACGTGGAGACCTACACAACACAACCACAGAACTTTGTCCCCAACTTGCGATGAGGTTGTCAATCTCACCGTGTTTTGCGGGAAACAAAGGATTAAACGTATCAAATGGAAAGAAGTAAAAGTTTGCAGAAAGTAAACACAAAGCAGTAAAAGATTGTAGATTGTATGTAAAGAAAAAGGACCGGGATCCATAGTTCACTAGAGGTGGCTCTCCTTAGATAAATAACATGCTGGGTGAACAAATTACAGCGGGGCAATTGACAAACACCGAGAAAGCAATACATGCATATACTAATCATCTTGACTCCTCTAAGACTTGATTGGCCATTACAACATAATACATAGACCGCCATCCAACTGCATCTATGACTAATAATCCACCTTCAGGTTATCATCCGAACTCCCTCCAGTATTAAGTTGCAAGCAACAGATTATTGCTTTACGAACTGCGTGTAAAGTAAACAATATGATTGTTCTATGAACAAAGGATTGTTGTTTTCTCCCTAGTAGAAACATCACATCTAGTACCTTAGAGATTTCTGTCACTTCCCCAGATTACCAGAGGCATGAACCCACTATCGAACATAAATACTAACTCTTGGAGTTGCTAGCATCTACTTGGCCAAGATAGCTACTAACAACGGAAAGCATGCAAGATCTCAAATAACAAAGACATGATAGAATCAATAATCAATCTGAAATAGCATCTCAATATCCATCGAATCCCCGCAAACACAACATGTATGAATTAAAAACAGATGATCTTGATCATGAACAGAGCTCACAAGATCTAAACGTGAAAGCACAAAGGAGGAGAAACCAGCCATCTAGCTACTACATGGATCCGTAGTCCAAGGATGAACTACTCACGCATCACACTGGAGGCTTGCATGGTGATGAAGAAGGCCTCCAGGGTGAATTCCCCTCTCCGGCAGGGTGCCGGGAAGAGCTTCAGATCCCTCCCGATCTAGGAATGGAGATGACGGCGGCTATAGACTCTTTCGTGGATTTTTGATCGGGTACTTAGTGTTTTCATCCCGAGGGCAACTTATAGTCGGAAGGGGAGGCCGAGGGGGTGCCTGGGCTGGCCACAGCACCCCCTGGCGCGGGCCAGGCCTGGCCGCACGGCCAGGTGGTGTGGCCGCCCTCTGGCCCTTCTCCATCTCGTATTCTGGCACTTGATCCCTTCCGGAAAAATTGGCACTTTGGCTTTTGTCCCGTCCAATTCCGAGAATATTCATTTTCTGACTTTCCTAGAACCAAAAACAGCAGAAAACAGGCAGCTGGCACTGTGGCTCTTGTTAATAGGTTAGTCCAAGAAATCATATGAAAAGTACTCCCAAGTTGGAACAAAACACAAGAAAGTGGATAAAACCAAGCATGGAACATCAAAAATTATAGATACATTTGCAATGTATCACTCGCTATGAGGCCCTCATATTCGGTGATGTTGTTGGAGCGCTCGACCTCATCCTTGAAGCATAGCTGAATGACATAGCAAAGCTATTCACTGGTGGATGAGGTGACGACCGATGTTGCTCCTATGTTGTCACCGCTGAATGCGCCGTCGAAGTTTATGACCTAGCGGCCAAAAGTTACTTTCCTCGGTAGCCGGGTCTCTTCCTCCTTGACCTCCTGCATGAATGGACCGGTCCATTCCTTGGCATACTCTGCTAAAGCCCTGCCCCTGATAGCGAGGGACGTATCGAATGTCATCTCGAAAGGCTGTAACTCGATTGCCCACTCAGCCATGTGCCCCATGGCGTTAGTGTTGCCTAGGATTGTCTCTAGGGGAACTTGGAAACCACCTTGATGGGATAGCCCTAGAAGTATTGCCGCAACTTTCTCGAGGCTATGAGAAGCATGTAGAGGAGCTTCTGTCGCAATGGGTAGCACTCGCGAGCATCACAGAGTACCGTGCTAACAAAGTAGATGGGATGTTGCATGAGCTCCGTTGTTTTTGATGCTGCCGCAGGATCCTTTTGAGGCCCGCCCACGGTCTCATAGAGGGTCCCATCTTTGCGAGGCCCTGGGGCTCCTGTAGCCCCTCCAGATGCCTCATGAGCCGCAACCCCCGAGTGATTTGGGCGTGGGCGTATTCTTTCTTGTTTTGACAGGCTCTTCATGCTCAACAACGAGTACGGCGCTAGCTGTTCGTGGCATGGTGGCTGGGTGAAAGGAATACGCCTGAGAGGCAAAAATAAAAGGGATTTCTATTTTTGTGCCCTCGGTTCGTTAGTTGTACTCAGTTTTCCCCAGTCGCTTAACTTTTACTCCCTTTTGTCCATCTCCTTGTACGAAACTGTCACATGGTCTGAAAAATCGCTGTCCGTCAGTCTTGCCGTTACGTGCTGACAAGTGGGGCCGTGTTCAGTCGGGTCTCGTAGTGGAACCTCGCCGTTACGTGCTGACAAGTAGGGCCACGTTCTGTCTGGTCCCGTAATGGACGCTTGCCATTACATGCTGACAAGTGAGGCCGTGTTCAGTCGGTTCCCGTAGTGGACACCTCTCTCAACTTATCCAGATCAGCATCAGACCCACAGCTTATCAGCATGAGCGCCGGACCCATAGCTTACCCAGGTTGGTGTTGCAAGATGGGACCCTGAGCCAGCCTGCGCCCGCGCCCGTGCCGTTTCCTCCCCTTTCTTCTCCTACTCCGGGGACGGCGGCCCTTTGTCTAGCTTCATTTTCATATAGTGAAATGTAATGCATATATGAAAATTATACACCTTTGAACTCTTTGAAATCGCACTTAGGACATGATAATGTTGTGCTAATAAAATCCTGATCATTTCTCATTTATATGGAGTGAAATATAATGCATAAACTTGTGTATACAAAAATTATAAACCTTTGAATATTGTGCAATGGAACTTAATACGTGATAATGATGTGCTAACAAAATTTTGAGAGATTATCATTTTCTCCCCCATTTTCATAGAGTGGAATGTAATGCATAAACTTGCATATACAAAAATTATACACCTTTGAACTCTTTGAAATCACAGTTAATATGTGATAATGTTGTGTTAAGAAAATCTTGAGAGATTATCATTTTCATAGAGTGGAATGCAATGCACAAACTTGCATATGCGAAATTTATAAACCTTTGAACACTTGAAATCACACTTAATACGGGATAATGATGTGCTAACAAAATTTTAAGAGATTATCATTTTCTCTCCCATTTTGATAGAGTGGAATGTAATGCATAAACTTGCATATACAATTTTTTTTACACATTTTAACTCTTTGAAATCGCACTTAATACGTGATAATATTGTGCTAAGAAAATCTTGAGAGATTATCATTTTCATATAGTGGAATGTAATGCATAACCTTGCATATACAAAAATTGTACACCTTTGAACTCTTTAAAATCACCCTTAGGACATGATAATGTTGTGCTAATAAAATCCTGATCATTTATCATTTCCATGGAGTGAAATATAATGCATAAACTTGCATATACAAAAATTATAAACCTTTAAACACTGTGAAATCGCACTTAATAACGAGATAATGACGTGCTAGCAATTTTTTGAGAGATTATCATTTTCTCCCCATTTTCATAGAGTGGAATGTAATGTATAAACTTGCATATACGAAAATTATACACATTTCAACTCTTTGAAATCGCACTTAATACGTGATAATATTGTGCTAAGAAAATCTTGAGAGATTATCATTTTCATAGAGTGGAATGTAATGCACAAATTATACCCCTTTGAACACTTTCCCTTCAAATTATATTCAAATTCATTTGTTTATGGAGTTAAAGTACCGGTGGCAAACTCGTTATTTTGCATGGATAGAGGGGTGCCCCGACAGATATAGGGGTTATCCTGTCCGCTATATCACAGAGGATCAACGATTGATAGGCACGATCCGCGTGACAACTGTCTCAACCAATTAGAGCATAGCAGCCAAGATGAGCACATGTGTGAGAGATTGTGACTAAGAGAGGGGAAAACTGAGTAGAACTTAAGAACCAAGGGGAAAACTGAGAAGAACTTAAAAACCAAGGGCAAGACTGACAAAGGGATTCAAATATAAAATAGAAAGAGATTTTAAAAATGGAAAATGCGTCTTTTATACATAAAATACATCTTGGCATACCTCAAACTATTTGCAATTCAAATATAAACCAGTTTGACAATTATTGCCTCGTTCAGACAAAATATTTTTGGGGAGGGATGTTTTAGGAAGAGGCTTGAGTAGAAAGCCATGAACCTTCATAGATAGTAGGTGATTTGAGAAGTGGTGATTTAGGTTAAAACTTGATTTATATACATTTCTTATGGTGGCAGGTCATATTATAAGACTCCCTGGGAAGACGCCACTATGTTTTGATATTTTTGAATTTGTTGTGCATAAAATGACTCAATTAGCTAGCTAAAACCCATTCGTTGACTCTCTGTTGACCAGCCATCGGAGGGTAAAACTAAGTATATTGCACACGACATTGTTAGTACTGGAGGGGAAAACTGAGTTCAACCAAACTACTAGTGTTACACTCGAGGGAAAAACTGAGCAAAACTAAGTCACTAGGGTTAGACACGAGGGAAAAAATGTGACTCACGGTACGCGTGTGCGGTGCACGCGGCGGTAACGGACATGTGTGGCCATGCACAGTGCAGTACGGTACGCGGTTACATGATGCACGGTGGTACAATGGAACGTCCCTTCCCTTCTCCTTTATAGAGGCCTCCATACTCTCACTAATCACTACTCGCTCACTCAACTGTCTCCACTATCCCATCACCTTCTGCAAACCCCAAGAAAACCCCAACCATGCAGACGATGGAGAAGAACGGCACGGTGGCCATCGTCGCCTCCAAGGCCACTGGAAGGAGGCTCTCGTCCCTCTATAGGCCCCCGTCGAGGCATCAAAGGCAGCCACCATCCCCGTGCGTACCCCCGTCCCTGCTTCCACCATAGCCGCCGATGAGGAGCTCCCCGCCGGTCTCGGGCAGATCCCGCTCGGCTGGGATCCTACGAGGAGGATGATTACACCAGGCCGAAGAACCCCTATGACACCAGCATCACCGATCCATGGTCGGAGGTAACTAGGGGTTTCTCCCCTTCCCTTGTTCTTCCCACATTCCTATCGTTGGATGCTAGATCGTATGTTTTTAGGGTTCAGCTATTCATATTTTTACAGTAGCTAATCCTCTTGTTTTAGATCTCATATTTCGATGAATCCCCCTGTCGTATTTCCATGAATCCCCATGTTTGTATTTGAATCCCCCTGTTCGTAGTTGGGATCAGTATTTGATTTGGTTCGAGGTTTGGGGAATAATCAGGGGATCTCAATCGGTTAATTTGTGAAAATAATCAATCCCGATAATCAAGATATCTCAATCATGTCCTTATTGCACTCAACTGTTTTTTCCAATAGGAGGATAGAAATGACGTTCGCACCAACGACGATTCCAAGGACACCAAGACTCGTCATGTGCTGAGGAGGCTAAAGTCCGGCCAGGATGACAACTTCTTCACCGAGGATGTCTACAGGTGCCCCTTCTGCACCACCAGGTGGCTCCGCGCCACCGAGTTCAACTCCCATGTGAAGAAGGCCGAGGACGTGAGGACATGCGGCGAGTCCGTGAATGTCCACAACTTCAGAGCCATGCACCAGGCACTCGGTCTTCACCTCCACAACATCCAGAAGTGGAGGAGTGATGGCTCTGAAATATAGCCATCTACATCCACATTTAAACTGGATATTACTCACATTCTTGAAGAAATATCTCTCTAAAACACTACCACTAACGCTAATATTCAGATGGGTATGCAATCCTTTCTTTTATATTTTTCTTGCGTAGATAATGTCGTTTAAAGGAGGGAATCACTACATTAAAGTCAAAGATACGAGAGTTCCAACAACCATAAGAAACCAGGAGTTGTACAACAGAGGCAGACGCTTTAACGACCAACTATACGACCGAAGCAGAAATTCCGGCCATATAGCTCCGGTTGTATAGTTGGCACCGCCACTGTAAGGTCAAACAGACCAACTTCCGTGAAGGGACCCCTATATAAAGAAGCCTCGGGCTACGAGAAAACAAGCCATACCTTACCAAAAAGTCTCTGCCACAGATCACCAGCCGCCTCCAGATATCCAAACCCTTCTCCATCTCCATAGCCATATTCCACCACTTGTAATACTAGATCACTTCTCTGATTGACGACATTGTAAGACTATTGCTATCAATCTTATGATTTTTATGACAATGTTTGTGATTGTTGATCTCATCTCTATGTGTGAGTAATTCTCCTTGGGCTAAGGGCTTCGGCCTAGCCATGTAGCAATTGTGCATGTTATTTATCATAGATGGGATCGTGTATTAGTTTGTATGACATGATGATTATTGTATCCTCTCTTGCCTCAATCCAAGGACTTGTCAGGTACCCAAGACCCCGAGGGTTGAGCCAGGTATAGGGAGTATGAGTGATGACTCATCTACAGGTTGGGAACCCTAGTGACAGAAGGGGTAGTACGGTTGTATGTGAGGGATTTGCTTGGGATTAACGGTGACATCACTAAGCATATCATTAGTTCTCTTTCTTCTATGGATGAGACTAGTAGGTTATTGCTATAAGCGGTTGCATAGGTAATAGCAATTATGAATGCACTGCCCACATATAATTTATCTTTCTCTAACAAGTACACGCATACTTAATTTCTATCTTTTATTCCCATCAAATGTTTTGCACAGCTACATGTGAAAACGAACGCCCTAGGCCCTCTCTCTGCATCATCGACAACAACAAAAAAGATGCAAGCTATTGGTCCGTAAAAACACAAAAGGAATTCTAAAACTCCCGAAGGTCCGTTAAAGTAACTTCACTACGCATTTGCTTCCCGAGGATTCGATAACCTGGGTCTATTAGGGAAAAAGAAGCTATACTACATCCATAATCCGGATTGAAGTTATCAACCCTTTTTCTGGCGCCGTTGCCGGGGAAGCAATAGCTACCCTGGTGAGGTTATTAGGAACCTTGCTAGTTTTAATTCTTGTTTTTAATTTTGTTAGTTTGCTTTCAGTCTTTATTTGATAAACCAAAAAAAATAGTTAGCCTTTAAATTCTTGTTTAAGAAAACCAAAAAACATAGGAAATATGGCTGAAAAGAAGCCTAGGGAGTTTGCTACTCCCAACAATGATTATTTGCATACTCCTATTACTCAGCCAACAATTGCTGCTGATTACTATGAAATTAAGCCGCATTACTTAAGTTTGGTTCAACAAAAATCAATTTGGACGCTCTGCTTTTGAAGACACAGGTATGCACTTAAATACTTTCACTAAAATATGTGATATGATGCGTATAAAAGACGTTGACCCCGATGCGGTCAAATTGTGTTTATTTCCTTTCTCTCTAAGAGGGAGAGAAAAAGGATGGTTGCTATCTTTGCCTAGAAATACTATTACATCATGGGTGAGATGTACTTCTTTATTTATGACTAAATTTTTCCCACCTGCAAAGACTATGCATCTCAGATCTAATATTACTAGTTTTAGGCAGGAAGAGCGTG